>SJYF01001022.1:126624-137904 GCA_006410515.1 Procapra przewalskii
CACCGGCCGCAGGTGAGCCCCCAGCCGCCCGCCCGCCGCCCGCGCCCGCCTTTACCGGGCCGCCGGTGGGCGGGGCAGCCCGCGGCCTCCTCGCGCAGTGGGCCGCCGGCCCGTCCGTCAAGCGTGCCCACGCCCCCCGCTTGGTTTGGGTGACGTCAGCAGTTGAGTTGGTCATTCTTCCATTCAACAGACTTTCCGCTGGCCCCCAGCTGCCAGGCGCCGGGACGCAGGGCCAGCCGCCCCTCTGGGCGCCCCCAGCCCCGCAGGCAGATAATGCAAACGCCACAGGGCGGGGACAGAGCGAGTGGATGCGCTGGCCCAGTCAGGGCTGGGAAGTGAGCGATGTGGAGCATCTTTTCTTGTGTTTCTTAGCCATCTGTGTGTCTTCTTTGGAGAAACGTCTGTTCAGGTCTTCTGCCCGAGCCAGGGCAAGTTTGCTGTGCGGAGCAGGGCACCAAAGCCCGTGCTCCGTGACGACCTGGAGGAGCAGGGTGGGGAGGGACCTGGGAGGGGTGCTTAGGGTGGAGGGGACACTCGCGCACCTATGGCCGATTCATACTCATGTATGGCAAAAGCCATCACAGTATTTAAAGTAATTATCCTCCAATTAAAATAAATAACTTTAAAAAAAGAGGGGTTTGCAGATTGAGGGGAAGGGCAGAGAGGGAGCTTCCTGACCAAATGGGGAAGCCAGATACAGCCTGACTGCTCCCCTAAACCCCCCCAACAATCAGGTCAATATTACAGAGGGGAAGTGGGGAGGGGGGTGGCAGTGGGGCCGGAATGTCAAGCCAAGGTGTTGATTGATGGGTGGGCAATGAGAGCCCTGGTGCGAGGAGTGGCTGGGGGTGGAACTGAAGGCAGCCCTTCTGGCTGTCCTGGATAGAATGCCAGGAGATATCCTGGGCAAGGTCGATGAAGTCCCCCACTGGGCTGCTGAGAGCTCTGAAGAGAAGGGGATTATCTAACCAGTGTTTGTGGACTGAAATACTGATGTTCCTTCCCTGGTGGCTCAGAGGTTAAAGTGTCTGCCTCCGATGCGGGAGACCCGGGTTCGATCCCTGGGTTGGGAAGATCCCCTGGAGAAGGAAATGGCAACCCACTCCAGTATTCTTGCCTGGAGAATCCCATGGACTGAGGAGCCTGGTGGGCTGCAGTCCATGGGGTCACAAAGAGTCGGACACGACTGAGTGACTTTACTTACTTACTTACTTACTTACTTACTTATGCAAGGACAGTGAGGGATCACTGGGGCCCTGGGCAAAAGAGGGTGCCCCTGCAGGGGTCAGCCTGTGACTTGTGGGCCTGTTGGAGGCGCAGAATGGCATTGGGCGCGATCCCCATCCCAGACCCTTCCAGCTCTGAAGCCAAGCCAGATAATTCACAAAGGACTGAGTGGTCCTTGGTAGAAGGGGCCAGAAGTGAGGCGTTTCTGAACGGGCAGAGGTTGCAGGCTGGAGGGGATGCTTACATGGGAAGTGGGTACGTCTGCTGGGCGATGGGAGCCGTGGGACGGGGTGAGTCTGAGTAAGAGGGTTCAGGCTCACAGCTGCTCAGGGCGGAGACACACCCAGGTGCCTGACCCCAGCGGCCTCCCTGACGGGGCCCACATTAGGAGACGGCAGAGCCCAGCTGCTCCTGGGTAGCTGAGGTCGAGGAGGCCCGCAGTTGGGGAAGGGGGAAGGCCTGAGTCAGGCTGGAGGGGTGCCTCTGTCCCCAAGGTGCACACACCCAGGAAGACCTGGTGACTTCTGATGGGCTCCTGCAGTTGCTGAGCGCACCGTCCAGTCGGAAGGCAGGGTGGCCACGTGCAGCTCGGAACTAACCCGAGGCCCCGGGGGGACTCTTGTCTGGGCATCCCTTTACCAAAATTAGTTTCAATCCCCTACTATGCGGCAGATATGGGACATATGCCAGGGGACCCACCTTCCTGGGGATCATAGAATCCAGCACCCTCACATCACCCGCTGGGGCCCAGAATGGGGGGAAAGTAGCGCACCCCACCGAGGCTGGGCGGGTCATCACAGGCGCAGGGGGGAGAGAAAAGCAGGCAAAGGTGGCGGCTGCCGGGAGACGAGGGACAGCGGGCGCTGAGCGTGCGCCTTCTGTGCGCTGGGCGCTGCTCCGGCGGCACTTTCCATGTATTAGAATGAGGTCATTAGGCCCTCCCAATCGCCTCGCCCCTTTACAGATGAAGAAGCCAAGCCGCAGAGACGGTCACGTAGTTGCCCTTGGTCTCATGGCGCCTTAGAGCACAGAGCCAGGAGAGGAGCTTGCGTGGGCGTGTGTGGGTGAGGTGGGGGTCTGGGCAAGGCGGTAGGAGCAGGGAGGGATGCTGTCCCCTGCCTGGTGGGTGAGGAAGCCCAAGTTCTAGTCCCAGTCATGCCTCTGTGGGGCCTGGGACCTCATTTTCCTCATTTACCTGATCTGTGAACAAAGGGATCTCTCAGCCTAGATATCAGCATGACTTGATGTGAGGCAACGTACGGAAAACATTAGCACAGTCTCTGGTACAAGGCGAGTGCTCAAGAAATCAAATTCCCTCTTAAAAAAAAGAAAAAATCCCACCCAGGCCTGGCAGACCCACACTCAGGGCTCCCATCCCTGGCTGGGGCCTGTGATGCTGGGTCAGAGCGCGGGGTTGGCGGAGCAGGAGCCTCCGGGTGCCCAAGGGTTTAAAATAGCTGAAGTGCTCACAGCTGCTGGTGGATTCAGGGCCGGAGGTCTCACCCATCACGGCTGCTCCCCTGGGGCCCGGAAGGGCCTCGGGGCACCTCCTGTGTCTGTTGGGGAAGGCCAGCAAAGGGCAGGCTTAGCTGGGGCCAGTTCTGGCTCGACCTGCACCCCACACCCCCGACTCACTCTGGCTCCTGCCACGCAAGTGGCAGGAGAGGCTGGGCTGGGAGAAGCCCACGTGAGCTGCTCCCTGCTGGGACCCTATACGGGGGCGGGGGGCGATCTGTGCCAGGCCTTGAGAGGAGCTGGGAGATGACCCAGATATCTCACAGGTCTGCCTTGTCCTCAAGTTCACTTAGGGCATCACACGGGCAAGAATTTAGAAAGAAAGACATAAGTAATATGTATTTCTTATTATATGCTACAGCCAAATATTTTTTTGACTATGCCTTGCCACTTTGAGGGTCTTATTTTCCCAACCAGGGATTGAACTGGTGCCCCCTGCACTGGAAGCTCGCAACAACCTCTGGACTGCCAGGGAATTCCCCCACCTGATCATTTTGGAAAAAGCTTTATAAAAGGCCCCCCATGGCCCCAGGACAGGGAGGGCCACTGTGAACATTTTGGGGGGTGATCTCACAGGGCCCACGCAGAGGCAGTGCGATGCTGCTGCATGCGATCACCCTTGCTGAGACCTCAGGCTGTGCCAGGAACTTCTCTAAGGGCTTGACACCTCTTAGCTCATTTAATCCTCGCAGCAACCCTATGAGCTGGGAGCTAATAATATCCCTAATTTGCACAGAGGCACCAATCCGCTTGGAGGTGAAAGCGTGTGTGGCTTTTGGACTTGGCAAACCCGGGGTCAAGTCCAGCTCAGTGCCTCAGTAGCTAGGGGACCTCTCTGGGCCTCGATTTCTTCCTCTGTACGGGAGCTACTCGCAGTACCCAGCCCACAGGGTTGTAAGGAATAGCCAGCTGATTCCGAGCAAAATGCTTAGCGCATCAGGACCAAAGACTCAGGTTTTAGTAGATGGTAATTATTTTCTACGCCTGTATATAGTTAAGTTTTTATAAAAACTGGCTTCGAACTGTACGTGTTATTTAATCACACTTTAAAGGCCTCTGCAGGGTCGCAAGCAAGCATTCATCCCGCTGCAGAAAACGCAGAAGTGTGACTTTTCTTAAATAAAAATGAAACTTTTCTGATTTTTAGTCACTAAGTTGTCTGACTCTTTTTCAGCTCCATGGACTGTAGTCTGCCCCAGCTCTCTCAGTCGATGGGATTTCCCAGGCACGAATATTGGAGTGGGTTGCCATTTCCTTCATCACAGAGTTTTCCAGACTCAGGGATCTAATGCATTGCATCAAGCCGACATGTCCTCCATTGCAGGTGGATTTCTTACCACTGAGCCCCCTGGGAAGCCCTTCTTTTCCAATAAACAAGGAAAACAAGGAAATAATGAACAGGCTAGGCAAACAACATGAACAGGCCTGGGAGAGTTAAGCAATCTTGGTTATTCTCTGGGCTTCTCTGGTGGCTCAGCAGTAAGGAAGCCACCAGGTTCGATGCCTGCTTGGGAAGATCCCTTGAAGGAAACGGTAACTCACTCCAATATTTCTGCCTGGGGAAGCTCATGAACAGAGAAGCCTGGCGGGCTACAGTCCAGGGGGTCGCAGAGAGCTGGACACGACAGCAGTAATAACAAGAACAGCAACTAAAACAGCAATGACACAGCCGAGAAACAACTGCAGCTGGCCTTGCCCTTCACAGAGACAGCGACTCTCTGACCCCGGCGAGCTACACGCTGCACCTGGCGCTCTTCACCCCTGCAGCCCTCACAGCATTCTTCATTTCAGAAGGAAGGTCATGGGCTGATGACTTCAGAAAAGACCAGCCCCAGTTAACCGAGTTACCTGAGGCCTGCTGTGGCTGGTGTGAAGTTCTGCAAAAGGAAAAAAAAAGCAAGACCTTCATGAGGGTATGAAGTCTCCCCTATTCCCCAGGGAGGAGGGCACGTCTCGAGGCGCTAGCAAGCTGGTGTCCCCTCCGCCTGGCAAAGAATGAGACTACTCTTCCGTTTTCGCTTTCCCTCCAGTCTGTCTCCTTTTTTCTTTTCCGCATCGGTGAACAGGGAACCAAGATTTTGGCCTCAATCCCCGTCCACGTTGTCTAGGACTTCATAGCTTGCAAGTCAAAGCAGGGTTCTAATAAGCTGAGGAGACTCAGAGAAGACAGGATGGGCGCAGGGTGTCCCAGCCAGACTGCAGATGGGGACCCAGGGTAGGGAGCAGCGGGCACAATTCAGTGAAGCCTTGCATGCCAGGCTGTCCCGGGTCCCAGGTGGTCCGAGAGCTGATACAGCAGCCGCCATACAGCTGTGGCCTCGAGGGAGGGGAGGGCAGGGGTGGGGGCCCTGTGATCATCTTCTGGCCCCCCTGAAGCCACCCAAGCAGATGGCTGTGTCTAAAATCCTTAAATACGGAAGCTCTGGAGGGGCCACGGAGCAGGGCCCCGGGGGCCCAGAGGAGGGGGCGCAGGCTGCCGTGCAGACCAAGGGCATGGAGCTGGGGGCCCGGAGGGCTGGGCTGACCTTGGGTAGGGGAAGACGGGAAAGGCTGCTGGGGACAGAGGCATGCACGGAAGGGCCCGGTGAGCTCCATCCGCCNNNCCATCCGCCCAGGCTGGGGGGGCGAGGCTGGACTGCCATGGCCATGTCACACCAGGCCTTATCTTATGTCACGCAAAGGACTTTCGACTTTATCTCAAGGTCACAGGAAAGCTGGGGAAGGACCTTGAAACGTGGCAATGACCTGATGCGTGCTTTAGGAAAATCACCGTGGCTGCCGTGTGAGCCGAAGTTCTGACGGGAGGCCAGCCAGAGCAGTGAGGTGATGGGCCTGGGCTGCCACGGGAGAGCCGGGGAAGGGCCCTGGAACACGGCGATGACGTGGTGGATGCTTTGGGAAGACCACTCTGCCTGCCACTCAGGGCTGAATTCAACAGGAGTTCTGACAAGAGGCCAGAGTGGTGAGGCAGTGGGGCCTGGGTCATTGTCCCCGAGGCAGCTTCTCTGGGCCAGGGACCTCCTCCACCCTCACCTCTGCCCTCAAGAGCAGCTCCCCGTATCCTGGGTCTCTCTTTGGGCCCTCATAGCCCCTGTCCCCAGCCGAGCCCACCCTCGCATCCCACCCCTCCTTTGGAAGGGGCCTCTCGCCAGCCAGTGAAGGGCGGGCTCTGGGACGGGGGAGTCATTCTCCTGTCCCAGCCCTTGCTCTTGCTGGATGTTTCATTTAGGGGGAAAACAGGGCTGGGGCTTCCCTGGTGGATCAGGTGGTCAAGAATCTGCCTGCAATGCAGGAAATCCAGGTTTGATTCCTGAGTTAGAAAGCTCCCCTGGAGAAGGGAATGGCTACCCACTCCACTATTCTTGCCTGGAAAGTTCCATGGACAGAGAAGCCTGGCGGGCTGCAGTCCGTGGGGTCACAGAGAGTCAGACTGGACTGAGCGACTAACGCAGTTCCAGTTCCAGGGCTGGGGTGTCCGCGATTATGTTCACGCCAGCAGCTGGAGCAAGGCTGTTCTTCAGCCGCTAATTCCGTGCTGCTGCTGCTAATACCATAGGTATTCAGAATGAGGGGCCCGTGTCCGGCTATACGCACCCTTCAAAGCCTTCCGGGCTACTGTCTCCTACAGACGTTTATTTTAAGGACTTGCTTCATGCCATTGTTGGGGCTGGCTATTCTCGAGTAGGCAGGCTGCTGGCAATTTGGGGAGAGTTGGTGCTGAAGTCTTGAGTCTGAAATATGCAGGCTGGAAATTCAGGCAGGGTTTCCATGATGTATTCTTCTTTTTGATTAATTTATTTATTTGACTGCGTTGGGTCTGAGTTGCTGTGGTGTGTGGGAGGTTTCATTCTCGAGCTCAGGCTTCTCTCCAGCTGTGGCCTGGGCTCAGCAGTGTGGAGGGAGGGCTTAGAAGCCCCGTGGCATGTGAGCCCTACCAGGGCTCAGACCCGTGAGCCCGGCACTGGGAGGCGGACTCTGAATCATGGAACCTCAGGAAGCCCCCCCCCCACCTTTAAAGATGGTTGCTTGGCTTCACCGGATCTCAGTTGCAGCACGAGGGATCTTCAGCTGCCGTCCGTGGGATCTAGCTCCCAGACCAGCGGCTGCACCCGGGCCCCAAGAGTTTCTTCTTCTTCCGGAAAGCGCAGTCTCTGCTCAGAAGGCCTTCAGCTGGTTGGATGAAGCCCATCCACAGTATGAGGTGGTGGTGAGGAGGGCAACCTGCTTTACACAGAAGCTATGGGTTTAAACGTTGACCATATTTAAAAAAGGCCTTCACAGCAACACCTAGTCCGTGTCTGACTAGACAGCTGGGGAGCCAGACCCGAGCCTCACTGACTGTAAGATTAACCGTCATTAACCATGCCAGAGGGCCCCCCAGCTGGCACCATGGTGAAGAACCCGCCTGCCAGTGCAGGAGACATAAGAGACCTGGGTTCAGCCCTGGGTCGGGAGGATCCCCTGGAGAAGGAAAGGGCAGCCCCGGCCAGGATTCTCGCCTGGAAAATCCCATGGACAGAGGAGCCTGGTGGGCTACAGTCCCTGAGGTTGCAAAGGGTCGGACACGACTGAAGTGAGTGGGCACACATGCCCACAACCACGCCAAAAAGCGGCCAAGGCTCTGAGGCCGAGGCCACAATCCCAGTTACGGGTCATGTCCGTCTGGCCAGGCATTCTTGCCACAACCCCAGAGGCAGCCTCCTTTTACATTTCAAAGGGCGAAATGACTTGCACGTGGTCCTGTCCCTAAGCGCTGAGATTCAAACCCAGCTCAGCGGGAAGAAGGAACCTGGCCTCTTACCCCTTCCAAGCCTCTAAAGCAAAGCTAGAAATGTAGACCCTGAGGAAGACGTGATGGGTTGAATCTCTGAAGAGCTGCCAAGGGCCAGAGGAGGCTGACTGGTCTGTGCAGACCTGTGCTGTCCAGCATGGTAGGTAGCTGCTGACATCCAGGGCCACTGAGCCCTTGAAATTTGGCTAGCCCAAACTGAGATGCTCTGTGAATGTAACATACACAGATTTCAGTTTGTAAGAAAAAGAAAAGGTAATTGAAAACATATTGACTACATGTTGAAATGATAATATTTTGGGTGTACTGGATTACATAAAATATTGTTCAGATTAACTTCCCCCATCACTTTTGAAATCGGGCTACTAGAAAGTTTAGAAGCGCACGAGGCGTGAACTTGTGAGCTGCATCATATTTCTACTGGAAGTGCTGGTCCACATGCTTCTGAACTGTTAGGCAGGAACTGCTGGCACCTTGTCTGTGGTCATCGCTCCTGGGTTGAGCCCTGGTGCCTGGGCACAGTGGGTGCATATTTGGTGAGGAGAGTGGGATTGCTCTGGAGTTCCCGAGGGCATCCGTGGAGTGCACGTTAAGAAGATGCTGACGAGAAAAGGTGGAGGTTGGAGGTGGTACCCACGAGGGGGCGCCAGATCCCCACTTTAGAAGCAGGAAGGAGGGCGGGGTTTTGTTTTTTCTTCCTCACCTAGCCTGCAAGAAGCTGACCCGGCAAGGATGCCTCCTGCCTCGGCCCAGCCTCACTCAGCTCCTTTCTCTAGCTTTTGGGACCCTATCTCCCACAGGGCGTTGGGGTCAGGGTTCAAGGATTCGGTGTGAATCCTTAGAGGGGGGCCCTCTCCCTGGACAGAGGGGCAACTGAGGCTGGAACCCACATCTGCCTGCGTCTCCCGCATTGCAGGCAAATTCTTTACCCACGGAGCCACCTGGGAACCCGGGAAAGGGGGAGCGAGGCTGAAAGCGCGCAGTGACCTGCCCACGCCTGTTGAGAGCCAGCAGGCCCCTCGAGCTTCACCCTTTCACAGGTCTTCCGGTCATGATGCCTTGGTCCTGTGGGCCTTGGGTGTTGATTCACTCTGACAAGCACTTAATAAATAATCACTGAGATGAACAGTCACTGAGTGGGCGCCACGCATAGGGCTGGGCAGGAGAAGGTGCGCGCATACACACCCTCCTATAAGAGCAGGCGTTTCTGACTACCTGGACCCAGGAGCTGTAATTATCCCTGCTCCACCTCACGAGCGGGTTAAATGCCCTGTCTCTAGAGGCAGTCCTCTTGGATTTAAGCCTCAGCTCTGACACCTGCTGGCTTTCGAGATCTTGGGAAAGTCGTTTTACTTGAGTCGACTTTCTCGTCTGTGAAATGGGATAACCATGATCACTACTTCCCAGGCTGTCATGAGATTTAAATGAAATAATACATATATAGGGCTAAGAAAAAGTAGAAAGTGTTGGATTCACCTTGCCTATGATTTAAAAATTTTTTTAATATATTTTTTTGTTTAATTTGACTGTGTTGGGTCTTACTTAGTTGGCATGTGGGATCCAGTTCCCTGAGCAGGGATGGAAGCCTGGCCCCTGCACTGGGGGCACAGGAGTCTTAACCACTGGGCCACCAGGGAAGTAAGTTGCTTGCCTGCGGCTTGAATGGGCGTCACACAGGCCCCCGCTGAGCAGGCTGCCGCAGAGGCGCGAGCTAAGCACCAGCATGGGGGTGCACAGGTGGCATAGCGCCTGGCGAGGGGACCCTGGGAAGCACCATCCCGTGGCAGGAACTCAGCACAAGTTGTCTGCCTGAGAGGCAGCCCCAGGAAACACCGGGAGGAGAATGAGAAACGAAGGCACAGACGTTGAGGAGTGAGCGAGGGGGGCAGCACACACTGATTCACCTCGGGCTGCCGCAGCTCGCGGGGCAGTGGCGCTGAGGGGACGTGAGCTTCAGCAAACCCTGGGACGCGGGGAAGGGTGGGGAAGCCTGGCGAGCTGCAGCCCGTGGGGCTGCAGAGACTCGGACACGACCGAGCGGCGGAAAAACAACAACTCAAAGTTATTCCAGCGAGGGGCGAGGGAGCTGGGGTGTTCATCCTCTACCCTCCGACTGAATCACAGGCAGAGGGCTGTGTCTGGTGGGGGCTGGGGCGGTTCCCAGCACGCCTGGCCTGCTGTCTGCTCATAAAGAAAACCTCCAGGCAGGGACAAGTGCTGCTGGGAGTCTGACTGGTATGTGCAGCCTCTGCTTCAACAGATAAAGGAAAAGCTAATTCAAGCGAAGAAAAGAAGGGAAGTCTTCCTGGAAGAGGTAGCCTTTGGGCTCACCTGTGAAGGTTGGGTAGGAGTTTGACAAGCAGAGGTGGGAGGGGGCTTCCTGTCAGGAGGCCGAGCACGGCCAAGCAAGGGGAAGGTGGAAGCTCTGGGTCAACTATGGGGGGCTGTTGCGGGGACGAGGCCAGGAAGACCGTCCGGGGCTGAGCTATGGAGGCCTCGAGTGCCAGGGCAGAGAGAATTCGGGCTGGATTCTCTGGGCAGTGGGGAGCCGTGGAAAGTAGGACTCTCTGCGGCAGGTGGTAGGTGGGAGGGACTCCCGAGAGCAGGTGCGAGGCTGTGCTCCAAGTGGCAAGCGGCGAGCATCTAGGTGGCACAGTGGCGCTGACCTCGGGGGCAGGCTGGAGGGAGAAAGACTTTTCGGGGTGAGTTCTAGAAGCCGTGGGGCTTGGGGATCTTTCATTCCCTCTCCTGGGTAGAACTCTCAGGCGCGCGCCTTTCTGAGCGTCTGTGAACGGCTGTGCCATACGCCCAGCTTCCAGCAGGGGCGCCAAGCACACAAAACCCTCAGCCTCTTAGCGCTTCCGAGGCTGTTCCTGGAGGGGTGCTGTCCTCAGGGGGAGCTGGCCGTGCCCTCTTAGCGCTCAGGGAGGGAAGGGGCGCGTTAGAGTCTGTTACTGGAGGGGTTGCAGCCTTCAGGGGGAGCTGGCCGTGGTGCAGCCGGGAGAGCCCAGGAGTCGGCCGCCTGGCTTGGACCCTGTGCTGCTTTGCCTGTGTCTTGACCTTTCCATGTTGCCACCTAAAAATGCAGACGATTGAAAATATCTTCATCGCATGTTTGTCATAAGGATGAGAGGAGATAAGTCACCTAAAGCCCCTGGCCCGGGGTCGCTGCAGCTGCCACTGGTGGGCGGGACTGGACAGGGCATTGCCCAGGAGGGCTGAGGCCCAGAGGACCGTCGTCCGTAGGAGGAGGCTGAGCATCCGGAGACCTGGGCCTTGCTGAGGGGCCCAGTCCCTCCGGACAGCCTGGGGACCTCTGACAGCCACTGGGTCAGTGGGAGTGGGTGGCCTGATTTTAATTTCCAAAGCTTTTGTTACATGAATCTCAGTGTGAGCTTTTGGTGCCCTTGAGGGTAGCTTTTCTGAGTAGAAAAAAGTCTTCGGACTTTCTTTTAAAAAATTATTAGTTTATGATGTCTAATTTATTATACTTATAAATCCAACACTCTCACGTTTGGCCTTTGAGTTAGGTTATAAAGCTTCTTTTATGAATATAGCAACTTTGAAAATAATTTTAAGGGGACATTAGATGAGTGTTTATAATTAATTATGAAAATAATTAATGGTTAATTAAATATACTTAAACATCTTAAACTACATGTAAATTTAATATATTGTTTCTTTTTAAAACACTTCACTTGCTTTAATGACAAACAAAACTCACTCAAGCACTTAAACAGATCTTAGCA
>SJYF01001022.1:203392-215445 GCA_006410515.1 Procapra przewalskii
ACTCAGTCGCTGAGAGTCTGAGGGTGGAAGCTCAGCTGGGGCAGGGGGCGGGGCTGGGGGGGCTTGTCTCCGGCTGGCAGCTGAGCTCTGCTCCACCAGGAGCCTCCGCTGAAGGCCCCCTTCCCCATTCCCCAGGGAGGCTTTCGGCACCTCCTCCCTGAGCCTCTTGGATTGACAGGCAAGAGGGATGGCACGGGGCCAGGAGGTGGGGACCGGCTCGGGCAGGCTCTTCAGGCCACAGGATGAAATTAAAAGGGAGGAGGAAAGCGCCAGCTGTCAGGACTCACACCCCTGCCTGGCAACGAGCTGGCTGGGCGCAGAGCCTGGGAGCAGGGTGCACGAGGCTGGACACCAGCGGGTCGGGATGGCCCAGCACAGAGCCGTGCGGCTGTCCCCAAAGAAGCCCAGCTACGCCGTGTGTGCTGTGGGGGCCGAGACACACCTGGACGTTCACAGGTGAGCGCCAAGGGGTGCCCACCTGGCTGGCAGAGGGCTGGGCGGGGCAGGCACCTGCAGCAGCGGGGTGCCCCTGAGGCCTAATCGGGCACTGTGGAGGATGCTGACGGGGGCCGTTGTGACGGCAGAGCCAGCGGAGTTGCGGCAGCACCCAGAGAGGGGGAGGCTGCAGGTCCCAGCTGGGGCCCTGGCTCCGGCACGGGGTCCCATCTCTAGCCTCGAAAACTTGGGCGAGGGTTCTGGCTCTGAGCCCTGGGGCCGCGCTCTGGGGTCTGGGTTCTGCGTTCTGACATCCCAGCGGAACGCGTGCGGAGTATAGAATGAATTGTTGCTGATTCTGCCCTCCGTTTCTTGCCGCCGGCCCCTCTCTCTGGGCGGGAGGGGTGGCGTGTGGCAGCTCGGTTGTTGGAGGCCAGCCAGGACGACTGGGAAGAGAAGGGACGAGCTGGGGAAGGAGTGAAGGTGCTGGCGAAGGAGACGCCTGAGAACAGACCCGGGGTGTATGTTCCAGTCTGCGCGGAAAGGGAGGCGCTCAGAGGAGCCTGGGGCTTGTGTCTGCGAGAGGGTAATGGGGATGAGGCTGGGGGCAGGGCCCAGGACTCAGCCCAGTGTGTTTCCCCGCTCAGCCACTGAGGCAGCTGGACTTGGGGGTCTCCGGGGGTCTTTCCAGCTCTGACTCGACTCTAGTCCTGCTAGACCAGATGCACCCAGAGCCCCTGTTGGCGGGGAGGGGGCAGTCAAGGCGAGGAAGGTCTGCCTCCCAGAGAAGGTGGCAGCTGGGGTCTGGTACAAGCTGGGATCTGAGCTGGCCCAGCTTCACCTGGCCTCAGGGGGCCCAGCCCCCAGGGCCCCTTCTGCCACCTCTGCCCTGGGTCTGGGGCGGGGACCTCGGGGGCACGGGGAGCCCGGTGCCCCGGGGGCCCTGGCCTGGGGCGGTTCTCTTGCATCTGGGCAGCCAGCGGAGACCCCGTTTTCTCCTGTCCTCTTAACACAGTGTTGCCAGACTCAGCAGATGAAAATGCAGGACACCCAGTTTACATTTCAGGTTAAAAAATGACCTTTTTCAGTGTACTGCGTGGGACATACTTGTATTTTTAAAAGTAACTGACATTCAGATTTAGCTCAGCGTCCCGTGCTTTATCTGGCGACTATGCTTTGCCATCAGGAGTGGGGACAGGGTCTCTACTGAGCCCCGTCTCCCTGTTCCACCCCTGCACTTCTCCCAGGGCATGGCTGCTTCTAGCAGGGAACTGCAGAACCTCAGGCCCTTCTGAGAGGCTCCGACTGGGAGCCAGGAGATGGGAGTCTGCTTCTGCTTCCACCCTGACCTGCTGTCTGCGAGTGCCGAGCCGCAGGCCCTCTCTGGGCCCCGGCAGGGTGAGCTGAGTCCCCTGTGTGGTTCAGGCTGGTGGTAAAGCACCCACACTCGGCCTGGACAGACTCAGGGTCTCCTTCTAGCTCCGCTGGTGGCTGGGGGCCCCTGGGCAAGCTGCCGCGCTTCTCTGAGCCTGCTTCCTCATCTGACAGATGGGGGAGCCAGATCACTGATGGTAATGGGTTATGGGTGCGTGTGTGCTCAGCCGGGTCCTTCTCTTGGCCACCCCGCGGACTGTAGCCCGCCAGGCTCCTCTGTCCATGAGGTTTCCCAGGCAAGAACACTGGAGCGGGTTGCCATTTGCTGCTCCAGGGGATCTTCCCGACCCAGGGATGGAGTCCTGGTCTCTTGCATCTCCTGTGTTGGCAGAGGGATTCTGCACCACGGTGCCGCCTGGGGAACGCCAGTAGTGGTTGGGGAGGGCAATAAATGTGAGCCTGCCGGTGGGGGGCCGTGCCTGGGGGAGGGGCCGTGCCAAGGCTCTGACGGCTCTGTGGGTCCGCTTTCCTCCCATCGTGTCTCAGAGGGTGGAGGAGCAGAAGGCAGATGGGCTGAGTGGTGGGTACGTGGGGCAATGCGCCTGTAAACCTCCTTTGGGGTCACCAAGCCCCTCGGCACCCCCGGGGAGGGCTGCGGCCGCGCCGCGGGCGCAGGGAAGCTGCCCGGTGGTCCGACTCTGCGGGCAGGGGCTGCTGTGGGGTCCTGGCGAGGGCGCGGGGGACACGCGCCCGAGGTCCTCCGGGAGCCCTCACCCTGGGTGGTGACGGGACTAGCATCCCAGCCGCGAGGGTCTCTGGGGAACGGAAGTCAGTTCTGCAACAAGCTGTTTCCAAAGTAGACCTGGAGAAGGACTTCTGGCCTCTGAGGCCGCTGATAGGTGGGACCCGCCGAGGCGCAGTCGTGGAGCCGGGTGGAGGCGGGGGGCGTGGCTCGTCCCCCGGAAGGTTTGAAGAGGCGCCTGGGACTTCCCGGCGGTCCAATGGTTAAGGCTTCCAGCACCGGGGCTGTGGGTTTGATCCCTGGTCCAGGAACGAATATCCCACACATGGCCAAGAAAAACGGGAGCAGGGGGTCCTGAAGCCCACTCTGGGGCCCGGCTGGCTAGAGGAAGGGGCTGTACTTGGTAACTCGGGCTCTCCCACCCCAGCTGAGGTTGAGCTAGGGGCCTCTGATTGGCCTTGCTGGGAGAAGGGGGACGCCCCCCAAAGAGGGGAGTGCCAGTCACCTGGGCTGAGGTCCAGCCCTCTGGAGCCACTGGAGATGGGCGTGTGGGAGTGACGTCCCGGGAAGTGATTAACCCCCGGGTGCACTCCAGACTGGTTATTTGAGGAAACACCTGTTTGGGGATAATAGTGTGTCCTGGGGTGCCCCAGGCTGAGGAGCCCTGGAAATAGCATGTGCTACAGGCCCTGCCCTCTCAACCTGGCGGGCTGGCGACCCCCTGCGTCTCTGTTTTCTTTGCCTGGAGGCGGTCCCCAGAGGACTTCTGCCAAAAAAGAGGACTTGGCGTCCGAAACGCATTAGTGATCCGGGCCGGTGTTCTGTGTCTGCCCAGCATCAGAGCCCGGGCTGGAGACCAAGCGAACATTTGTCCCTGGGGATGGAGGGGAAGGCTGGCCCGATGAGGCTGGGATGGTCTCCCGGAGCTTTTACTAGGCCTCCCCCAGCCCTGCAGAAGCCTCAAACCTAGATAGACTCTTAGACTCGAGATGGCTGGAATTCCAGGAGCCCGGTGGCAGGGGTGGGGTGGGGTCTTTCCAGGGCCTCTCAGGTGAGCGGGAGAAAAGATCCAAACCGCTTCTTTCTCTGGGGTTCCCTGCTTTTCAAGAACCCGACATGCCTAAACGGAGTTGTAAAACTTGTGGTCTGTGTGTTTCTGATGTTTACACTGAGCAAGTTAATGCTTTTAACTTGTGCAGAAGTGCAGTGAAGTGTAATTGTTCTCCTCGTTGGGTAATTACAGGCCTGGTGCCCAACACTAGCTCATGATGACCGACAGGCCCCGGTGCCGGGTGGGGACCCGGGCGTAAGCTCCAGGGAGAAGCCTCCCTTCTCCTCGCTCCCTCCTGCGCCTGTACCCATTTCTTTATGGGAAGTGATGCTAGCGCTCAGATTGGAGGGCTCTTGGAGGGTGTGAGGTCGGGGTCCTGGCAGCCAGCAGCGGCCACACGCAGTCTGGATGTGAAATGGTGGACTGTGACTTCTTGGAACGTGCGATCCTGGCTTCAGAGAGGGCACCGGCGGTCAGCCACCCGAGTCTTCCGATGCCCCGGCCTCCTGGCCCCCGCGCCGCCCCTTGTCCTGAGACAGAGCTGGTCGGTCTCTCTCTCCTGCCCCCCTCCACTCCGCAGCCGCTGCTCGGCACCGCCGCCCCCGCCCCACTTCTCCTCCCCGCCGTTTGGTCTCGGAGCCTCTGCCTGTGCCTGGCCAGCTTCTTTGCTGCTTCCTGCCCCCATCTCTTCCAACCCCACGCCCCTCACCTCCCCCGCAGCTCCCAGCTGCCTCTCTCCTTGGGCGGCGGGGAACGGCGCCCTGAGAGAAGGCTGGAGAGGAGGGGAGGGCGGTGGCGGCTCACCGATGGAGGCGCCTCCTCCACCCCCAGACGCTTCCCCTGTGACGTGTGGTCCTCCGCTCTGCTCGGTCCAGAGACGCTTTCTTTCCCTTTGCTGTGGGTTCTAAGCAGCTGTTCTGCTCCGCCAAGTGGTCCTGATGTTCAAAAGTGTGTGGGGTGTAGGGTGTGGGGCCGGAAGGGACTGGCAAGGCCACACCCAGCCGAGAACCTCAGCCCCCAGGTAGCCCAGGAGGGGCCTCAGCTGTGGGCTGTGGGTGGTGGTGGGGATCCCAAATGCCGCCACCGGGTGGGGGAGCTGGGGCCTGCGGGAGCCTGGCAGGGGCAGACCTGTGCTGAGTCTGCGGCGCACCCGGGGCCCAGAGCAGAGAACCCCGCCACCCTGCGTCTGAGCCCAAGGCCGCCTGAAGCCCTGCCAAGCTCTTCTCCAACGCACCCTCCCAACCATGTGCAGGACCCCTCGGCCCCTACCTGGGTCTCCATCACTTTGCTGGGAGCGTGGGCAAAGGGAAGGTTAGGAATTCCTCAGGAGGAGCCTGCCGAGGCTGTGGTCTGCTCCAGGCTGACAGGTGTGGCGGGGAGGAGGCTGGGGCTTCCGGACACCGCCGAGGAAGAAGGCTGGACCCCACGCTGACTGGGCCCCGAGGAGGTCCCACTGACGCAGCTGCTCGGTGACCGCTGAGCGCGGGGGGCTGATGACCTGTCGTGGTCCTGCGGGGCTGTGTGGCCTTGGGCTAGTTACTCAGCCTCTCTGCGCCTGTGTCCTCCTATGCTAGAAGGGGATGACCTTGCTTGCGAATGTGGCCCCCTTTTCACAGATGAGAAGCTGCATGATCTGAGGAGCTCAGTCATGCAGTGCCTCTGTAGCAGAAGGGGAGACCGTCTGAGAGGGAGGAGTGAGCCGTGATTCTGACTTTCCATTCAGGCTCGTCTCTGAGATGTCCTGGCCCCTGGCCCCTGTTTGCCTCCTCTGGGATGAAAGCTGCCCCCACCCCCCGCCATCTCCAACCTCCAGCCCTGGGCTGGCAGGGGTTCCAGAGGAGGAGGGCCTGGCCCAGGCCCTCTCTGCAGGCTCCCTGGGTGCAGCCTTAGCTGAGCAATGCCAGGGCATCGGGTCTCTCTGGAAAGGAAAGAAAGAGGGGCGTTTTGCAGCTGCGCCTGGGGTGGTTCTGCATGCAGGGGGCGATCCCAGCCTGTGACGGGGCGTCCGCAGGCCTCATCACTCCCCCCCCCAACCCACAACTGTGTCAGCCACAGCCAGCACCTGGCCACATGGGGCTCTGAGCCGTCTGTGCCCTTTACCCCGCTGCAGTCCCTTAGACGTTTCGAGACAGCTGCTCCTTGTCCAGCTCTGTGCTGTGCTGAGGCACTTGGAGACGAGACAATCTATGCCCACCCCCGAGGGGCTCCCACCTCAGTCTGGGGGCTAAGAGAGCCTTCAATGTGTGGACGCTCACCGCTGAATCGCTCTCCTGGTTTCTGGCCAGGCCGGAGAGTGAAGGGGGAGCCAGGATCCTTTCCCGAGGTCTGCCTGCTGCCCAGGCCCCTGGCGACCTTGTGATGTGATGACGGCACCCTCTCAGTCAAGTCTCACAGTGAGCTCACGCGGCGACGACTCCTGAGATCCCCGTTTTGCGGACAAAGACGGAGACACAGAGAGGCCGAGAGGCTTGCCCAGAGTCACACAGCCCGCCCATTACTGGGGAATCCTCTGTGTGGCTGGGTTTCCGCAGGGGTGGTGGGTGCAGGGCAGAGGATGAGCTTCGGGGTCAGACCCGAGTGAGGTCAAATCTCAGGTCCCGCCCCATGTGTGGCCTCCCTGTGACTTTCACGTCACCTGCAAAATGAGAAGCCTGGTAACCGCCCTGCTCAGCAGGCAGGGGCCTCGGGGATGGAATCAGAGCAGAGCGAAAGCACGTGGGAGGCCGTGCCGTCCCTGCCCTGGGCGGGCCCCGCGAGGGCAGACCAGGGTGAGTCATCTCTGCTTTCCTGTGCCCAGGGTGGCCCCTGCCCCAGCAGGCGCTCAGGAAACTCGTGCTGAGGCGGGGCGGCCAGCAGCAGCGACAGGAGGCGTGAGCTCCTGGGGGAGTCGCGGCCTTTAGAGCTGGCTGCCTCCCGGGACTGTTGGTCAGAGCAGACCTCAGCCCCCAGCAGAAGGAACCCCAGAGCTGGCCGCGCCAGACAGGACTCATCGGGTCAAGTCCAGGACACCTGGAGGGTGGCCCTGCCCGGGCAGGCATGCGGCTGATCAGGTGTGAAGGGGAAGCCACAGGCCTGGCCAGTCTGCTCTGCCCAAGGGCTGCCTACCACCTTGCTCCTCAGCCTTTCCGTCCGGTCGTATTAGTCCCCTTCCGCCCCAGCCTCTCCCCAGCACAGTGTCTTGCTCAAGCCTCCAGCACACCCTGGTTCTCTGCCGCCAGCCCATACCCTTTCCCCCAGCTGGAGGCTGGGTCAGCACCAATCTGCCTGCCCCGCCCAGACCGCCGGCTGGGCAGAGGGGCCCCCTGACCCCCGGGATCATCCCCAGGTGCTGGTGTGGTCCAAGCATGGTGTGGACGGCTTGGGAGAGGCCCCATGGCTGCCCTGTCTCTCCCTTCCCCAGGGACCAGGTGGTCAGCTTCTGAGTAGCTGAGATGAAGTGTGGCCTGTGGCCCCCCGGTAGGAGGAAGCTTCTGGGTGCAGGTTGCAGCCGAGCAAAAGGAAAGACTTCCTAATTTCTTTCCCTGAGCTGCCAAAGCACCGAAGGGTGTGACGTAGTGAGCTCCCTGTCACAGGAAGCGTTCAAGCACAGAGTTCTGCAGTGGGCCGGGAGCTGGCCGGGATGACCTCTGGGACCATTCTCTCACCCAAGGCCTGTGAAGATACTCCAGAGTCTCATTGTTTTAAGGTAGAAAGGGGCCGGAAGGTCATGCCATCCTGCTGGTTGGCACTGACTTCACCCCTGCAAAGTTGGGGTGCATGGAGGGGGAGGAGGGAAAGTGGCCTTCCTGCCTTGGAGCCCCACATCCTGCCAGCTCCCAGGGGATCCTATAAAAGCTTGTGTGGCAAGGTTTCAGGGTTTCCCTTTTCCCTTCCCACATCTCCTCTGGCAACCTCCTTCCTCCAGTCCCCGCCAGAACACACTAAGGGCACGCACACGCCTTTTAATGTTGCCCGGGACGGCACGGGAGAAAAGACAAGCCTCCTGCCCCTTCCATTCTCTGCCAGCTGTGTGGCCCTAGGAAGGGTACTCAGCCTTGCCGAAAAGGTTTCCTCAGCTGCTAAACGAGGACAGCAACACGTACCTAAGAGGGTTGCTGTAAAGCGTAGATAAGATCACAGGTGTCAGAAGCTGACACCGTGCCTAGCACGTAGAGTGTGCGCGCTCAGTCAGGTCTGACTCTTTGCAGCCCCATGGACTGTAGCCCAACAGCCCCCTCCTTCCATGGGATTTTCTGGGCAAGAATACTGTTCTTAGGTGCCATTCCCTCCTCCAGGGGACCCTCCTGACCCAGGGATCCAGCCCACGTCTCTCGCATCTCCTGCCTTGGCAGGCGGGGTCTTTACCCCTGCTCCACCTGGGAAGCCCTCTGGCACATACTAGGTGCTTGAAAATGCCGCCTGGTCTTACCCCACCCAATATCGCCTGTGGAACGTGCTGCCCTTACGCCTGACCCGGTGGGCGGGCAGGCACGTAAAGCCAGGCGGGAACGACCTGCCGCTCTGACCCCCTTCCGCATCCTCTGTGCCTCGCTGGTGAGATCCTCTACGAGCTGACTCCACTCTCCTCGCAGGCTCTTGATTAACCTGATGAACCCGGCCCTGCTCTGAGCCGGGGCCCGGGGTGAGGAGGAGTCAGGGTGCTGTTCTGGGTGACGCAGACTGTGAAGGGGCTGCAAGGAGGCTCTGGGCCGGGGCTGCGGGGCACGGGGTGGAGACGGGGCCCTGCCCGCCTGGGTTGGGCTGCGGGGGGCTCCGGGAAGAGTGACAGCAGTGATGCACCAGACACTGCAGCACCGACTGTATGCCCAGCACTTTAGTATCTCTCTCGTTTTTACAATGTTTATTTCTTGGTCACACCAGAAGGCATGTGGGATCTTAGTTCTCCGACCAGGGGTTGAACCCACGCTCCGTGCTTTGGAAGATCGGAGTCGTAACTACCGGACCACCGGGGAAGTCCCATGCCAAGTACTTTAAATGCAGCGTCTAAGAAAATCTGCCCAGCAGCCCTGGGAAGTAGCTCTTTGGATTACATCCATTTTACTGAGGAGGAAAATCGAGGCTCAGAGCAGCTGAGTGGCCGAATCCCAGGCCATACGGCTCACACAGCCCATAGTCTGCTCCACGGAAGGGGTGGCATTTGGAGGAGCTCAATTGGTAAGGAATCTGCCTGCAATGCGGGAGACCTGGGTTTGATCCCTGGGTTGGGAAGATCCCCTGGAGAAGGGAAAGGCTACCCACTCCAGTATTCTGGCCTGGAGAATCCCATGGACTACAGTCCGTGGGGTCACAAAGAGTTGGACACGACTGAGCGACTTTCATTTCATCTCATTTTGAAGCGTGCAGAAGGCTGCCTCTGCTATCCCCGCCCCAGCTGTGAGCTGGAGGCACACGCGCACAGTCTCATCAGCCTGGTGGTGGCGGTGGCAGTAGAGCTGATGTCGGCGATGACACCCCGGAGACGGGCGCCTCTGGCGTGGTGATGACCGCGCCCCTTCATTTAATAAAGGGGCGCTTTCAAACCCATGTCCTCACTTGACTCTGGTCTGGAGACACGCCAGAGCTGCATGTGGGGTTTTGGTCCGGGAGACTGGACCACACAGCTGCCGATGAGTTGGTGGGGGGCGAGGGTGGGGGGAGGTGGTTCTGGCTTGCGGATCGGATGAGCCACAGAGCAGCCAGGAGCAGCGGAGACAAGTCCCACTGCGGGCGGCCTGCGGCTCACCGATGCCGACGCCTGCCTGTTCCACCCCCAGAACGGCCCTTAGTGCTCAGCTCCACCCACAGACCCGGGAGTCTGAGAGGGGAGGAGAGGCTCTGAGAGCCCGTCCTGGAGGCCTGGGGCAGGGGAGGAGGGAGCACGCCAAGGGAGTGAGAACCCGGACGGCCAGGGACCGGCCGGGCACAGCCTGTAGACGCGAGAGACAGAGGCCCTCCCCGGAGGTCTGCAAACACACATGCGCATGCACACACATACACATGCACGCAGATGCACGCACACACACACACACACACACGCACATGCACACGCACACGCACACGCACACGCACAAAACAACAAAAACCCCTCCTGCTGGGCCAACCGCAGACACCTGTCTTTTTCACCCTGAGAGGCAGCACTAGGGAAGGAACCTGGACGGGGGGCAGGCGTGGAAGGGAGCGGGGCCTGAACAGGCGCCTCCCAGGGCGCAGGGAGGCCTGCCCGGCAGGCGCCTCCCCTCCCCAGCGTCCATCCTTGTAGCGACTCCCTTGGCCCCTGGAGGGAGAAAGAAGCTGAGGGCAGGATCCCTCACCTGGAGAGGGGTGAGCTGGATGTGAGCTGCGGAGGAAGGCTGGAGGTAGACCCAGACTGCAGGGGCCAGGCTGGGCTTGGGAGGCCCTGACGGCCCCTCTTGCGTTATTATTCAAGTTTCTATTGGAGTAGAGCCGATCTCAGGTGCTGCTAGCAATAAGGAGCCTGCCCGCCAGCAGGAGACCCACGAGCCTCGGGCTCGATCCCTGGGTCGGGAAGGTCTCCTGAGAAGGGAACGGCAGCCCACTCCAGTTCTCTCACCGGGAGAGCCCCATGGACAGAGGAGCCTCGTGGGCTGCAGTCCATGGGGTCGCAGAGGGTCAGACACGACTGAGTCGATTTACAGTGCCGTGTCGGTTTCAGCGGCATAGCGAGGTGAATCCTTCACGCACAGGCACAGCCACTCTTTCTTAGACTCTGGCCCCCTGCAGGCCATTACAGAGTACTGAGTGGAGTTCCCTGTGCCGTACAGCAGGTCCCTGTTAGTTACCTATTTTATACATTTGCTGTTGTTGAGTTGCTAAGTTGTGTCCAACTCTTGGCAACCCCATGGACTGTAGCCTGAGAGGCTCCTCTGTCCATGGGATTTCCCAGGCAAGAATTCTGGGATGGTTGCCATTTCCTTCTCAGGGGGTCTTCCTGACCCAGGGATTGAATTTGAGTTTCCTGCCTTCGTGGATGGATTCTGAGCCTTCAGGAGAGCCCATTTTATATATAGCAGTGTTTATATCCCAGTCTTCCAATTTATCCCTTCCCACCCCTTCTTACATTATTATTATTATTATGTTCTTCCAAGATTCCAAATGAAGGGTGTTGTGTGCCCAGGGCTGTGACTTGGAAATGTCAACTTTTGCCCAAAGCTGGGGATTGGCTCCAAGGAACCCTGCTTCCCTTGAAAGGGCTGCGTCAGCAGTGACAGTCCCCAGGCTCTCCAGGGAGCTGGAAACCCTTCTGCGGTCAGCTAGACACTCCGGGCTCCTGCTGACTTGCTCTTAGGGTGTGTGAGCAGGAGCCCTGGGGCTGGATTGACTGAATTCAAACTCATGCTCAACCAGCCTGCCAGCAGGGTGGTTGCTGGGGTCCAGCCCCGGTGGGTCCACGGAATTCGAAGCAGAGATGGCGTTGGCGAGGAAAACTTATTTATTTATTAATATAAGATTAGATTAGGAAGAAATAGTGTAGTAGGAAAATTAAGTGGAGAAAGAAGGCTGAATAACTTGGCTTGCAAGGAAGGCCAATAAAATCTCCAGACAAGAGATTTGCACCATCTACGTGGGGCCACCGGCGCCTGCTTGAATCTCTAAGGGTGCCCCACCTTGGGCTCCCTTTTGCACGGGGCTTGAAAACCGGGGCAAGTAAATAGACCTGGCGAGCCCCCCTGGTCCAGATGGGAATTCAGCCTGAAATTAGAGTGAAGAGGAGAGGAAAGAGAGAGAGAGAGACACGGGGGAAACCAGTCCAGCGACTAGCTTCGGCCTTTGTTGTCCAGAAGGCCTTTTATGCTTTTGATAAAACATGAAGGTCAGTGGGTACACAGTTATGCAGCGTTAACAGCCCCCCCCTTTTTTTTGATAAGGGTTTGTCCACCAGAAGACTTGTTTGTGTTGATCTTCCCAAGGTCTGGGGCCACGCTCAGAAAAGCACTAAACAATGTTACATTCTTACACAGCAAAGATACAGCAACTTATGACAAGTAAAGGGACTACAGTGGTTTACAACAGAAGAGACGCAGTCAACTCAAAAGTCCAGTGTTGCTAACGTCAAGGCTACTGCACTTCTTTCTCTGCGTCCTGCTTACATTGAGTAAAGTCCTCCCAGGTGCCTAAAAGATAAAGAATATGGAGGTCCAGCAGCAGTCCTTGAGGCAACAGTGAAAACCCGTCACCAATATGATTTTTAATCTTTAGAAGAGGCTCTGTATCTTTAAGATGCTTTTAAGCTTTGTGCTTCTCGCGGTTGGGGGCTGTAAGCAATTCACAGGCTGTAAGAAGTCTGGGGAACCTGTTAGGCAAGCTAGAGAGCTATCAGAGGGGGTTTAACTGAAACATCCCTTTTAAATGCAGAAGACTAAAGCCCTGAGTTGACTTTTTCCCAAAGAATACCAGAAGAATGGAAAAGCAGAGTGCAGAGGCCAGCAGATTCTTATTTTTGGGGGGGGGGGG
>SJYF01001022.1:215453-226900 GCA_006410515.1 Procapra przewalskii
GGGGGGGGGTGGATGCTCAGGAAATGCCGTGGGGAACCCCTGAAGTTTGATCACGCCCTGCGTATGCCAGACTTCCTTCCACGTGACCCTGTCACGGGCGGGATTCCTCACACTGGCTCCCGGCAGGTGGTCCACGGAAAGCCGTTCTGTCACCCGAACCACACTTGGGCCCGTTCCCCGGCACACAGTAACGCCAGTCTACCGGCGCTGGGCTGTGGCGAAGGAAGGGCAGTGCTGACTGCAGGCACAGCAAAGAGTCCAGGGAGCTGGTGCTTGAAAGACCGAACTCCTGGATAGTTCAGAGGGAAGGTTTTGAAGACAGGGTAATGGAGACGGCACTGGCTGTGCTTTGTCCTAGTGCTTTTCGGATGAAGTCTGGTTGATTTATTACAATGTGCTAGTTTCTGCTGTGCAGCAGAGTGGCTCAGCTATACATGAATGCATGTTCTTTTTCGTATTCTTTCCCATGATGGTTCATCACAGAGCATTTTTAAATTGATTAACTATTTGACTGCCTCGGGCCTCCATGGCATTGCTTCATGCGGGATCTTCCCCGGAGGCACGTGGACTTTCCAGCTGTGGGGCTCTCCTTGACGTGGGATCAAACCCCAGTCCCGTGCCCTGCAAGGTGGGCTCTTGATCTCTGCACCGCCAGGGGCGCCCTCGTCGTAGGATACTGAAGGTGGCTCCCTGTGCTGTCCAGTGAGACCTTGCTGTCTGTTTTACCTGTAACGGCTCGTCTGCTAACCCAGCCTTCCGCTCGAGCCCTCCCCCGCCCCCTCCCCGCAGGCAGCCACCAGCCTGTTCTGTGTCTACGCCTGTTTCTGCTCCACAGGCAGGCTCATCTGTGTCGTGATTTAGACTCCACGTGCAAGTGAGCTCGCGCGGTGCCTGTCTCTTCCTGACTTGCTTACCCCGGCGTGATAATCTCCCGTCTTGCCACACCGCTGCAGAAGGCGTCGCTTCATTCTTTCTGAGGTTGTGCGTGTTCAGTCACTCAGTCATGTCCGACTCTTTGAGACCCTGTGGACGGCAGTCCGCCAGGCTCCTCTGTCCATGGGACTTTCCAGGCAAGAACACCAGAGTGGGTTTCCGTGCCCTCCTCCAGGGGACCTTCCCGACCCAGGGACGGAACCCGAGTCTCCCGTGTGCCCTGCACTGGCAGGCGCTCTTTGCCACTGTGCCTGGGAAGCGCCTCTTGCTCGGCTGAGTAGTGCTCGGCTGCTCATCCTCTTCACCCGTCCGCCTGTTGCTGGGTACTCCAGGTGTTCTCATGTCTCGGCTGTTGTGAGCAGTGCTGCTGTGAAGGCAGGGATGCACGCATGTTTCTGAACTACAGTTTCGTCTAGATGTGTGCCGAGGAGTGTGAATGTGGGATCATGTGGTAATTTTTGGAGAAAGAAATGGCAACCCACTCCAATATTCTTGCCTGGAGAATCCCATGGACAGAGGAGCCTGGTGTGCTACAGTCCACGGGGTCGCAGAGAGTCGGACACGCCTGAGCGACTTCACCTCACCTCACCTATGGTCATTCCATTTTTAGTTTTCGTTTGTAGCCTTATTTATTTATTCATTTTGGCATATAATTGCTTTGCAATGTTGTGCTGGTCTCTGCGGTGCATCAAGGTGAAGCAGCTGTGTGTGGACGCATATCCCCTCCCTCCAGAGCCTCCCTCCCACCCCCTCAGGTCCTCACAGAGCACAGACTAAGCTCCCTGTGCTTTGCAATAGGTTCCCACTTGCTTATTCTGTTGCTAAGTCATGTCTGACTTTGCAACCCCATGGACTGCAGCACGCCAGGCCTCCCTGTCCTTCACCATCTCCTGGAGTTTGCACCAATTCATGTCCATGGATCAGCGATGCCATCCAGCCATCTCATCCTCTGTCGTCCCCTTCTCCTCCTGCCTTCGATATTTCCCAGTATCAGGGTCTTTCCCAATGAGTCAGCTCTTTGCACCAGGTGGCTAAAGTATTGGAGCTTCAGCTTCAGCATCAGTCCTTCCAATGAATATTCAGGGTTGATTTCCTATAGGACTAATTGGTTTGATCTTGTAGTCCAAGGGACTCTCAATAGTCTTCAGCAAGACAGTTCAGAGGATCAGTTGTTCAGCACTCAGTATTTATGGTCCAGCGCTCACATGTGTACATGACTATTGGAAAAATCATAGCTTTGACTATACAGACCTTTGTTGGCAAAGTGATCTCTCTGCTTTTTGATACACTGCCTACATGGGTCATAGCTTCTCTTCCAAGGAGCAAGCATCTTTCCATTTCCTGGCTGCAGTCACCATCCACAGTAATTTTGGGGCTCAAGAAAATAAAATCCGCCACTGTTTCCATTTTTTCCCCATCTATTTGCTGCGAACTGATGGGACCAGATACCATGATCTTCATTTTTGAATGTTGAGTTTTGAGCCTGCTTTTTCACTCTCCTCTTTCACCCCCATCAAGAGGCTTTTTAGTTCCTCTTCACTTTCTGCCATTAGGGTGGTATCATCTGAATATCTGAGGTTGTTGATATTTCTCCTGGCAATCTTGATTCCAGCTGTGATTCACCTAGCCAGGCATTTTGCATGATGTCCTCTGCATAGAACCTAAATAAACAAGGTGACAATATACAGCCTAGTCGTACTCCTTTCCCAGTTTTGAATCAGTCCGTTGTTCCGTGCCCAGTTCTGTTGCTTCTTCACCTGCATACAGGTCTCTCAGGAGGCAGGCAAGGTGGTCTAGTATTCCCATCTCTTGAAGAATTTTCCACAGTTAGTTGTGATCCACACAGTCAAAGGCTTTAGCACAGACAATGAGCAGAAGTAGGTATTTTTTCTGGAATTTCCTTGCTTTCTTTATGGTCCACGGAGTGCTGGCAATTTGATCTCTAGTTCCTCTACCTTTTCTGAACCTGGCTTGTTCGCCTTCAGCTCAGGTACTGCTGACGCCTAGCTTGGAGGATTTTGAGCATTTCCTTGCTAGCATGTGAAATGAAGTCTAGTTTGAACATTCTTTGGCATTGCCTGTGTTTGAGGTTGGAATGAAAACTGACTTTTTCCCGTGCTGTGGCCACCGCTGAGTTTTCTAAATTTCCCAACACACTGAGCACAGCACTCTAAAACGTCATCTTTTAGGATCTGAAATAGCTCAGCTGGAATTCCAGCACCTCCACCAGCTTTGTCTCAGTGATGCTTCACGCCTCCCTGGCCGGCTGTTTTACGGACAGCAGTTTGTGTGTATAAACGCTGCCCCCTCAGAGCCCCGCCTTCCCCGTCCTCCCCTAACGTCCACAGATGCATTCTCTAAGTCAGACTCTTTATTCCTGCCCTGCAAATAGGCTCATGTGTACCACTTTTTCTGGATTCCATATTGATGGATTAGTATAATCATTGTTTTTCTGACTTGCTTCACTTTTTATGACCGGCTCTAGGTCCGTCCACATCGCTGCAAGTGGCCTAATTTCCTTTCTATGGCTGCATAATATTCCACTGTGTATATGTACCACACCCTGATCCATCCATCTGTTGAGGAGCATCTAGGCTGCTTCCACATTCTGGATATTGTAAACAGAGCTTCAGAGAACGTTGGGGTACATGTGTCTTTTTGAGTTATGGTTTTCTCAGGGTATATGCCCAGTGGTGGGATTGCTGGGTCATATGATGATAGTTCATTTCTCATTTTTTTAAGGGACCTCCATTCTGTTCTCCAAGTGACTGTTTCAGTTTACATTCACACCAGCAGTTTGCAAGAGGGTTCCCTTCTCACCACACTCTCTCCAGCATTTATTGTTTGTAGCTTTTTTTGATGATGACCCTTCTGACTGGCATGAGGCGACACTTCATTGACGTTTTGGTTTGCATTTCTCTAGTAATTAGCTATGCCCAGCATCTTTTCACCCACTGCAGTGTTCTTGCCTGGAGAATCCCAGGGACGGGGGAGCCTGGTGGGCTGCGGTCTATGGGGTCGCACAGAGTCAGACACGACTGGAGCGACTTAGCAGCAGCAGCAGCGTCTTTTCGGGTGCCCGTTGGCATCTGCATCTCTTCTTTGGGGAAATGTCTATCTTAGGTCTTCTGCTCACTTTTCAACTGGGTTGCTTGCTTGTATATTTTGGAAATTAGGCCCTTGCTGGTTGCATCATTTGCAAATATTTTCTCCCGTTCTGTAGGTTGTCTTTTCGTTTTTGTTTGTGGGTTCCTTTGCTGTGCAAAAGCTCAAAAGTTTGATTAGGTCCCGTTTGTTCATTTTTGTTTTTATTTCTATTGTCTTGGTTGGGAGACTGACCTAAGAAAACACTGGTACAATTTATATCAGAGAATGTTTCGCCTGTGGTCTCATCCAGGACTTTTATGGTGCCGTGTCTTATGTCTAAGCCTTTACGCCATATTGAGTTTCTGCATGAGGTGAGAGGGTGTGCTCTGTTTCACTGAAGGGAAAGGGCTGTAGGGTGTGTGACCGTGGGCATTCTCGTGAGTCAGCCTCATCAGCCTTCTGGGTCTACGTGCTTGTTGGCAGCATACAATTAGCTTCTCCCACCTGGTGGGGGGCCCAGTGTCTGCACACCCGCTCCAGGGTGTGGCTCAGAACCCTGTCTGTGTCTGTGAGGAGGAGAGGTCCCCGCATGCTTGGGTGGCTGAGACATTATCTGTCTTGGTTGGCTGTCTTCCTCCGTTTCTGCATTTTCTCGATTTCCTGGTTAATTTTATTCTTTGGAGCTCAAGGAAAGCCTAGGAGGCTAAAGTTTTATTACGAGCAAGAGGCAGATGGAGGAGGTGGAGGAGGGCGGGGAAGTCCGTTCCAGGAGGTGCATAGGCTCTGCTTGGTTGCCGTTCCCCATCCCAGGGCTGTCTCGTCCTCGTCCATAAAACAAGGGCTTCCCGTACTTCTTTCCCACAACCAGGCCCCGCACTGGGTGCTGAGATGACCACAGTTTTAGTGAAAGTAGAACAGGAAAGTTCCCTGCATTCTAGGGGGAGAAATGGGAGAGAGAGAATAGGGAAATACGAGAAATAAACATGACTTGTCAGGTGACAAGTGCCGAGGGCTGAAAGGCGATGCAGCTGGGCCGTGCGGTTGGGGGATGTGAGGCCCATGAGCCACCGCCACCGCCTTAAGCAGGGCAGTCAGGGCACCTCTGGGAAAGAGATGAGGCACTCAGCCCCCGGGGATGCTCCCAGCTGAACATTCCGAATGCGGAGAACCCAAGCGCGAAGGCACCCGGAGCATTGCCTGCGCTCCCCAACAAGAGACGCTACTGCAATGAGAGACGCTCAACCACAGTCAGAATAGCGCCCGCTCGCAGCAACTAGGGCAAAGCCCACCAGCAACAAGGACCCAGCACAGCAAAGCCAGTGAAGGGCCAGTGGCCGGCACAGCTAGAGAAGCGCACGGTCACCCTGGTAAGAGGCTGAGTCCCTCCAGGGGAGGCAGGAGAGCGGCAGCGCAAGCGTAGCGGCGTGGCAGGATGCATCCCCAAGGGGGCCTGGCTGTCTTTTATTTTTAAAGGAAGTTTACAAGCCTGTTGTCAAACACAGCCATTATTTAAAATTAAACTGTATATTGCTTGCCTGTTCAGTTGCTCGGTTGTGTCTGACTCTTTGCAGCCCCATGGACTGTAGCCCGCCAGGCTCCTCTGTCCATGGGATTCTCCAGGCAAGGACACTGGAGTGGGCTGCAGTGCCCCCCTCCAGGGGAGCTTTCTGACCCAGGAATCAAACCCTCGTCTTTTGCGTCTCCTGCATTGGCAGGTGGGCTCTTTATCACTGAGCCACCTGGGAAGCCCCCCACCATTGTTTCAAATACAGTTTATTTAACAGTAATAACAAGAGAAGCCACCACCAGGAGAAGCCTGAGCACTGAATGAAGACTAGCGGAACCAAAAATAAAAATATCTAAAAAGGCAATGGTAGCGATTTCCCTGGTGGTCCAGTGGTGAGAATTCTGTGCTCCCAACACGGGGGGCAGGTCTGATTCCTGGTCGGGGAACTAAGATTTTGCATGCTGTGAGAAGCAGCCAAATTAAAGGAAAAAATCAATCAAAAAATAAACGGGCAGCACTTAAAAAAAAGATAGAACACGCTTAACACGTGTCTGCTTCCAGGTATCTTGCTGCACCCCGCGTCACCTGTGCTCCGCCAGCGTCCCCTCTGCCTGGCAGGGGAGTGGGTGTAGGGGCCTCTTTTCCATCTCTTTGCAACTCTGGGTTCAGTGCTGTTGTGATGATAGCTTGAAATGGACCTTAGTGGGAGTGTTTACACCAGGGAAATTGGCAAAGCCTACAAATCAGGACTCTGTTCGTTGCTTTATTGGCGAAGACAAGGTGGCGAACGCACACTGAGCTTGGCGTCTGTAGCTGCTGGGCTGAGACTGACACGGAGCTGTGAGGTGCTCCTCCGGGGCTCTCTGGTGGAGGGCAGCGTCCCCATCGCCTCAGTTGCTTCTTCCTCTGGAGCACAGATGAGAAGACCCTTCAGCCTTCACACCACATGCGTTTGGGACTGTGAATTTAGGACAGCTTGTTTACAGGGAAAGAATGAGCCGATCAGGTGCAGCTCCACGTGCGGAATCAGGACGGCGCTGCCGCCGTCGTAGGCTCCAGTCAAGGTGAGGCATTCTCTCGAGGCGGCGGTCTCGGTGCAGCGAGGCTAAACGAGATAAAGCTTTATCTTTAGAGATTTTTAAAAGCTACTTATTTTTATTGTTGGCTGTTCTCGGCTTTTGCTGCCATACCCGGGCTTCCTCCAGTTGCAGTGAGTGGGGCTGCCCTCTTGGGGCAGAGCACGGGCTTAATGGCTTTGCAGCGGCACACGGGGATCCTCCCTGGCCGGGAACCAAGCCTGTGGCACCTGCGTCGGCCAGTAGGCTCTTAACCACTGGACCGCCAGGGCAGCCCCTTGCTCCAGCTTCATCTTTAGAACAAGGAGAATAATAACCGCCTTGTAGGGCTGTGATGTACATCAAAGCTCCAGATCCTGCGTGGGACTAGGGATTATCGAGACCATGACCGTCACCGCCATTGTCACCGGGCCGGTGCACGCTGGGGGTTAGGGAGGCCTGTCTGTTTTCTCCAGGGGGGTTTATATTGGCTGGGTTCTCAGGAGTCCGGGAAAGAATGGAGACAGGAGCTGTATCGAAGGACCCCTCTGGCAGTCAGGTGGACATCTGCGTGTGGCCTTGACCTTGGGTGGTGGCCTTGAGGCTGATGGCTCTGTCCTGGGGGACGGCACTGGAGAAGCTTGACGTGTGGTTCCCTTGTGCAGCCCCCCTCTAGCGTGCACTCTACATGGCCAAGGGCCTCACGGAAACCTGGGGCCTCCCCCAGGGATGGCAGAAGGGGATGCACAGCTCAGGGTCACTCAGGGAGCGAGGAAGGACAGGTGCGTCCTCGGAGGCCCCGCCGACTTGGCTTCAGGTGCTCTGCAGCTCAAGCTTGCAGAGCACCCCTCTGGGTCTTTGGTCCAGAAGACCGGCCCCTCTCTGCTGTGGCTGGGAGCAGCTGTGGTGTGAGAAGCAGCGTGCAGTCTCCCTTTCTGGAGCCCCGAGTTCTGGGCTACCAGGTGGCTGTGGGGGATCAGGGGAACAGGAGAAGTTTGCTGTACTGCTGGGCAGAGATGGGCCTGAATGCCCTGGCGGAGGAGGGGAAACTGAATCCACTCATGCCTTTAACAAGTGTTTATGAGAAGGACTACATGCCAAACACTGTCATAGATGCTGCAGCAACGAGCAAAATAGACAAAACTCCGTGCTGTCAGGGACCTGAGCTCCCAGCAGGAGAGATGAGTGACAGGTAACAGTCTGACTGGGGCTTTCCTGGGGCTCAGACGGCAAAGACCCCGCCTGCAATGCAGGAGACCCGGGTTCGATCCCTGGGTCAGGAAGATGCCCTGGAGAAGAGAATAGCAACCCACTCCGGTATTCTTGCCTGGAGAATCCATGGACAGAGGAGCCCAGCGGGCTACAGTCCACGGGGTCGCAAAAGAGGCACGACTGAGCGACTAAGGGTGTGATTGAGAATCAGAACAGAGGGGCTTCCGGGCGGTCCAGCGGCTAAGACTGCACTCCCAGTACAGGGAGCCCGGGTCTAAGGTCCCACACACCACAGCTAACTAAATACATGCAAATACTTTTTTAAAAGAATCAGAACAGAATGACAGAGGTAAGGAGAGTGGAAAAGGAGATGGGAAGAGAGTGTTCAGGGGGAGGTGGCCTCACTGAGAGGGCGACACTGGAGCCCTGAAGAGGGTGCGGGAGGGAGCCTTGCGGGACCTGCAGGGAAAGCGTTTTCTACAGAGGGAACAGCCAGTGCAAAGGCCCTGCGGCCGGACAGCCCGGAAGCTTCAGGGAACGTCGGGAGGGTCAGTGAGGCCTGAGCAGGGTGAGTGGGGAAGAGCAGGCCCCGGGGGTGGGGAGGGGCCGCAGGCGGGAGAGGGCTGACCAGGAGGGCCTCGTGTGCCGTCTGGGATGATGCTGCGTGTGGCTGGGACCAGCGCTTCTGAGCGTAGGAAGAGCGTGCTCTGTGTGTTGGGGAACAGCCTGGAGCGCGTGCAGGCGGGCCGAGGAAGCTGAATAGCACTCTATGGGTCAGGGACAGCGGCAGAGGACGTGAGCAGTGGGTTTCCCACGGGGTTGGAGAGTCTGGAAGCATTGTAGCTAGAAGTTTCAGAAGAGGGGTGGGGTTGGGGCTGTCCAGAGGGGTTCCATCTCTGCTCTCTGGAGTTTCGGGGGCCGCTACGGGAGCTGAAGGGTTAAACACTGTGATTTGTCGTCACCTCCAGGCCCCTTCTGTCCACCTTCTGCTCAGGGTTCCATTCAAGGTCCGAGGAAACAACTCTGCCCCTGAAACTAAGCTTCGCAGCCTGGCTCTGCTCCAAGCCCTTTGTGTTGCAGATGGGGAGACTGAGGCCGGGGTGACAGGCTCAGGGTGGGTCACGTGGGCATCAGCAGAGAGCTGGGATGGGGCCCCGGGGCCTGACCAGGTTGGTCTCCTGTCCAGGGGCAGCCCCACGCCCACCCCAGCCGTGGGGGTGCTGTCTGCATCGCCTCGCAAGAGACCCCTTGTTGGTCTCCTCTGCGCCCACCACGCTCCCCTCTCTCCTTTCTGTCAGTGATGTGCCCGAGGGCGCTGAGAACTTTGGGGTGTCTGGGAGCTCCGGGGTGAAGATCTTCATGGTCTATGACCCAGCCCGCGTGACGGAGCCCACGGGCAGGGCCCACTGGCCCCTGGATGCCAGCATGGACGTGGTCATATCCGTGGACGCAGCCAGTAAGGCTTTAAACGACCTCAAGGTAAGAGGTCCCTTCCCCGTAGAAGGTCAGAGCCCCTGACAAAGCACACCCCACTCACACACCGCCCTAGTCAGCCAGCCCCACAAGCCTACGATGCCCAAATCCACACCCATGACACATCCCGAAACAAGCCCACAGACTCCTAAGCCTGTAAAGCCACCCGGCATGCCAGCATCCACACACGCAGGAATGGGGACTCCCATGAAGGCACAGCCTGCCTGCTCGCCCCTCAAGCTCACAGACACGCCCTTGGATCCCAGCTCCACACCGACCCCAGACAGGCCCTGCCCGCTCCCATGCAAACAGGCATGCTCAGCAACAGCCGTGCGCACACACACACGCAGGCATCGGTGCATACCTGGAAGCGTGTGTGTCTCCCACCGAAGGAAGCCTCTCTCACAGACCACGTGACGCCTTCTCACTCGCCCCCAGGCGCTGCCACACACACAGTGACCCCAGACCCACTGATTCAGGCTTTTCTCCAGTGACATGGGGAAGGTGAGGGCAGTGCAGCTGTTGAGAGCAGGGGCCCTGGAGCTCAGACTCCCCCTCTGAGCCTGACTACTGGGACCAGCCTGGGGACTCTCTGAGAGGCCCAGGTCGAACCCTTTGCATGGACTGTGGGCCATGGGGAAAGCTCTGTGAGTGCGGGCTGTGATCGTGGGGTGGGAAGGGTCATTGTTCCCATTTTACAGATGAAGAAACAGAGGCTTAGGGAGACTGATTACCTTGTCTGAGTCATTGGTGACGACTGCCCCTTCCCTCACTCTTTCACCCTGGCCTCCCCATGGATTCCTAAGGGTCCGGCTGCCCCCTGGGGACCCGCCCCCACTCTGTCTGGCCCTCCTGGCCCCTCAGCCCAACCCTGGGAGCCGGGGAGGCATCGGCTCTTTCCAGCTGGAGAAAGTGGCTCTGGATCCGGGCGCAGAGACCGTGGGCCCCGGGCCTTCACCAGCAGGAAGCCTCCGGGGCCCCCATCCCCCCATCTACGCAGGGCCCTTGGGGTGCCCCCTCCACCCCCCGGCTCAGCCATCCCCGCAGGGCTGACCGTGTCCCTGCAGGTGAAGATCTCCTATTTCGGGCAGCCGATGGGCCGGGCCCTGGGCCACAGCGTGCTCTACCTCACGGGCGCCGGTAAGTCTTGCGTCCGGTCCAACACGCGTCCCTGCCCTTTCCTTGCCACACTGGCTGCTTGAGGGGCTTAGGGAGGCCCATGGCCATCTTCCTCGTCCACCAAGGAGCTTGGCTTCTTCAGAGGCCATCCATCTGCTCCAGACCCCCAGCACTGGAGCCCCAGCCGTGCTTACAGCTACAGGGACCTAGAAACAGCACGGCCCATGGGTCTCCAGCCAGACAACAGCAAGCCTCCTCCATCCAGAGTCCTGGAGCCTCAAGGCTCGTCACTAAACGTGGGGAGCTGCACGCTACATTCAGCCAGATCCCGCGCAGCGGCCCTAACTGCGGAGCCAGCAGCTGGAAGCTCAGGCCTCGTCCCGGCCTCCAGAGTCAGGGCCTCCCAAGGGCTAGCAATTCAGGGCATGCAGACGAATGAGAAAGTCAAGAGCCCAAGGCTCAGGTCCCACGAAACCCAGAGCCGCAGGGGCGGGCCTCCTAGGCATTGGGTGTGGTCCCCAGAACAGGGCTGCCCAGCTCTCCTGCGCTTGGGGCGGGGTCAAACTTGCCCTGGCCTGGACGCTATGGTGGGACGGGGGACCGGGGAGCCCCGCTAACCCCGCCCCATCTCTTTCAGACATCTCCCTCGACGCTGACACCAGCCGCACGGGCAAGGTGAAAAGGAGCCACGGGGACAAGGTGGGCCTCCCCTAGCTATCCCAAGATGGGAGGGTCGGCAGGCAGACCTGGGGGTGGTCCTGGGGCGGGGCGGCTCTGCCTCCAGAAGGGCGATGGATTCCTGGGCTCTGGGTATCCAGCAGTGTGGGGAAGCCATCTGAGGACTCCCAGTCAGCATGAGTGGGCCTGACCCTATGTGATCAGCTTGCTGTGTGACTCCTGGAAAACAGCTTACCCTCTCTGGGTCTCTCTAGTGCCCCCTTACACCTGGGATCTTTTGCTTGAGGTCCTTTCTATTTCCTAGGCTGTATTTGGACCCCTAAGCATGATAGGTGCTTCATAAAAGGTTGTCAGGTGGCTGAATGAGGACTCCCGGTAGAGGA
>SJYF01001022.1:226981-240568 GCA_006410515.1 Procapra przewalskii
CACAGGAAGTGTCTGAAGGCTATCCTGGGAGGATAGAAAGCAAAATTTGTGAGGAAGGACCCCAGGGAGGAAGCCTGGATCACACACAAGACTTTGTGGACAAGATGGGGCAGGACCGCCCTGGACGGGTGTGCAGGTTGCTCACTGCACAAGGCTGCTGATCAAGGCTGTGAGTGTGGCCTGGGATGCAAAGCACGCCTTGGGCCCTGATACAGACACGGTGGGCAAGAGTGCCAGGTAGGTTAGCAGAGGCCCCCCAGACCCAAGTTTGAATCCCACCTGTGTGACTTAGGGTCCACCTCCCCAGAGCCTCTTTCCCCTTTTGTGATGGAGAAAACAAGCTCTGGCTTGCGAAGTCTGCTGAGAATAAAGCAGAGGCAGGTCAGGAAGAGCTCTGATCACAGAGGCAGGACTCCAGCCACCGTCCCCTCCTGGCAGCTCCATCCTGCTTGCAGGGCCTGCAGGATCACACGTGGACATCAGGGACCTCGGGGACAGGCCCCAGGAGAGGAGCCGGGCAGGGAGAGTCCCAGCAGTCCTCTCGCCCGCTCGCAGCCTCGGCCGCCAGGCAGGGCCAAAACTCAGGAGACTGGCAGAGGCCATTTCTGGGCTTGGTGCCGCCACCCTTCCTTTCGCGGTGTGACGGTTGGGAGGGGCTGCTGTGTGCGGCTGTTTAGGTTGCTCACTGCACAAGCATGGCGTGACTCTGGGTCTGGAGAGCTGGAGCTCCAGCCCCCAAATCTGTTATCCCTCTTTAAATCTTCAAGTAAACCTGGAATACAAGTCTCCAAGCTAATAAGGCAGACAGCTCCAGCCATGTCCAGAACCCCTTCCCAGAGACTGCTGGGGCCCACTGGCCCTAAGGCCTCTCGTTTTGCACAGGAAAGCTGGCGCTGGGGCCCCGAGGGCTATGGGGCCATCCTGCTGGTGAACTGCGACCGGGACGGCCTCAGGTCCACGGGGACGGACCTCACCGACACCCAGCTGGCCTCGCGGGACGGTGAGCAACAGACGGGACGGGCTGCCCGGGATGGCGTGCGGGGCGGCTCGGGGCTGTCTCATGGGGACCACGCTCTCTAGACCTGCAGGACATGTCCCCAGTGGTGCTGACCTGCGATGCCCCTGATGCGCTGTTTGACAGCTACAAGCTGGTCTTGAACATGCCGCTTGCTGATTCCAAAAGAATGCGGGTCTTCTGCGCCCGGGGTGAGTGGCCTCGAGGGGCCTCTTCCCTCCCTGCTCCAGCCTCTGCTTCCCGAATTTTTTCTTTCTTCTCTTATCTACATTTCTCCCTTCTCCCGTCATCATTTTGTAATTCTCACTACCACTTAAAAGCAGCCACTGGCCCAAGGAAGAGGGTCTCAAGCTAGACCCATTTTATAGATGGGAAAACTGAGGCTCAGACATGTGAATTCACTTCCCTAAGTTCACATAACCAGCTGGGAGTGGAGCAGGCATTCCAAGTCAGTCTCCTGGGCACCAAAGCCCCTCTTCTTTCCACCGCCCTGGCCCTCCCCCTGACCCCATCCCTCCTCTGCTGAGTCAGCACAGATTGAGCCCTCGAGGCCTGACAAGTGCTATCCAGGCTAGGTGGGGGCAGGGACCAGCAAAGCCAAGGCCCAGCCCTGCCTTTGGAATCCAGTTATTCTGCCGGAGAGTTTATTAATCAAACTCTGTGGCTTAGAACAAAACAAAGCCAGTCCTTAACCCTGAGGTGACCTTACTCATCTTTACAAATAGCAAGAGGCCTTCCTGCCTCTTCCTTCTTCCTCTTCTCTCTCTGTTCACACTGACTCAGAACTTGTTGGAGCTAAATTCCAGCAGGAGCCAGAATGCCGCTTCGCTGCACCAGCGGTGGGAAGTTAGGGAGGGGTCTGGCTTGGAAATACTGTGATCGCAGAACATAGCTCCGTCTCCGTAGGTGAGCTGACGAGCCTTCCTGCTGTAAGAGCATGCTGGGGTACCGCTTCCCAGGCGACCCTCAGGGGCAGGGAAAGGAGACGGGCCAGAATTGCTAAGCGCCAGGAGCTTTGCTTAAAAAAGTGAGATAACATTCACAGAACACAAAAGTAACCATTTTCAAGTAAAGAATTTAGTGACATTCCCGGGGGGCTCAGACGGTAAAGAACCTGCCTGCAGTGCAGGAGACCTGGGTTGGGAAGATGCCCTGGAGAAGGGAAAGGCCACCCCCTCCAGTATTCTGGCCTGGAGAATCCCATGGACAGCGGAGCCTGATGGGCTACAGTCCGTGGAATCACAAGAGTCGGACACGCCTGAGCAACTAAACAACAGCAGCCCCATCCCCCGACCCCAGCCCTGAGCTGCGTCCGAGTCTTTGTGGCCCCACAGGCTGCAGCCCGCCAGGCTCCTCTGTCCGTGGGATTCCCCGGGCCAGCATACTGGAGGGGTTGCCGTGCCCTCCTCCAGGGCATCTCCCCGGCCCGGGGACTGAACCACGCCTCTCGTGCCTCCTGCGTTGACAGGTGGGCTCTTCACCACTAGCGCCACCCAGTCCCGGGCGCAGGCAACCGCTGACCTGCTTCCTGAGCCTACGGGCCTTCTCGGACTTGCATCTCCTACAAGTGCAGCCACACGATATTTGCCTTTTCTGACAAGCCTCTCTCATGTAGTGCAGTGTCCCCACGGTTCATGCACGCAGTAGCATGCATCGCTGCTACATTCCTTTTCACGGATGAAGGACATGCCAGCACACGGGTGTTCCGTTATCCGTTCATCCGTTCATCTGCTGATGGACATTTGGGTTGCTTCCACCTTCGGGGCCAGCTGCTTTTATTTCCTTGTCCGATGTAAAGCTTGCACCGACCTCGTGAGAAATGTAACGTTAGCCCATTTCACAGATGAGGAACTGAGGCGCAGAGAGGTTGAGTTGCTGAGCTGAGGTCACTCAGCTAGCACTCGACACTGCTGGAGAGGAGCCCCAGTCGCTCTGACGCAGACTGACTCTGCCCCTGCGTTCCTGGCCTCGGGTGTCCTGCCCCACTCCCCCACAGCCCTGCGTCAGCGCTGGGCAGCCGGAGTTACAGGGATAGTGGGTACCCCCGGCTAGCACACGGCCCTGCGCCAGCCTCGCCCCCGTGCTGACTCGGGTCTCCCTAGGCGGGAATTCCCTCCTGGACTACGAGCAGGTGCTGGGCCCCCAGCACCCGTCGTACGAGGTGGCCCGTCAGCCCGGGGAGCGGAGAATCCAGCTGCATGTGGAGGGGCTCAGCTTCCCCGACGCTAACTTCCCGGGGCTGGTCTCCCTCAGCGTCAGCCTGGTGGACACCAAGGTCGGTGCGGTGCTAGGGGCGGAGACGGGGTCGGGGAGCTTCAGGGCCCAGCCAGAGGCTCCGGGGCTGGGAGGCTGGGGGCCGGGGCTCCCGAGGCCCCATGGGGCTCCCTGCTGGGCCCACTGAGTCCCCATTCTCCCCCCAGACCCTGCCCGAGGTGCCCCTCTTCACAGACACTGTGGCCTTCCGCGTGGCCCCCTGGATCATGACCCCCAACACCCAGCCCCCCCTGGAGCTGTATGTATGCAGGTGAGGCCTCTCTCTCCTGCAGCACCCCATCGCCTCTGGACTCCCAGAGACGGGAGCAGGGTGCGGTACCGGGCTTGGTCCTACACGCTTGCCGGCCGGGCTCACCGAGGGCCCCCACGGGCACACCTGGGTACGGGACAGCGGTGAGCTGGCTGGGCCATCAGCCCGCCGGCTCTGAGCAGCCAAGGCCCCAGGTCCAGCTCCCCGTCCTTAACCTGCCCTGCCTGGAGCAGTCCCGGAACATCCTGGGTTTGTCCAGGATTTATTTATTTATTATAAAGGCAGGCAGAGGGGCCAGGCCCTGTTCAGGTTCCTGGGGGTGGCAGGAGCGCCAGCCTCCCTCTAACGGGGCTGTGCCCCTGGGCCTGCAGAACGCGTGAGAATTCAGCTTCCAGGACTGTCTGTGAGCCCCGGCCATACCTGGGTCCCTGGTCCTTCTGCCATTTCTCAGAATCCTCGTCAAGCCCCTGGATGGGCAGGGCAGCCTGGACTGGCACGGCTACTCCAGGGCCCTGCAGAGGAGGTCAGACGACCAGAAAGGGCCGCAGGCGACTTGGAGCTTAAGTCGAAAGGAAGGCTGTGGTCAGGCGGGTCTGACCTGGTGGCCCGGCTCAGCTGTTCAGATGGGAGGGGCCCTTTCTTTCCCTTTGCTCACTCGTATTTGTTGAGGCCAGTTGTGAGAGATGGGAGGAAATGGGCGCCTCCCCCTTACTGTCCCGGGGGCCATGAGACTCGGTCCCGGAGCCCTCAGCAGGGCCCAGAGCCCCGGGCCTGCCCCTGCCCATCACTCCCGCCTGCCGGGATCTGGAGACGGGTCCGGCTCTGTCTCTCGCCCACGAGCCTCTCCAGCGCGGGGACTGCGTCTGAAGCCGAGGGCAGCCTGGGGCCCAGCGCGGACGGCACCCAGGCCCCCCGTCTCCCCGGCCCCTCTGCGCGCCCAGGCTGCCGCCAGCAGCCCGCCTCCCTGCCCTCTCCTGTGATTTGCAGTGTCCTAGACCCCCACGGCTCGAATGAGAAGTTCCTGAATGACGTGTCCGATCTGGCGCTGAAGGCCAGCTGCAAGCTGATGGTCTGCCCTCAAGTTGAGAACCGAAATGACCGCTGGATCCAGGTGGGCGAGGGGCAGCCGGACGCGGGGGGCAGCCCGAGCCCCGTCCCCCACCCCGGCTCCGGGGAGTGGCCTCTGCGGCTCTCGCCCAGCTTCCGTCTCCCTGGAGAAGTGGGGCCAGGCGCCAGGACTCGGGTGGGTGCAGCCTGGGGGTGCCTCCTTCTCCCACGCCTGCACCGCTCCGCGTCCCCTGCTTCCCCCCAGGGCTCTGGCCCAGGCAGAGCCCTCCCCCGCTGGATCCCTGAGGGAACTCCTGCCAGCTCGAGGCCTTGGGGAAGGTCTGCTGCCCTGCCCGCCCCGGGCCTGGGCCGCCAGCCCCTTCTCAACGTGAGACCGAGGCGGTCACGGAGGCCTTTTTCTCTCGCCCTCCCAGGATGAGATGGAGTTTGGCTACACTGAGGCCCCACACAAAGCCTTCCCCGTGGTCTTCGACTCCCCCCGAAACAGAGGCCTGAAGGATTTCCCTTACAAGAGGATACTGGTAGGCGGCAGAGGGCAGCGTGCGGCCGCCGTGGGTGCCCGCCCCGCGGGACCTGCTGCTCCGTCTTGCCTGGCCCCAGTACTTCAGGGGCTGCGAAGGGACGCAGGAGCAGGGCTCTGGCGAGGGGGAGTTAGGGGGAGGCCGGGGAGGAGTGTGTGGATGAAACGCAAATCACCCCTGTTCTGGGAGTGGCGCTGGTCTCCCCCCAGGGGCCGTGAACAGACGAGTCAGCTCCAGGGAGAGCAAGCTGCCTCCGGAGGGCACGCATCCTTAATGGCCCTCACAGCTCTCGCTCGTGTGCCGGGGCCTCTCCTTGGTAACGGTGTTTTCTGAACACCTACTCTGTGCCAGGCCCCACGCCGCCTGCCGGCACAGGAGGGCGGCAAGAGCCACTCCAGCGACCACACCCTGAGTCCCAGGCCCTCCCCGCAGCTTCTTACAGTTGCTCGTTTAATCCACACGGACTCCTGTGAACCGGTGGAATTATTATTCCCTCCTAACTGAGGCTCAGAGAGGTTAAGCAACCTACTCGAGGCCACACAGCTAGGCGGCAGCGGCACCAAGATGTGGACCAGAGGGGTGGCCTCTCTGCCCCTGCCCCTGGCCGCTCGGCTGAGCCGCCCTCTGAGGGGGCCGCTGCCCCAGAGCGCCTGTCTCCGCCTGTTCACCAGTGCCCTCCCCCATCGCCAGGACGATGCTCCACTGGGGATGTCCAGAACAGGGGCGCTACCCCACCCTAGAGGGGTCAGAGGCGAGTCCCCGGGGAGCTGCCCGTGAGCCCTGCAGGCTGAGTCTGCATCAACAAAGGGCCTGACCCCAAGCCCTGGGCTTGACCCGCCCATCGTATTTTCCACTGATCTCTGCTCTACCCTGGGAGCTCAGGCAGTAAAAACTCTGCCTGCGATACAGGAGATGAGGGCTCCATCCCTGGGTCGGGAAGATCCCCTGGAGGAGGGCATGGCAACCCACTCCAGTATTCTTGCCTGGAGAATCGCATGGACAGAGGACCCTGGTGGGCTGCAGTGTATGGGGTCACGAAGAGTCGGTCGTGACTGACTGACTGTCTTTCTGGTCTGTCTTGATCGTTTCCTTTCTTCTACTTCCTTTAGGGTTAATTTGCCGTTCTTTTCCTAGCTAGAAACGGAAACGAAGATTTTTCAACCCTTTCTCTTCCTAATGTGTTTAGAGCTGTGTCATTCCCAAGAAGCGCTGTTTACTGGCATGCCCATGGGTTTTAACATGCTGCCTGCTTATTGCCTCTCACTTCAAAATACAGTGTAATCTCCCCTTTGATTTCTTCTTTGACCCACGTGTTGTCTCATTTCCAAACATCTGAGATTTTTCTACTTATGGTTCTGTTATTGGCTTGGGTATTGCTTACCAAGGGGAATTACTTTTCTTAAGTTTTTATTTTCTGTTGGAGAACAGTTGATGACCAGCGCTGTGTTCATTTCAGGTGTGCAGCAAAGCGACTCAGTTATGCACATGCGTGACTCTATCGGGTTTTTTTCGGGGGGTGGGTTTCAACAGCACGGCTCTCGGGGCACAGGGAGACCTTGTGAAAATCAAGTAGAGGCTGTTTTAGGGAGCAGGTTCCCGCAGGAGCACCCCTCGGCCCCCACCCAGGAGCTGTCTCTTCCTGTTCTAACTGGCCCCTCCTCCGGGGGTGGGGGTGGATTCTCCCGGCTCTCCTCTAGGGTCCTGACTTTGGATACGTAACCCGGGAAACCCAGCTCACCGGTGCCTCTGGCCTTGACTCCTTCGGCAACCTGGACGTCAGCCCGCCAGTCGTGGTGGAGGGCAAGGAGTATCCCCTGGGCCGGATCCTCATCGGCAGCTGCCTCCCCGGGTGAGAAGCCGGGAGCGGGGAGGGCCCCGGGGCATCCAAGGCGGCATCTACCCGCCACCCCCACCACAGACACAGACACAGCTCTCCAGCCTGAGAAGTGGTCCTAACTTGCGGCATGGACTCCTAGAATCAAAGACTCAGAGGACTGGAATCTTAGATTGAAAAGCTCACAGAATCTTTGGAAAGAACGAACTAGTGGCCAGTCTTCTGAGCTGCCTGGGGTTTTACGGGCATAATTAGTCCCCAGCACTGCTGCTGCTGTTCCTGCTCAGTGGTGTCCAACTCTTCGTGACCCTGTGGACTGGAGTCCACCAGGATCCTCTGCCTATAGGATTCTGCAGGCAAGAACACTGGAGTGGGTCACCAGTTCCTTCTCCAGGGGACCTTCCCGACCCAGGGATTAAACCCCAGTCTCCTGCACGGGCAGGCGGGTTCTTTACCACTGAGCCAGTGGGAAGCCCAGTCGCCAACATTAAACATATGTATATACATATATATATATATATATATCAGGGACCTTCATATAAAAAGCAGATGTCTGGCTGCTTTTGAAACATCAGAAGAGCAAGGAGGTGATACATAATCCAGCACAGAAGTAGGAATGGATCCTTCGACTTCTCTGGCGAGGAGATAAAGTAAGTGTTGTCCTAGCAACAGCTGGACACGACTGAAGCGACTCAGCAGCAGCAGCAGCAACAGTTGGACAGGGCGCAGGCGTCACCACGTGGCAGTAGTCGGGATGCCTGGGGGGCGGAGCTGACTCGACGGGTCCCGCCCTGGGCAGCTGTCATCGAGCAGGAAACAGGTATTTAGGGTTTAGGGCTCAGACAGATGACAGTGTCTGCTAAACCCTCTTGGGAGGGTCCCCAGGATCCCCACCCAAGCTGCTGGCGGTTGGAGAATGGGGTGTGTAGCCCAGGGACCCCAGTGTAAGCCGCTGCTTCCTGCCTAAAGACTGAGCTCACTGCAGGCTCCAGAGGCTGCCTTTCCCTGTGAGTGGGGTTGGCCTGGAGCCCAGGTGGACCCCAGCTTGCCTCTCCAAGCCCTGAATGCCTGGTCTTGGGCCTGGAGCAGCCTCAGATGCTGAGTGAAGGTCACCCAACCTCAAATGGTGACCTTGGCAGCCTCAGCGTTCTGGGTCAGGGAGGCTTCCTGGCGCCAACCCAGGTGTGAAGCTGGGCGCCCAGGCTGGATGCCCCGGGCTGAGGTTGGCCAGGATTGGAGGAGTCCAGTAACCTTGCTGGTGGCTCAAGCCCAGCACCGCCCTGGGGCCAGATCCTGCCCACAGCCCTGGGCACAGAAGGCCCTGCATGTCTGGGCACTCATTCTCTGCTTCCAGGGGGATCCGAGGGGAAGGCGCACCGGCTCTGAACAGCCGGCGCATCTGGGTTTGAGTCCTGGCTGTGCCACTCACTGGCCATATGATGTGGGGTGCATCAGCTGACCGGTGCCTGCCACAGGACCTGGAACCTCGCAGGCGCTGATTACTTCATTTAAGAGACTTATCATGTGCCCACCATGTGCCAGGCTTCCCTGGGAGCTCAGTGGTAAAGATTCACTCCCTGGGTGGGGAAGTTTCACTGGAGGAGGAAGCGGCAGCCCACTCCAGCATTCTTGCCTGGGAGATCCCAGGGACAGACGAGCCTGGGGGGCTACAGTCTGTGGGGTCGCAGAGAGTCAGACACGACTGAGCGACTTAACAGCGACTCTGTGCCAGGCACTGGTGAAGGCACTGGGGATAAATCAGGCACATTGTTAAATGAACAAATTATTCTATACTTCATTCCTCAGTTTCCTCATCAGTGAAATGGGCTCATTAAAAAAAAATCCCTGTCCTATGAGTCTGGGTAAACTCCGGGAGTTGGTGATGGACAGGGAGACCTGGCGTGCTGCAGTTCATGGGGTCACAAAGAGTTGGACACGACTGAGCGACTGAGCTGAACTGAAGCTGTATAATAGCTGTTCCTGGGGATAAAAGGACTCAGGTTAAGCGCCTTCTAGATGCTCAGCTATTATTTAGGTGGACCCCTAGCAGTGGGTCTGCCATGAAGCAGGTTGGAACTCAGTGGATCAAAGTTATCGATCACCCATACACCATGAGCATGGCGCTTTGCCCAGCTCACACCCATTAATCCTTGCACCAGCCTTATGAGGCTGGGAGGGCTGTGGCCCCTGCTTTACAGACGAGAAAGCTGGGGTGTAGATGAGAGAAGTGAGCACACTCATTCATGCACGCATCTGTCAATTCAGTGAATATGTAGAGACTTCTTATATGCCAGGCCTGAGGCCCAGTGCTGGGGATTTAAAAAATGTTCTAGAAACTCCCAGGCCCAGAGCAAGGACCCCAGATAGGAAGATGCAGGGTCTCCAGCACATTTGGGTCCCAGCCCATTGGCCATCGTGTTGAAAACCAGGATCAAAGCTCTTGGTGGACAGATGGGGCCCTGAGACTCAGAGAGGAACATCTACCACTCAGGATCACACAGCAAATGAGCCAAAGAGTCAGAAACCAGATTTCCTGTGTGGACCCCAAGTTAAAAGGTAACTCCAGGCTGCTGTCCTACGTTCCTGTCTCGGCTTCTGACCTTAGCAGCGAACAAAACAGACGACCCGCATACATTCTAGCAGAGAGAGACAGACAACAAGCCACCATGATAAATAAGCAAATCAAATACAGTATGCTAGCGAGAAGCGGCTTTGCTGAAAGGCTGACATTTCCCTGGAGGAAATGAGACGTTCAAGATGTGGCAGTTTGGGAGGAGAATGTGAAGGGAGTGCGAACAGCGAGTGCAAAGGCCCTGAGGCGGGGATGTGCTGGAGGCGGCGGAGGGCCAGCAAGGAGGCCAGGGCTGGAGCAGAGTGGACGTGGAGGGGGTGGTGAGGCCAGATCACACCTGGACCTGTCACTCGCCCACACCTCACAGGGTCGTCACGGGGATTACAGGAGATGCCCAGTGTGAGGAGCCCCGGGCAGACGTGCAGTGGGGGCTCAGCAAAGGCGCTCTCCTTCCCTACTGCCCGGGGTCCTCCACGCTCTGCGCCTCACACTTAAACCGATCTGGGGGCGAGGCCGCCTCCTGGTGGCAGCTCTGATGCGACTCAGAGACCAGGTCTGACGCTTCCTAGAGCGGGAGTCGCCCGGTCCACCCCCCCCGGCCTCCAGGCAGAGGGCTGCCGAGCAGCGAGGGCCGGGCTGGGGTTAGGGCTCTGCCCCCTCCCCCCAATTCTTTTCCGATTCCAGCTTTGTGCTCATGACTAATTTCTGAAGTCTCATTCCTCTCCACCATCTCACTGTTTTTCAAGAGGTCTGTTAAAACTGCCAACACTATTTTAAAATAATAGAAATACAGGAAAGACATTTTCCGCGTTCCCATCCCCCCAATCAAATCAGCGTGAGTCACTGCGGGCTGGGGCTCCCTTCTAGTTCTGCCGATGATACATTCGAGCTGTATAGACTGGGCTCTCATTCAGCTGTCCTAAGGACTTTCACAGATACGTTGGAGCATCTGTTCTATAAGAGGTGCTAAGGATACAGGGAAACACAGGCTCTTCCGGAGCTTAGTGAGATGCCAGACAGCAAGCGAAACGTCCAGCATGCCAGATAGCACCAAGGACTATAAAGAAAAACAGAGCTAGGGAATGAGTGGAAGGGTCACTGCCATTTCCAAAGTCCACGGAGAGAAAGAAGGCGGCCCTGGAGTTAATCATGAAGAAAGTGAGAGACGGGCCACAAGGGGACCCGCTGGACCAGGCAGGTGGGGGTGGCTCGCCAGGTCCTGGTCGTATGGAACCCAAGGCTGAGGGCCTTGGCGAGGACCTGACCGTCTCTGCGTCTCGGGAGCTGAGATGAGGGTCTCCAGCTCTCTTTGGCAGAGGGAGGGCTCTCGTTTGACTAATGTGTGGGCAGGGGAGGGTACTCGGGGTGAGGGAGGGACAGGCTCTCACATGGTGCTCAGGATGGACAGTCCCTGGAAGCAGCTGGAGACGGGGGCCAGGACGCGGGGACTGAAGAGGCCCTTTCAGAGGGCTGACGGAGGCCTGGGCGGGGCTCGGGAAGGGCCTGCAGCGCGCTGGCACACGGCGGGCACGAGGGCACCCTGTGCTCTCCCCCGGCAGGTCTGGCGGGCGGCGCATGGCCAAGGTCGTGCGGGACTTCCTGGGTGCCCAGCAGGTGCAGGCGCCCGTGGAGGTCTATTCTGACTGGCTCTCCGTGGGCCACGTGGATGAGTTCCTCAGCTTCGTGCCCACCTCCGACCAAAAGGTAAGTCCCCCTCCGCCTGCCCCAGCCACCCTGCCCCACCCTGACCCGATGGGGCAGCATAAGGCAAGGCCACCTGAGGCTAGATCATGACCTCCGTCCGTAGAAAGCCTGGGGTCAGATGCCCTTTGGGCCAGGCGATGTGCACTGGGGCAGACTTCCTGGAGGAGGTCAGAGCCCAGGCCAGCAGGGCACTCGTATTCTGATGATTCATGTACCCATTTTCACACTTACTGGGTATTTGCTCTGATCCAAACCTCTCAGCCGAGACCCAGGAATGGCACTGGTAATAGTTGGCAACATTCACTGAGCACGTAGTAGGCGTCCGTGTCTTAGTGTGCTCAGTCCTCTAGCAACCCGAGAAGAGGGCACTATTATCATTGCCCCCATTTTATAGATGGAGAGACTGAGGCTCAGAGGGGTAGTTAACTAGCAGGGTGAGATTTCCAGATGGCAGGCTCTGGGCTGACACATCAGACCCTCACCTCCTTACAGGGGTGACGGAGGAGGGCACAGCCCATGGGGGGCAGGCAGCCGGGAGGGGGAGGCCTCCTCGTGACCCGTGGCCAAGTTTCTTGGTGGACAAAATGGGGAAGGGCTTCCAGGAGAGAAGAAGGTCATGGACAAAGTTCTAGAAGTGTGGCGCGGCTTGGAGGGTCGGAACTTCACACTGGCCTGTGGCTGGTGGGGGAGACGGACAGGGGAGCGCCGTGTGCAGTGCGGCCTGGGAAACACCCAGGCCCCTCCTGGGTCGGGGGCGCGTGCCTCGGGGGGCCTGTCCACCGAGCCTCTCCTCCTCCTGCGTGCCAGGGCTTCCGGCTTCTCCTGGCCAGCCCCAGCGCGTGCCTCAAGCTGTTCCAAGAGAAGAAAGAGGAGGGCTACGGGGAAGCAGCCCAGTTTGACGGTGAGTGCCAGCGAGCCCATTACCCCACCAGGCCCTGCCCTCCGGCTGCCAGCCCTGGGCATTGCTGATGCCCGTCATGGCCAGGCTGTGCTTACAGGCCCTTTGTCTGCCAGCTCTCAGCTCAGAGTCCATCACTGATCTTCCCTCTTATGGGAGCCAAAGACGGGGGCTTTCCCTTGCTTGGGCCAGGGATGGAAGCCAATGGCCCGCGGCTTGCCCTAGGCACAGTGGCCCCCTCCAGCGCGGGGCTGTTCCTGGCCACAGCTCAAGAGGAGTAAGAAGCTATGGGCCCTCCCTCATGCCTGTCTGCAGACACTTCGGCCCGCTTGCCCCATCAGGTCATCCACCCTCTTCTCCGTATCCCCTTCCATGGAGGAGGAAACTGAGGCTCAGAGAGGAGAAGGGGCTGGCCCAGGGTTGTGCAGCAGGGGGGGGAGAGGTGTGGAGCCAGGAGCGTGCTCGGGGCCTCTCTGCGGAGCCCCCTCTACAGACCCACTTGGCCCCTGAGCACCTCCGCCTTCCCCACCGTGGAGCTCAGTGTCCTCAGCTGGGCGTGCAGCCCTGGAAGGCCTGCGGCTCAGCCTTCAGCAAGGGCGGGTCTGGATCCAGAGCGTGGCCTCCGCTCGCTGACTCTGGGGTCAGGGCTGCGTTCTGAACCTCCCAGTGCCTCTGTTTCCTCTTTCTGAATGCGCTGTGATAACCAACCCGATCCAGCATGGCTGGATCAACATAAATATAATCGGAGGCCCAGAGCACGGCGGGTGCTCGAAAATGGTGGCTGTATTGTGATTATTAGGCTTCCCAGGCGGCGCTCATGGTAAAGAAGCTGCCTGCCAGTGCAGGAGACGTAAGAACCGCGGGTTCGATCCCTGGGCTGGAAAGATCCCCTGGAGGAGGGCATGGCAACTCACTCTGGTATTTTGGCCTGAAGAATCCCATGGAAAGAGGAGCCTGGTGGGCTACAGTCCTTAGGGTCCCAAAGAGCTGGGCAGGACTGAAGCGACGTAGCATGCTCACACATTGCAATTATTTAGGGCCTCTATAAGCTCAGGAGTCCTTTCCCAAGGAGCTTATAATCTATCACCAGGATTTCAGTTCAGTTCAGTCGCTCAGTCATGTCCGACTCTGCAACCCCATGAATCACAGCACGCCAGGCCATCACCAACTCCCGGAGTTCACTCAGACTCTCTTCCATCGAGTCCGTGATGCCGTCCAGTCATCTCATCCTCGGTCATCCCCTTCTCCTCCTGCCCCCAATCCCTCCCAGCATCAGAGTCTTTTCCAATGAGTCAACTCTTGGCATGAGGTGGCCAGAGTACTGGGGTTTCAGCCTCAGCATCAGTCCTTCCAATGAACACCCAGGAATGGTCTCCTTCAGAATGGACTGGTTGGATCTCCTTGCAGTCCAAGGGACTCTCAAGAGTCTTCTCCAACACCACAGTTCAAAA
>SJYF01001022.1:248432-289608 GCA_006410515.1 Procapra przewalskii
CTGGTGGTTGGGGGGGGTGGTGGTGTCCCGTCCACAGAGTGGGACAGTCCCCAGCAGGACTGATGTTCAGGGCCACAGGCCGTTGTGAGTCCCTCTCATTCTTGCCTCGAAACCTACTGAGCTGCCTGTCCTCGGTGCTGTGATTTCAGAGGCCGGGACAGCCTACATCCTTGGTGCTGCCTTGAAATGCTCCTTGGACACTCGCTCACTCATTCATCTTATTTGAGGTTTGTTGTGGACTAAAAAGCAAAAAGCGGCTGCCTGTCAGCCATGGACACTTTAGTCTGACCCAACCACAAATCTCTTTCCAAAAGCTGGCACGCGTTCTCTGGGGAGAGGGGAAGCAGGGGTCCACCTCCACGTAAGGAGCTCCGGGGCTCTGAGCAGGAGGCTGGTCCTGTCGCCGCACAGCAGGCCAGGCCCAGAGGGATGCCCTGGTTTGTGCGTCTGTTTCCCAACTGTGTCCACAGACAGGCTAAGGCCCCTGCCTGGCGTTTCCTCCTGAGCTCTGACAGCTGCCCAGAGCAGGCTTAGCCCCCCAGCCATTCTACAGCCCAAAGGGCAAAGCTGTCGCCGGACCCAGCGTCTCTCCTTGAGAAGAACACCCTCTGCAGACCAAGCTGGGCACCGGATCCCGAAACTCATGCAAACACCCCAGCCAGGGACTGTGGGCATCAGGTCCTGTCCCCACCCTGCCCCAAACTGTTAGCATCCCCAGGGAGCAGGGAGGAAACCTCTGTTCAGCACCTTCTGGGCCTCCCCGGGCAGGGTGTGTCCGCTATTACCTCTGCTGGGCTGGTGCCTCGCCGACCGTCCACAGATGAGGACACCGCGAGGGGACAAAGCCCCAGGGCCGCACAGCCGGCGCCCGGCAGAGCCTGGGTCCCAGCCCAAGACTCCTCTCCCATAGACCTCGCTCCCACCGTGTCAGGCGGCCAAACGCCCTCCCTGGTCTGTCTCCCCACCTGACAAGTGGGAGCCTTCCTGCTCTGACCTTCTAAGCTCCCCCTGGCCAGAGAGTGTTTCCAGAAGCTTTTGGCATCTAACAATAATAATAACAACAACACCCATAATAAAATAATGCTGAGCTCCACACTAGAGCTCTTCTCATGTTGTCCCCATTAACCCTCACAATGACCATTTCTCAGATGCCAAATTGAGGCGCAGAGCAATTAAATGACTTGCCCCTGGTCACTCAGGAAGTAATTGCGGCAGGGCGGCAATCCAGCCTGAAAAACCCATGCTCTTGAGGAAAAGACTGGTGTTCCTCAAAATGCCTTGAAATGCTATGGTTCAGTTCAGTTCAGAAATAGGGCTGCTTGTGAAAAACAAAAATTCCGGGGGCTTCTCTGGGGGTCTGGTGGTGGAGACTTCAGCTTCTAGGGCAGAGGGTGCGGGTCTGACCCCTGGCTGGGGAGCTAAGGTGGCATATGCCTCATGATCAGAAACCAAAGCATAAAACAGAAGCAGCATTGCAGCAGATTCAACAAAGACTTGAAAGGTGGTGCGAAAAAAGACTCCAGGCGCCAGGCTGCTTATCAAGTCAGAGGCTGGACCTGGGATCTGCGCTTTCACCAGTTTTCCCAGCACGGCAGAGAAGCTCCCCACTGACATCTTGTCTCTGAAAAGACAGAAAGAAAAAGAGGGTGAAGAGGCTGCAAGTGGAAATCGAGAACAGTCCCCTGATCAACACCCTGCACCTGAGACCCCTCCAGGGTCCTGGTGCCCTGGCCGGGTACCTAAGGACTTAACGTTCTCCCCTTAAAGTGAGAAATTAACTGTCTGTGGGCCTGGCTGGGAGCTATAGGGTCATATGCAGACTCCCGGCTTCTTCCCCCCAATCCTGAGCTTGCGGCTCGGGGGAAGGGGCTGGGCTTCTGGGGCTGGAGCCAATGAGCTAGCACCTGGGGCTGGTGGGGTGGGGCCAGGGTCTTTTAAACCGCATGCCAAGGGGCATCTGAGGCTCAAGCCTGGGTGGAGGCCAGCATGTCTCTGCAGAGGATTGTGCGCGTGTCCCTGGAACACCCCACCAGTGCTGTGTGTGTGGCTGGAGTCGAGACCCTGGTGGACATTTATGGGTAAGAGCCAGAAGCCTGGGGGTGGGCATTGCGGGCCCCTGGTGCCGACCCCGGGCTCTCCCTGGAGGCCGTCTGGGGCGCTTCCTGACTTGGCTGCCGTCTCCTGAGTCTTGGCCGTGGAACAGCAGCCCAGCGTGGAAAGAGGTCTTTGCCTTTCTCAGCCGGGCTTCTTCAAGACCCCAGCCAGGGGGCGTGAAGTGTGGGGGACTGAAATGGGGGCAAGGCCCTGTAGCTCTGGTTCAGGGCCTCCGAGGCTGCTGGGCACTTGCCTCTGTCCTGACAATCCTGCAGGCTGGGCTGGGGGTCTCACTGGGCACAGAAGACTAGGAAGAGGGGTACCTGCATGCCCAGCTTATGAGCTCTGCAAACTGGGCATCAGTCCTTTTGGAAAAAAAAAAAAAAGAAATCACTTACATTCAACAAAGCACTTACTCTGTGCCAAGCACTGTTCTAAGAGCTTGATAAGCCTCTTGAATTTAATCCTTGAACTTCAACTCCCAAACCTGACTTTCACAACCACCCAAGGGGCTGAGTTTATAACTAGCTTTCTTTTGTGTGACGAATGTGGCGATGGAGGCACAGGCAGTGCAAGCCGTTGGCTCAGCCACACAGCTATGAAGGGGCGCAGCCCGCGCTCGAAGCCGCGCGGGGGCCGTGCTCCCTGCTTTCTGCAGCCTGCTGCTTCCAGAGAGCACCCGCACTTTACGCCCCTGCTACCGCCTGGCCGGCCGTAAAGCCAGAGGCTGCGGGGAGGCCCCCGTCTTCTCTCTCTCCCCCGGAAGAAAAGGAGAGTTCGGGCAGGGGTTCAGGAGCTGGGGCTGGGACCACCAGGGAGCCGGCTACTTTACTTCCTAAGGCGTCCTCGGGGGCCCTAGGTCCAAGGCTAGGCAGGGAAGGCAGGCACTCAGGGGTGGGAGAGGAGAAGCCCGCGCCATGCTGCTCTTCCCATCGTGAAGCTCTCCGCGCTCTCCTGAGACGAGCCTGCGTTTCTCAGCTCTGTCGGCACGGTCACTGCTTGCTGAGGGGCCAGCCTGTGCGCTGCGAGATGTTAAGCAGTGTGTCTCTAGCCCCTGATCAGCAGATGCCAGTGATCACCCCTCACTTGTGATCACCAGAAACACCTCTGGACGTCGCCCAGTGTGCCCTGGAAGGAAGGCCACCCCCGCCTGAGAACCAGCATTCTAAACCAGGACTTTAAAGACTGGAGTTAGCTTAGAAGCAGAGACGGAGCTGGTTCCGGGCACCAGGGGAGAGGAGCTGAGGCGCTGGTCTGCAGCAGACTGAGGGTGGGTGGGCAGTGAGGACTGGGAAGGGGATTTGGTTGCTCCCGACACAGAGGGAAGCCCCAGATGACGAGGGTGCCCGTGACAGCTGGCGCCACCGCCTCCCCCAGCTCTGCATGCCCGTGGGGGTGACTCACCTGCCCTGCCCACCCCATGCCCGTCGGGCAGCGCTGTCTCTTGTTTGACCTGCCACAGGAAGCCTGGGACCGGCTCCTCCCCTGCAGAACTTTCTAGAGGATGGAGGTTGGCCTTGGACCATGAGTGGCAGAGGCAGCGTGTCTTGGGGTGATGTGGATAGACAGGCTATCCTTGGGGTTCCCAGAGGCGGCTGTGGGTGGGACAGCCACGGGGTGGGAGGGAGCCTCTGGCCTCAAATGAGAGCCTCTGGGGCCTCCAGTGACCAGCCCGTCTCGGGGATCTGTCTAGTCTGTTCATCTGCACACTCATCAGGCATTAATATTCCTTCGGGGTCTCGTGTGTGCCAGGCATGGGACACAGTGGTGAATGGGCAGACGTGGCCTCTGACCTCTGAGAACCCTGTCCTGAAATTCTAGCCGAGGCTGGACCACCTCGCAGGGGTGCTGCGGGGAGGATTCTTGTCTTGCAAGCAAGCGGGACCAGATTACTGCTGAAGTCCCTTCCGACTCGGCAACGCTGTGATCCGGCAGTCCTGGGTGCTCAGACTGTGGGCCAACAGGAGTCAGGCAGCGGACGTGTGGTCGGTCTTGGCTCTGCCTCCTGAGAACTGTCTGACCTTGGGAAAGTCACCTAACCTCCCATGCCACTCTTTCTTCATCTGTAGAATGAAGGTCGTAATTATATCAGCAATGATGCCTAGAGCCTGCATGCCCTTCGCTTGCCCTAGAGTGTGTGTGGCTAACGCTAACACGCCAACCATGCTGTGAGGTGGGTACTGTCTTCCTCTCCTTCTCGGAGATGAGGAAACTGAGGCACAGAGAGGCTGCGTCATTTGCCCCCTGTTACACAGCCAGGGAGGGGAGGCAGGGCCAGACGCAGCCTGAGCACCATGGCCTTCGCTTCAAAGGGCTGTTGGGATGATTGGGATCATGCGTGTAGGGCACGTAGGCGGTGCCTGGCACGTGAACATTCAATTATGGTAATTGCTGCCATTATCACCACTGCCATCATTATTTTAACTATCTTTCCTGGCTCTCTAGACAGGCTCAAGTGTCCCCAAACCATCCACAAGATGGCAGGGGAATAATAGTGACTTCTCCCCTACTGGGAGAAGGAGGAGAAGAGAAAGGAGAAATTAACACAGGCTGAGCAGTCAGGGCAGGCTCCCTGGAGGAAGAGCCCTGTAGGATGAGCAAGACCCCTGGGGATCTCTAATCACTAGCAGATTAAGCCCTGTCTTCCTTCTTTCCGCTGAGTTGGAGGAGGCCCAGGCTTGGTAAAGGGGTTTTGCTCTCCCTGTTAGGGATTCTTAGGGAGAGGGGTAACACAGAGGCGATGAGCCATGTGCTGGCTTGCAGCCAGGATTGAGAATGCCGTCCCTAGTCGGAAGGGCAGACAGCTCACCACGTGCTCAGCAGAGGCGGCCTTACAGAGTGAAGAGGCGGGGGCGGCGGGGGCAGCAACCCTGAGCGCTGAGCCTGGTTCTGCCAGCCTTCGCTATGTCACCGTGAGCGCACTTCTGCTCCTTGCTGGGGCTCAGTTTCCACCTGTGTGCCCCAGAGAGGCTGGCATCGAAGACTGGCTTTCAGGCTCTGCTCACGGAGGCTTCTGAGCCCCCTCCTTGGTTTGACAAAGCAGCTCCCCTTGGTCTCCAGCAAATTCTGTTTGGTGCACAGCTCTGACCTGCCTGTGCGGAGAGCAGAGTCTGGGAGGCAGACGCATCTTTAACTCTCAACTACCTGGCCTTTGTAAAAGGGGCGGTGCGGCTGCCATTTTCCAGGGGCAGGAAGACGCAGGAATAAGGAAGGGCAGTGAGTTCCTGGACCGCGTTCTTCGGGTGAGGCTGGGGGCTGGGAATCTGGGACCTCACTGCACAGAGAGGACAGCTATCATCCTGAGCGCCCTGGGCCCTGGCCTCCCCTGCGGCCATGGGCCAGCTCGCCGGGGATCTCGGTGGTCGTCTCGTCCGTCTTTCTGTCCTCAGCCACAGAGAACCTTTCGCAACAGTTTCCCGGCTCTAAAATGTCTAGTTTCGTTTTCCCAGAGGGGGAGGTCCTAAGTTGGGAGGGAGAGGGTGGGTTTGGGTTTGCAAGGGAGTGGGGACAGGGCTGGCTGGAGTCCTGGCTGTCCCTCGCCAGCTGCGTGGCTGTGAGCAAGTCGCCGGTCATCTCTGAGCCCCCCTTTTCTTGCCTGTGAGATGGGCCAGTAGTACTGACATCCGGTGGCTTGCCGTATGCATCACCACTGTCACCATCAGCGTCGCTGCTGAAAGGGTGGCCGAGCCTAAAGGCAGGCCTGAGCTGTCTGGAAGCCCAGGAGCGCGTGAGCTCAGGCTGCGTCCCCCCACGCCCCCTGGGCGGGGTGGCAGGGCCCAGCATTTCTGAGACAGCCCTCCTTAGCCGTGTCCTCAGACTTCACTGGACATCAGTTGCTTTAAAACAGCTCTGCGTGCAGAACTTATGGTTCTGGAACCAGCATTTTCAAGAAGTAGGTCTGAGGTTGATGCCGTGAGGGTGACCAGTGGTCCCTGTTTGCCTAAGACTTTCTAGGTCTTAGTACTGAATGGCCTGTGCCCCAGGAAATGCCCGGGTCCCTGGCAAACCAGAACTGTGGGTCATTCCACCGTGTTGTCCCCAGCGCACAACAGCTCCTAGGCTGTGGAGTCCCGCAGCTGCCTGAGAGGACGCGGTGATGGAGAGGGTCTTGGAAGGCCCTGCATGCGGGGGAGGGCACAGCCCCCAGCTGTGCGTGCCCAGGCCTGGGCTGGGGTGCTGTCTGGAGCAGCAGGCTGTGCTCGCAGCAGCCTGACCGGAGGCGGAACTTCACCCAGGTGAGCCTCGGGCCACCTCCCGTGCCCTCCAGGCACCTGGGAGCTCAGACCCTCCCACCCTGCCCAGGGCTTCCCCCAGCAGCCGCCGCTTCAGTCTTCCTAACACACAGCTGTGTGGCGGGTATAAACCCTGAAGCGCGGGTCCACGGCACTGCCTTCTAGTCCGACCTCTTCTGGGCCTCCGTTTCTCCAGCAGGGAAACAACGGCACGGGTGCAGGGGACTTCAACTTTTGCTCATTCCGTTCATCATACAAACACACTGTTTTCATCTGCTCATCAGCCCCACTTCATCGATGCCGACACAGAGGTGCAGAGAGGTCAAGGCCAGGCAGCTAGTGAGCAGTGGAGCTGGATTTGAACCCAGGCGACCTGGCCCCAGAGCCCTCAGGCTTAGCCACCTCACCACAGCTCTGCAGGTCGCCCTCGTACTCAGGAACCCCCGCTGGCTCCCATTACATAGGAATGAAATGACAACAGGTTCGTTGCAGCCTGAGTTTGCCCTTGACCTCCAAAGCCTCCACTTGGAAACCCCTTCCCTTTAGCTGTGTCTCCTCCTTGCCCTTAGTTCACTCCTTCCTCCATGAAGCTTCCCCAGACGCCCCAGTCCCAGCCTCAGCCTGCTCCCTATGCCGCCGCCTGTGTCCTAGTTTACCTTAATAACCCTGTCCCCTTCCTGGCGGCGGTTCTCCAAGACTGCCCCATCTGCTAATCGTGTTTGAGCCTCGTGGTTGCCTGCGGCTGGCCCAGTGGGTGTCATTACTCCACTGTGAAGGCGAGGCTGCAGGGCTGGGTGAGCTGTTCCAGGCCGCTTGGCTGTAGGGCAGCCCGGCCTGGTCTAGAACCCATGTCCTGACCCTGGTCCTGGCACCCCCGAGCCCCTGGCTTCCTTGGGACCCTCCTGCACAGGGCTGCTTCCATCTTCATCTGGGGTCCCCCTGGAGGCTCACATGGGGCCTGGGCTGGGAAGGTGCAGGAGAGCCGGGCTGAAATACCCCAAACCAGAGTCTGCAGCCTGGGAGCTGGGTGGGCGTTGTGTCTGAAGGACCACCCACGGTGTGCCTCTCCAGCTGGGGAGCCCTGGGGCCCGAGGAGCGCCTGGGTTGTGGGGGGCCGCTGGGGGCCCTTCACACCCGGGTCCAGCTGTGTGAGTGTTTGTCTCTCTGGCTTCCGTATCTGTCTCTCTGTCTCTGTGTCCCCACGCCTCTCACTGCAGGCTCTCCCTGTCCCCCAACGGTCTGGCTCACAGACCCAGGGCACAGCAGAATAGAACTCTGGAAACGTCAGCTTTGGGAGTAAGTTACCAGATAAAACCCAGGACACTCAGTTTGTTTGGAGGTCCAAACAATGAGTAATTTTTTTAGTCGAGGGATGTCCCAAATATTGCACAGGGTATACTTATGCTAAGATAACTGTTTGTTGGCTACCTGAAATTCGAGTCTGACTGCATGTGCCATATTTTATTAAACCTGGCAGCCTTGCCTGGGAGGAGACACAGGTGCGTCAGCTCCTCCTGCCTGGTGAGGACGCCCAGCAGGCCGAGCCCTGGAGAGAGACCCACCTGATGGAGAACAGTCTGGGCTCTGTACATTTCCCTTTCTGTAAAGGGAAGCTGTGCTGAGAAGTGCCAGAATCATGCCAGCAGAGGAGTGATGGAGGCCTGCTGTCCTCCATGCGGAGGCGGAGAAGGGAGAGGGCCTGGGGCGGAGGGGGGGACTGTGGCCACAGCGCAGTCGGGCATGCCTCTCGCCTGTCCTGAGCCTCGGTTTCCCCACATTAAATGGGACTGTGCAGAAGATTAGATGAGTCGGTATTTGGGAAGGTTTAGTCAAGCCCGCCATGCTAATTGTGCAGGGGAGGCCCCGGGGGGCTTCGGCTTCTGCTGTCATTACACCTGGGTAAGAACGTGGGCTCAAGAGCCAGGAGGCCTGGCTCCCAGGCTGCCACCTACTAGCTCCATGACCTTGGACAGGTTACTTTAACCTCAGTTTGCCCGTCTGTAAAATGGGAGATAATAGTACCTACCTGGGTTTTTTAATGGATTACATGACAATACACGTAATGAAACTTGAATATGGTTGGCACAGAGCAAGAGCTCAGCCAGTGTCCGCCTGCTAGGCGTGTGTGCTGCTCCCTCCAGGAAGCCTTCCGGGTCCTCTCCCCACAGAGGCCGCGCCCTGTGTGGCCCCAGTGCCTCCTGACCCATCTTTTGCCCTGGGCAGGGCTATCCTCAGCGCTCCAGCTGGCTTGAAGGCTCTGGGGCAGTGGGTGCTTCTTCCCGCACGCGCATGGGCACCCCACAGACCGTCAGGGGGGGAGACTGATTCCAAACAAGACGCCCAGACCAGCTAGGGCCGAAAGGGAGTCCCAGGGCCATCGGGCAGCACGGACTTTTTAACCCTACAATGAATACCTGGAGAACTCACTAGGGAAATGTTAATCAACACAGGGAATATGAGACTGTGTATATGTGGGTGGGGTCCACGTTTGACTCCTAGGAGCTTGCTGGAAGGATCTGAGAAGCCTGGGATAGTCTGGGAGGGCTTCCTGAAGGAAGCAAGCGTTCGAGCCAGAGTTCCAGCATCTGAGCGAGGGCTGAGCACTTCCCATGGCTTGTATCTTTCCCAGGTCAGTTCCTGAGGGCACAGAGATGTTCGAGGTCTACGGAACCCCTGGCGTGGACGTCTACATCTGCCCCAGTGTGGAGAGGGGCCGGGAACGTGCGGCTGCCCGGCGGTGGCACTTTGACATGGGCGCCCAGATCATCGTGGTCATGAACTCTCCCAGCAACGAGCTCAACGACAGTCATGTGAGCGCGCCCCGTGTCTGGGGGCGACTGGGGGTGACTGGGGGTGTGGATGGGGGGCGGCCTAGCTCCACGAGGGCCCAGCGCCCTCTCTTATCCAGAATGCAGGGTAACCCAGAGGGCAAGAGCCTGGCCCTGGAGCCGCCAGCCCTGCGACACGTGAACACAAACTGGGTCTGCTGGCCACTCCCATCACCTCTCGGAGCCTCAGTTTCCCCACCTGTGGCTGAAGGTCGATTCATGGTTCCAGTTACTATTAATGGGGGAGAGAAAGCAGAGGTGGAGAGGGGAGCAGCTGCCTTGGGGGTCCCTTCCCTCAGGGCCTCGCCTTCCCTAACCCGCTGCCTTCCTGACCACGCTCCCTTCTCAGGCAGGATGCCTGCCCTCCTCTCCTCTCTCTGCCCATTCAGCCACAAGAGCGAGTCTACCACAGCCGGGCTGGAGGCAGTGTTCTGGCCCCTGGGCAGGGGACGTTTGAAAAATGGGGGAGATGGGGTGGTCCGCGAGCTTGGCGCAGTGGGAGTCAGGTCTGTCGTGCAGGCGGCAGGCTCCCGCTCCATGTCAGGAGCGCCGTTTCGGGAAACTGGCCCTTCAAGGAGCGTTGACCGGGCGCCCGGTACTGGGCAGCGTGCCCTCGTCCAGCCCTGACGACGGCCTCAGAGGCGGGGTCTAGTGCGCGGTTCTCAGGGGAGGCCACTAGGGTTCAGAGCCGCCGCCGCGGGGCCACAGAGCTGGTCAGTGGGGAGCTAGAGCTCAGCGGTCAGAGCCGCCTGACTCCCGGGGACGAGCTCCCTCCGTCAGCCCCTCGTCTTCCCACCCAGGGATCCGAATTAGCCCATCCAGGGAGTTTCTGCAGTAGGTGGGGCAGGACTCCACGAATCTATTTTACGAGGAGCTAGACCAAGAAGGGGAGTGGCTTACCTGAGGCCACGCGATTAGTGAGTAGCCGAGCGGTGAGGGTCGGGGCAGAGGCCCCTGAGCAGGGCGAGAAGGGGGGCTGGCCTGCGGCGGGCGCCCAGCGCTGAGCCAGAGACGCTGCGGAGGCGGCCGCTCTCCGGATTCCTAGGCCCCGAGGACCACAGGGACAGAGGTGGGTCATCGGAACGTCCCTGGCTTTGTCCGGGGTCCAGGTAACCGTGAGCCTGAAGCGAGCATCCCGCTGGGGCCTGACACGCGGGGGTTCGCAGCTGCAGGGTTTCGGGGCTCTCGGGACTGAGGAGGGACTTGGTAAGTTCCTGAGCCCCCTGGGAGACAGGACATCAGAGCTGAGAGCTGAGGGACCGCGTCGGGAGGGAGGGTCCCGGAGGAGGGCGGGGGTGAAACGGCTTCGATGCATCCGCCTGGAGTTCGCTTTATCATCATCATCACCGTCTTCAGCCTCACCTTTAACAGCTGTCGGGCGTGTGCTGTGGGCACGGTGCCAAACGTCCCACGTTTTCCAGCTTTAATCCACACAGCCTGTCATCAGTCCCTCGGAGCCATCCATGGCGGAGGAGAGGGAGACCCAGACAGCCCAGTAACTTTCCCAGGGTGTCCTCTGCCAGCCCAGGCCATCTGACTCAGGAGCGCTGCACCGGCTCATACACCACGGCCCATGCCCTCTCATAACAAGAGCTGGTATTTCTTGGGCATTTCCTACCAGATCAGCCTTCTCCGTGGATTGTTTCAAATCTGAACTACCGTCCTCTGATTGTAGGGACCTGTATAAAGCCCATACTGCAGAGGAGCAAACTGAGGCAGCTCAGAAAGGTGAAGGGCCTCAGCTCAGCCGAGGTCACAGAACCTGGAGGCACTGGGTTCAAGTAAAGGCCCATCCAAATCCCACAGTTACGAGGGTGTCCCTACACCCTGCCCAGTGCAAACTCCCCATTTGTATGTTTTTTTAATGTACTGATTTATTTGGCTGTACCGGGTCTTAGTTGCAGCACCAAGCTCCTCGTTTTATCCATGGCAAAACTGAGATCCAAAGGGGAATGGGGGCTTGCTAAAATCACACAGGAGTCAGCAGCAGCACTGGGATGCAGGTCTCCATGGAATCCCTCACAGATAGTTCCCATTTTACAGATGAGCTAACCGAGGCACGGAAAAATGAGTGGCAGAGAAGGCTAAAGGAAGAGCTGGGTTGGTGGCTGCACAGAGGTTCCTGGGAGCGCCGCCCCTCCTTGCCAGATCCCCCGAGACCTGTGCTCTGGGGCCGGGCTCCTAGTTTCAGCCAGCTTAACCCTGGGCCCATCTCCCTACAGGTTCAAATTTCCTACCATGCCAGCCGAGACTCCTCGCCGCTGGCCTACGCGGTGCTCTACCTCACCTGTGTGGGTAAGTCGGGGCCTCAGCCAAGGGCAGAGTGAAGGTGGCGCTGGGCCGGATAAACGCCCGTGGGACAAATAGAGAACCGGAACTCAGACCAGGCGCCTGTGGCTATCCTGGGATGCTCCGTAAACATGGTCCCCGCCGTATATCATCCTCAAAGACAGGCTTCAGATGGGTTTGCTGTGTGACGCAGGGAACCCAAAGCCGGTGCTGGGACCGGCTAGCGGGATGGATGGGGAGGGAGGTGGGAGGACTTGAGTTTAAGAGGGAGGGGATGGATGTATACCTCTGGCTGACTCATGCTGACGTGGCAGAGACCATCACAATATTGTAAAGTAATCATCCTCCAATTAAAAACAAAAATTTTAAAAATATCCAGGTGAAAGTCAACATTTTAAAGCTTTTAGAAGAGAATGTCTCTTCAACTTTAAAGTAGTCAGAAGTTTTAACAAAGCAAAACAAAAGCACAGGCCATTGGGGGCAAGATTGATAAATTAGACTCTACTGAAATGGAAATCTTCTGTACAACGGAGGACAAGTACAAAGTCAGACTTTGGAGAAGCGATTTGCAATGCGTATGCCTGGATCAGCATTTGCAGGTAATGGAAACTGCTGATCAGTAAGAAAGAACAACCAAACAATTAATAGAAATAAGCAAAAACCAGAAGCCAGCAAATCACAGTGGAGAAAACCCTAGTGCTCAGAACCCCAATGAAAAGATACTCAACGGCCAAAGATGTGGGATCGGAAACTCCTTCTACCAGGGGTGGGGTTCACACTGGGGCAACTATTTCGGAGGGCAAGAAAGTTACCAAGAGAGCTGCAGGAGGCGTTTTGGGAGCAGGACCGCTGAGTTACAGGGAGTGAACGTTTCAGCTGTGATGGATACTGCCAGATGGCTGTCCCGAAAAGCCGTACCTTCTTATATGCCTGCCAGCAGCGCAGGGGATTGTCTTGCCAACACTGTCCATTTCCAGCCTTTTCTGTCTTTCCAGCTTGAGAGGTCAGCGTCTCATTGCTGCTTTCCTTTGCCTCCCTTTAGTTAAGACTGAGGTTGGGGTTTCCCTGCCTCCCCCTTCCTGGACACACACCCACACCTTGTTTATTGGAAAATACACATACAGGAAAATATGTATGTATTGGTTTGGCAAAAAAAAGTTTGTTTTGGTTTTCTTAACACTTTATGGAAAAACCTGAACGAATTTTTAGGCTAACCTGATATGAGTGTATGTGAGTTGGTGGGGGTGGGGGGGGAGCGGATACAAGAACAGTTAGCAAGCAAACCCAGCCATCACCCAGGTGGAGAAACAGAACAGGGAGCGTGACCAGCACCCCAAAATACCCCCAAGCCCCTCTCTGATCGTAACTCGCTCCCTCCCCTACGGTAACTGCTGTCTTGTGATAAATACTTCCTGTCCTTTCTGTATGGTTTTGTCATCTGAATAGGTACACCCAAATCATATCGTCTATTTCTGCCTGCCTTGGCGCTCTGTCTGGCTGGGGTCACGTTGTACACGCCTTTCGCTCCACCTTACGTTTCTGAGACTCATCCCTTCTTGTACGGTGGTTGAGTATCTTTCCACATATCTAAAAATCATTTCAATTTTCTCTCTCTCTCCCTTGAAGGCTTCATGTGTACTGTGAGACCTCCCCACCTTCTGGGGACAGAGGTTAAGAAGGTGGGATGGAGGCGGGGATACGAGGGAAGCTGAGGCTCAGAGCCACGCAGCCAGCAGGTGCCAGAGCCTGGCCACGTCCACGATTGTGACACCAAAGCCCGGGCTCACTGGCCCAGCCCTGGGAGACCAGGGAGCTTCGTACGGACCCAGAGTGTCCCCGGCAACCCAGGCCCGGGCAGAGTGTCCCCCAGACAGTCAGGGCTACGGGGGGCAGAAGAGGGAGAATTCAGGGAAGGCTTCCTGAGGGGCAGCGTTTGACCTGGGTTTTTGCTCTGACCCTGTATCTTCCCCAAGGCCTCTTTTCCCAGCCCGGGGAGGGAGGCCCCAGATGCTCCCACCTCTGGGCAGCGTCGTTTTAGAAATGACTTCCATTTGTCTGGCCCCAGAATGGGCTCTGAGACTGAGGCTAAAAGGCGGAGGTCGTGGGCCTGTGCTGGGCCCCTGGGAGGCTTGTCGTGACTCACTCTCTGCCCGGTCCTTGCAGATATCACCTTGGATTGTGACCCGAACTGTGAAGGCAGGCAGGACAGGGACTCTGTGGACAAGGTAGGCTATGTCGGCCTGGACCCAGAAAGGGGCATGGAGTTCGCAGCTGCTCTAGGCTGGGTTAAAAGGGGTGAGGTCATTAGAGGTATCCCCCTGCCTCCCAACTGATGTCAAGGCCAGTGGAGCCAACCCAAGAATGGCTGGGGACCTTCTTTCACTGGCAGAAAAAGCATCGTCAAGAATTTCCAGCCCTGGGCTACGTCTCCCTTTGTAGAGACAAGTCCTTCTGGAGTTTCAATCTAGGTTGGGGGTTGGCAAACTTTTTTTTCTTTTTTTTTGTAAGAGCAAGATAGTAAATGTTTTAGGCTTGGCAGGCCGTCTTGTCTCTGTTGCAATGGCTTGATTCTGCCAGTGTAGGATGAAAGAGCTATATAATCAGTATGGGAGAAAGGATCTGACAGTGTTCCAATAGAACTTTACTTAGAAAAACAGGCAGTAAGCTAGATTTGTAGCATGCGGACCCCTAATCTGTGTGAAAAGGGTATCTACCCAGTTTGGAACTATAACAACTCCGGGCTGAATTGTAGCGGCACTGCAGACGCTGGGAGCTCGGAGGAGGTCGCGTTGGGCTCTGTGAGCAAGCGGGAAGCCCCCTGAGCTGGGCTCCAGAGTTCCGCAAGAGGCGGGCGTCTCAGCTGCAAGGAGGAGCAGGGGCCGAGGAGGGAAGATGGACCTCATCCTCAGAAAGCTGACTGTTGGGAAAGGGGATGCTGGCTGGAGGCAGGCCACAGACAGCTATGAGAGAGGCTGAACTTGACGTATGAGTCGGAGGAGCTGCTGCGTCCTCAGCCTCAGGGGAGCTCCTCTTTTGGCTCAGGGCAGAGAAGAGAGGAGGGGTGAGGAATGTGGCCAGGAGGGAGCCGGGGAGGGGGGCTCAGGCCTGGCCAGAGCCCCCCCTTCACCGGCTGTGCTTTGCCATCGGCAGCGGGAGTGGGTCTGGGGACCCAGTGGGCACGGAGCCATCCTGCTGGTGAACTGCGACAGAGACGCTGTGAGCTCTGAAGACCAGGACAACTGCGACCACCACGTGCGCTGCCTGCAAGGTGAGGGGCATCTTCCTCCCTCCAGGCTCGGAAAGTGCCGATGCTGAGCACCTACTTTGCGTCAGAGCCTTCCCCCAAATTCTAAGCATACACGCGGGAGGGCGGCCTCCCCCAAATTCAGAGATGACGATGTTGACACTCAGGGGTCAAGGGGTCCCCGAAGTCACTCAGTCAGCCTGAGGCAGGTCCAAGGTGCCTATAACCCCAAACCCAGCCTCCTTCCCGCTGGCATCGCTGGCCTGGACTTCAGAGATGCCCCACATTTCCTGGTGGCTCAGCTGGTAAAGAATCCGCCTGCAGTGCAGGAGAGCCTGGATTGATTCCTGGTTTGGGAAGATCCACTGGAGAAGGGAAAGGCTACCCACTCCAGTATTCTTTGCCTTCCCTGGTATACTCAGCTGGTAAAGAATCCACCTTCAATGCGGGAGACCTGGGTTTGATCCCTGGGTTGGGAAGGTCCCCTGGAGAAGGGAAAGGCTACCCACTCCAGTATTCTGGCCTGGAGAATTCCATGGGCTGTGTAGTTCATGGCGGCCTGGAAAATTCGATGGACTGTATGGTCCATGGGGTCGCAAAGAGTCAGACACGACTGAGCGCCTTCCACATTCTGAGTCCATCCTGAGCCGCGTGCACGACCCCATGAAGGCTGCCGTGGCAGTGTCCTGGCTGTGGGTCAGGGGCTCCGCCCACGAGATGCCCAAGCTACTCTGAAAGTTGGCAGGATCATTTCAGAGACTGGAGCACTGAGGCCCCAGGAGGGAGGGGCTGGCCCAGGGCAGTAGCAAGTGATGCTGGGCCTGAGAGGAGAGCCCTCACCCGTCTGCTGCCCGGACGGGCTCCTCACCACACGTTGCTCCTGCACACCTGCCCCAGGCCAGGCAGCGGGCTGGCCGCTTTGCACAGCTGTTTCTATGGGCAGAGGAGGAAACGGAGGCACTCGAGGGCAGGAAGCATCTCAGCGTGTCACGCGCGCACAGACACACTCCTGCTTTGGTCTTGGGGGCTCTCAGTATTTCCACCGGGCGGGCAGAGCTGGGGCAGAGCACCCTGTGCCCTGGGGAGGGGCTTGGGTGCTGGAGGCCTCCTGAGCCGCGGCCCTGTGTCTGGCTCCCCAGACCTGGAAGACATGTCTGTGATGATTCTGCGGACCCAAGGCCCCGACGCCCTGTTTGATGACCACAAACTCGTCCTCCACACCTCCAGTGCTGACGCCAAGCGGGCGCGGGTGTTCCATGCCTGCGGTGAGTTGATGCCCCTCCTTCCCTGCCCCGGGGGCGGGGGGTGCTCAGTTCCTCCCCACCCCCCAGGCTGGGGTGCAGGCTCTGCTCTGGCTCCGGGGCTGTCTTGAGGGCCCAGAGGAAGAAGCATCAGATGTGCGGGCTTCATGACTGGTTGCCTGGCGTCCCTGGCACAGCCATGCCCGAGGTGGTTTTAGCAGATGAGTACATCTTTAAATATATTTTAAGCACGTTTAAAAATTTTGATTCTCAAAGCTTTCAAGCATACCCAGAAGCAGAGACAACACTGTGAAGAACCCCTATATGCCAACCACTCAGATCCAACAAGGGTGCTTTCTTGTTTGGTGAAGTGTTTTAAAGCCAGTCCCAGACACCCTGGCTACTTGCCTCTGTTCAGCCTGCATCTCCTGCCCACCTGATAAACCCCAAGCCATTGCTTTACGCAGCTGCAGTGTCATTAGCATGATGCAAGCAAGGGTATATAATACCTTCAAAAAATACAAATATGTATTTGGGTTTTTCTGTAAGATGTTACTTTTTGGGCAACACAACACAAATAATGTGCTCATTTTAGAAATACAGAAGTATGTAAAGTTAAAAATGAGAGTTCTCTATGTTAGGTAAAGATGACCAGGACCCCAGAGGAGTATTTAACAGGCTTTACTGGGGAAGCGCCCCCAGGCGGGGTTCCCAGACCTGAAGGAGGCAAGGCCAGGAAGTCCGCGCTGGACCACGCTAGAAGTTTGTTTGTATATGCATGCTGCGGGGGGTGGCCAGGTTAGTGGAAGGGGTTTGGATAGGTTGCCGGTTTGCGGCGGAGCGGGCTGATAGGTTTTTCCATGCAGCTGGGGCGAGGCGGCTTTGGCGGCGAAGTGTGCTGTCATTGGCCCCCGGGATCCGGAGGCCTCCCTCTGTTAGGGACTCCCCTGCAGACGGGGGAGAGGAGGGACAGCTTGTCATGGCAACCGGCAAAGTGTGCTGTCTTTGGGGACCTTCTCGCAGGCGGGAGGGAGAGGAGGGGCGGCCCATCCTGGCCCCCGGGGTCCGAGCTTCCACTCTACCCAACCTCAAAACCTGACTCTTTAAGATGTGTTCTCTATTAACCATTCCGTGTGTGTTCTTGCTGACATTTTTTATGTGCACTGAACGTGCCTGGTGCGTGCGTGCACGTGTCCACGTTCTGCTTTCCACATGGTTTCTCTCGCCGGGTTACGAGCTGCGCATCCTGCGCGTCTCCCTGTGTGTTTGTGTGGCTCTGCTTTGCCTTCCTCCACAGGCGCGTCGTATTTCAAAGCGTGGGGGTGCTGTAACCGAGCTGGTCCCATGAACGTACGGTTTTTTGCAGTGTTTCGACTTTTCAGAAATCTCGGTTCCTGGAGGGCAGGGACCGTGCTCACAGCGGTGTCCTGAGCCTGAACCACACCTCCTAGGTGCATAGTAGGTGTTCAGTAAATAATCAGCGAACATCTTCCACTTGCATTTTATAGGAAAGACACCTACCTGGGCATGGACTGGCTGGTTAGGGGTAAACATTGCTTTGCTAGATGCCACCAAATTGCCTTCTGAAAGATCTCCGTGCCGCCTTAGGAACCCCCTCCCTGCCCCACCCAGACCTGCCACACTTGGGCTTAAGGGTTTAAGCCTCTCTCCTCTGGGAGGTGAGAAGCGGGGGTGGTTGTGTGGCTTCCACTGTGTAGGAGAGGTTGCGCAATGCTTCCTGCTCCCGGGGCCCCCTCGTGAGGTGCTTCTGCCCCCTGCCAGGCCCTGAGGACTCCTGCGAGGCGTACCGGCACGTGCTGGGCCAGAACAAGGTGTCTTACGAGGTGCCCCGCTTCCACGGGGACGAGGAGCGCTTCTTCGTGGAGGGCCTGTCCTTCCCCGACGCCGGCTTCTCGGGGCTCATCGCCTTCCACATCACCCTGCTGGACGACTCCAATGAGGTAGGGGCGGCCGGGACAGGCAGGGCGGGCAGCGGCCTCCATGCCCAGTAGAGGCGGGCACCCACAGCGTGGAGGACCCTGGCCACCTGCGGCTGCCTCTCCAGGAACTAAGGAGCTAGCCGCTTGCTCGAGTCCATGGTGGTCCCTGACCCAGCCAGGCGCTGGACCTCGAGGCCAGTCTGCTTCCCCTCTGGTCTCAACCTGCAGGATTTCTCCGAGTCCCCCATCTTCACCGACACTGTGGTGTTCCGAGTGGCCCCCTGGATCATGACGCCCAGCACCCAGCCGCCCCTGGAGGTGTACGTATGCCGGTGAGTCGGGGGCGCGGGGTGTCCGCTGGCCCCTGGGTCTGGCTGTGTCCTGAGCCCTCTCCCTGGGCTCGTCCACAGCGTGAGGAATAATACGTGCTTCGTGGACGCGGTGGCCGAGCTGGCCAGGAGGGCCGGCTGCAAGCTGACCATCTGCCCACAGGCCGAGAACCGCAACGACCGCTGGATCCAGGTACCGCAGCCCCTGGGCAGTGAGCGCGTCGCGCGGCCCCAGCCTGCAGGCCGGGCTCCAGCGCAGGGGCTGCTGGGAATATCCGGGAGAACCGGGGCTGCGTCCACCCTCCCCGGGGCCCTGCTCTTTCTAATCCTAGACTCAGAGCTCTCCCCCTTCTCCAGAACCTTCTGGAGACTCAGGCACACTGACGTTGAATGTGACATCCATTCACCCACGGGATCTGGGCTAGGTACTGGGTGGGCGGCGGGATGGCAGAGGTGGGGATGCCGCTCCCTGCACTCAGTGGCCTGGACCAGTCATCCTCCGTGGAAGGCCGTTTTTGCCCCAGGGATGCTGCCAAACATCCTACAATACACAGGACAGCCCCCATGACAAAGAATTAGCTGGCTCCAAGTGTCAAGAGAGCCGAGGCCGAGAAGCCCTGGTGCAGAGAGTGACTGGGACGGAAGTCGCTGTTCCAGCTGTCTAAGACAAAGCAGGGGTGATGGCAGAGTGCCAGCGGGGCCTGGAGGCGGGTGGAATCACCCTTGTCTGTGAGGCAGATCAGTGGAGGACTGCCTGGAGGGGGCATTTGAGCTGGACCAGATTTGGCGAATGGATAATGACTTGTGCGGTTTATCGAGCACTCCCTGCAGGCCACGCCTGCATCGTTTGGTCTTCCTGGCAACGCCCTGTCAGTGAAGGGAGCTCTCAGTGAGGCGAGATGCCTCGGGCTGCAGAGCTGGGGAGGGCAGTGCTGGAGCTCAGTGAACGGTGGTCCTGGCAGGGGACCGGCCTGTGCAAAGGCCCAGAGGTGGGAGATGTGAGAAGGGGCACCAGCTGTCCTCCTTGGCCAGGATCAAGCTTCTGCGAGGGCTTCCTAGGTGGCACTAGCAGTAAAGAGCCTGCCTGCCAGTGCAGGAGGCAGAAGGGACGCCAGCTCGACCTCTGGGTCGGGAAGGGCCCCTGGAGGAGGGCGTGGCAGCCCACCCCAGTGCTCGTGCCTGGAGTCTGAGGAGCCCAGTGGGCTCCTGTCCATAAGGTCGCACAGAGCTGGGCATGGCTGCAGCGACTTGGCATGCACGCAGGCTTCTGCAAAGGGTGAGAACTGAGGTGAGAGGCCTTGAACACCAAGCTAAGAAGCTTTCGTTTCAGTTGGAAGTTCGTCCCAGGAGTTGTTTCAGGACTGGATGCTAGGGCAAGAACCGGCTCCGTCTGGATCCTGGCTCTGCTGTTGACTAGCTGTGTGCCCTTGGGCAAATACCTAGGCCGCATCTGTTGTGATGTGGGATGGTCATGATGCCTCCACATAGGCGTACTGTGAGGTCTGCAGGAGTTGGCACTCGTAAAATGCTTGGAGCAGGCCCGGGATATCCTAGTGAGCTTCTCGCTGGACACACAGTCCGTCAGTGCTGGGTTATCTTTGCCTCCAGTACTGACCTGGGCGTGGCGTGCTTGAAAGGAGGCAGGTCTGTGCCTCCTCAGGCTGCCTCCGCCCTGCTTGCTGTCAGTCCCCCAGGGCTGCACGCGGAGGCCATGTGTGATGGCTGGTGCCCAGCAGCCTCTTTGTCCAACTCAGGCCACCCCAAAGCCCTCTCTGCCCCCACTCCCCTGTGACCCAGCACAGGGACACCCTGAGGCCATGTGCTCGTTCACTGCTGACCTGCCTTGCTCTGTGGCCCTAGGTAAGCAGAGCCCCACCCCCGAACCTCCAGCCCTTCCCCCAGCTAGCGGGTACCACGGCCTCTGCCCGCCTCAGTCCTCAAAGGGTAGAGCTGGCCTGAGGCAGCATGAACAGTCTTCCCCGAAGCCCTGAGTGCCAGGCGAGGGGGGTAAGCTGCTGACCGTCCGCCACTGGTGCCCCCCGGGTCTGCAGGACGAGATGGAGCTGGGCTACATCCAGGCGCCGCACAAAACCTTCCCAGTGGTCTTTGACTCCCCCAGGAACGGCGAGCTGCAGAACTTCCCTTACAAAAGAATCCTGGTGAGTGCTCGGGGCCACAGCTGGGCTGCAGGCCGAGGGGCTTTGCCCTTAGGGCCAGACTGGGAGCCATGCTCTTCAGGGATGGGAGTAGGGTTGCCAGGTAAAATATAGGAGAAGCCGGGTTAAGGCTGAATGTCAGCTAAACCGTGAGAACTGTTTTAGCTTATGTCCCACATTCTGCATCAGTTCAGTTCAGTCGCACAGTCGTGTCCGACTCTGCGACCCCATGAACTGCAGCACGCCAGGCCTCCCTGTCCACCACCAGCTCCCAGAGTCCACAAAAACCCATGTCACTGAGTTGATGATGCCATCCAAACATCTCATCCTCTGTCGTCCCCTTCTCCCCCTGCCCTCAGTCTTTCCCAGCATCAGGGTCTTTTCAAATGAGTCAGCTCTTCACATCAGATGGCCAAAGTATTGGAGTTTCAGCTTCAACATCAGTCCTTCCAATGAACACCCAGGACTGATCTCCTTTAGGATGGACTGGTTGGATCTCCTTGCAGTCCAAGGGACTCCCAAGAGTCTTCTCCAACACCACAGTTCAAAAGCATCAATTCTTCTGCTCTCAGCTTTCTTTATAGTCCAACTCTCACATCCGTACATGACCACTGGAAAAACCATAGCCTTGACTAGACGGACCTTTGTTGGCAAAGTAATGTCTCTGCTTTTTAATATGCTATCTAGGTTGGTTATAACTTTTCTTCCAAGGAGTAAGCGTCTTTTAATTTCATGGCTGCAATCTCCATGTGCAGTGATTTTGGAGCCCAGAAAAATAAAGTCAGCCACTGCATGGGGTATACTAAAACTACATTTACTGTTTATATAAAACTCAAATTGAGCTGAGCATGCTCTATATTTGTTAAATCTGGCAACCCCAGATGGGGAAGGGAGGCAGGAGAGTGCAGCGGTTAAGAACACAGACTTTGGGGTGGGAGATGGGAGAGAAGTTCAGGAGGAAAGGGACGTACGCATGCTTGGGGCTGCTGCACGCTGCATGGCAGAAACCAACACAACACTGGAGCAGTTATCCTCCAACTGAAAAAGCCCACAGGCTCTGGGGTCAGAACCGCCCGGCTCTGTCGCCCACGTGCTGTGTGACCTTGCATGAGTAGTTTCCTCTCTCTGAGCCTCAGTTTCCTCATCAGTAAAAATATGTTAGCCCAGGTCTCAGAGATGTTTGTGAAGCTTCTTCATGCCAACGCAGAGAAAGCACAAACGTACATAGCTGGCATTATTACTGGTAGTAAAGCGGGAGTCTTCAAATGGACTTACCTAGGAAACAGAAACAGACTCACAGACAGAGAGATCAGACTTGCGGCTGGCAGGGGGACGCGGAGAGGGGAGGTGAGGACTGGCAGCTTGGGCTCAGCTAATGCAAACTGTGATACAGAGAGTGGATACACAGCGAGACCCTGCTGTACAGCAAGGGAGCCATCTTCAGTATCCTGCGATGAACCACAGTGGAAAGGATAAGGAGAAGAAGGCAGAGATATATATGTACAGCTGAGTCACTTTGCTTCACAACAGAAATCAACAAGCCCTTGTGCTCAACCCTACTTCCATAAAAAGGGAGAGAATATGTCCTAACGGACACCTCCTGAGAAAAAAGGGGAGACCCCCTTGGTGCCACACGGCATGGAGGCTTCTCCCTCCCCTCACTGGGGCTGGAAGGTGGGAGGAGCCCTCTCCTGGCCTCAGGACGGTCTAAATTCCTTCTAAGAGATGGCCCTGGGGAGTTGTCCCTTTTCCTAGATTGAAAGCTGAGGCTCGGGACCATCCCCTGCCCCTCAGGCCCGAGAACAGGGCCCTCCAGAGCAGCCAGATGCCCGCCCCGGGGCGAGGGCGACGGGAAGGCCACAGAGGACAAGGAGTGGCCGCAGCCGGCTTCACGTCTGTCGGGGGTGTGGGGGCCACCCGGCCCTCTCTGGTGCATCCCTGAGACCAGGGGTATAACACGCTCCAAAACGGCTGCAGGGCTGGAGGGCTGTGCGTGTCCCAGATTTGGCAGGCACGAGCATCTCAGCGTGCGGGAAACAGCAGTCAGCTCAGATGTCCATCCTTGCCTCAGTGTTTCTGTCTGAAGAATGGGTGGGCACTTGCGCCCCGTCTTTAAGGAGCTTAGAGCCCGGCAGGTTGGATCAGGCGCTTCTGGTGAGCCTGCCCACCCCGAGCCTGACGCCGTTTCCACCACCAGGGTCCAGACTTCGGCTACGTGACCCGGGAACCACGAGACAACTCTGTAAGCGGCCTGGACTCCTTCGGGAACCTGGAGGTCAGCCCCCCTGTGGTGGCCAACGGGAAGGAGTACCCCCTGGGGCGGATCCTCTTCGGGGGCAACTTGCCTGGGTGAGAGACTGAGGCTGGGTGTTGATGGTGGCTGGGGGAGGGCCGTCCCACTCCTGGGAGAGAAGCAGAGGGTCAGTGATGAAATGGAAGTCCAGGCCGCGGTGCTGCTGGGGGCAGGGGACTGCCCCCCAAACGTCGTCCACACTCATCTCAAGGGGTCTGAGACGCCCAGAGCAAGCAGGCCCCAAGAGCTCATTCAGTCCAACACTCTCGTTTCACAAGTGGGCCCAGAGAGGGTGAGTCGCCCGGGAGTCACACGGGAGGCAAAGCTGTGACTAGACTTGGGTCTCCTGATGCAGAAAATAAATCCATGTCAATACCAGTGAATAATTACGGAAGAAAATGGTTTTAAGCCTCAACAGTCCCAGGAGAAATTGCATTTGAATCAAGGCTTGTTCACACTACGATGCAAATGACTGATATCAGATTTTTCCCTGAGAGTGAAAGGGAGGTATAGGGCATGAAAACGGAGACAGCAGCGACGCAGAGAAGGCGAGTGACACGACGGAGGGGCGCTGACGCGAGGCTCGAGGAGTCGCATGGCAGCCGCGTCCGCTGCGGGAATGGGCCAAGACCGAGCCAGCCGAGTTCAGCAAAGTGGTTAGAGCAGACTTGTGATCAGATAACAGGTGAAACCAGGAGCTTTGGAGGGGACCGCCTGTCCTCGAACACACGGTCTCACAGACAGAGGACGTTTGGGCCATGCCATTCAGTACTTTTTCAGAAGGCAAGAGAAAAGGGGGGATTTGAGTTCACAAAAATAAAATGCTGGGGCTGTGAGACAAGATCACCCTCTCTCCCCGCTGATGCGTGGGAAGCTGAGGCTGCAGCGAGAGAGATGTCAGTTAAACTCTAGGAAGAACTGCCCAGCCGCGGGTTGAATATGTGGGTGACATCTGCCACTTGGAGAACACAAGGATGGAGTCCGAGGGTGGTNNGTGGTCCTGAGGATGTGCCTGGATGAGGAGACTGGGATGGCAAGCTGTGACTGACCTGCCTGTGTCCGCCTCGCAGAGAACTCACCTTGAGTGTAACTTAAATATATATTTATTTATCATCTTTCCCGATTACAAGGCAGCGCAAGCTTTTTACAGACGCTGCAGAAATCTTGAACTCTCGTCCTTCCGTTTCTGTGTATATTCTCTCTAACTTTTTTTTGGCCCCTTGGGCCCCAGGTCAAGGGGCCGCCGGGTCACCCAGGTGGTCCGGGACTTCCTGCATGCCCAGAAGGTGCAGCCGCCTGTGGAACTCTTCGTGGACTGGCTGGCGGTCGGCCACGTGGATGAGTTTCTGAGCTTCGTGCCTGCTGCTGACGGGAAGGTGAGGACCCGGGGAACAGCTCTGGGCCCGGAGCTGAGCCGAGCGGAGGTGAGGGGCTCAGCTGTCTGTTCTCTGCACACAGGGCTTCCGGATGCTCCTGGCCAGCCCCAGCGCCTGCTTCAAGCTCTTCCAGGAAAAGCAGAAGTGGGGCCACGGGGGCGCCCTCCTGTTCCAAGGGGTTGTCGGTGGGTGCTATGCCCCTCATCGCCACTTTCCTGCCCCCCCTTGCCACATCTTGGCTTGAGAGAGAAGCTTCTTGCTGGAACGTGGCCTGGCCCCCAGGTCTGAGACCCCTTAGCTCAGCAGGCCCCGCTTTCCACAGCAGGGGCAGAGCTGGCCGGGAGCACCATGAAGGACGATGGGGGGCTGGCTGCGGGCACAGCACCGACGCGGTCCGCTCTGGGGCACGTGACCAGTTTAGTCATACAGGGGCCTCTGCGCCGAAGGGATCCGATGCTCTGCCCCTCGCTGTCTTGAAAGTCTGAATAATTTATTTTGCGAGTGAAGTCTGATTGATCAGTGGAACATCTATTGGGAGCTTGGAGCCCGGGCTCAGGAACATTCCTGCCCTGGACCAAACCTCCCTCCAAGAGAAAAGCATTCACAGAACTTAAAAGCTCCCAAGTACAACTTCCCACATCTATTTCCCACCCGCCGGGAGCCCCAGCTGTAAAATGGAAGAAATACAGTTGCCCTCATCCCCCTCTCTCTCATCGGGCCTGTGAACAGACTCCTTGAGCTCAGATCAAACCTGGAAAATTCTCAAATCCAAATTTCATGTCCCAGGCAGAGGGAAAGCCATCTTCATCTTCCTTAGAAGCAGGGGTTTGCAGTGAGGAGGGCCCAGAGCGAGCGAGGGGATTCACAGCTGTTGGGCCACGTGTATCCACCGGGTGGCCCCAGAGAGCTGATCCCAGCGCAGAGGCCACGGGGGCCCAGCACCTCGGTGGTCCCCCACCATGTGCCAGACCCCTGGCTGCGTGCTCCAGGCATCTGACCCCATCTGACCTCAGGAGGGCCTGTGAGGGTGGCTCAGTCCGCTTTACACCCGAGGATGTGGGGCTCAGCAAGGGGAAGTCGCTGGCCCAGCGGCCTCAGCGGAGACGCCGTGAGCCTGCATCTCTCCTCTGACGGGGGTGGGGGGCCCGAGCCTGCATGTGGGCAGGTGGGTCCAGCCCCGGGTCGAGGCTTCAGCCCTTCATGAGCACTTGGCTTGGGTCTGAATCACCAGTACTCCCATTTCCCAGCTGCAAAACCTGGGGCAAATCTTTTTACTTCTCTGAGCCTCAGTTTCCTCATCTATAAAGTGGGGGTGTAAATGCATGCCTTGTGGGGTTGCTGTGAGGACTACATGAGGTGTTGAGTGTAGAGCCGTGGACTCGGGGCCTGTGAGGGGTAAGAGATTAGTAAATGGCAGCTGTGAGCTTCGCAAGATACTGGCTCTGACCTCCCCTGTCCTGCCTGTCTCCACGAGCACTTCATCAGGCCGGCAGGAGAGATGGGTCTGGGGGAGCCCCTTTGCCCTGCACTCGCCTCTTGGAGGTCAGGAACAGGGTTCAGCAGTGTCCATCAGGGCGGGTCCTGGTGGGCAGATGGGTGACCCAGCTCCACGCCCCACCACTAGCCAAAAAAAAGAGCGATCATCATCCGGTGCCCAGTGGGGGTGGGGGTTACATTTCCAATAAGGAGCATCACCACTCTGATGAGCTCGGATGAAGGCCTCACACTCATGCGCTGCAGCAGCCCGCCCCTGCCGTCCTCGCACACCCAGGCTTGCTCAGAGGCCAGGAGGAAACGCCAGGGAGCTGCCGACTCACAAGCCTTTCGCCTGCGAGCCTGGCCTCTGCTGAGCTGCTCCCACCCTGCCCCTCTCCTTCACAGGCAACCAGCAGGTCAACACCGTCTCCATCAGCCAGGTCCTCTCCAACGGAAGCCTCATCAGCTACAATAAGTTTGTGCAGGTACCAGGGCCACGGGCCAGGCGTGGGGGTAGGCATGGCCGGGGACGGGGTTGTGGACAGAGGTCTGAGGCTCACGGTTCAGGACAGCTCAGGGATGTGATGGGGGGGGGAAGGGGGGGTGACAGGCCCAGACAGAGAGTCTCTAAATCCCGGCTTTCACTCGAGAGAAATCAGGGGCCAAGTGAGGTGCACGCGAGGATAAGCATTCCAGGCAGAGGGAACAGCACAGACGATGGCCCTGAGGCCGGACGAAGAGGCCTGGAGCGTTTAAGGATGAAGCTGGGGGCCCCAGAGGAATGAGGAGAGACAGGGCCCAGCAGGGCAGCGCTGGGGCTTTGGCTGTGACTCTGAGAGCGACTGGAGGCTGTCTGGGGATCCGAGCGCAGGACAGGACTGGATTTGACTTAGGCTTTGGAATGATCTCTCTGCTGCTGGGCTGAGGATCTGTCTTCTATTACGGCAAGGCGCCGGGGGTAGTGACTGTAGGTCCCAGCAGGAGGCAAGGGCACTTCAAGGGGATAACCAGAGAGCGGTTCAGTAAAGGGGATGTTTACAAAGGCTCAGGGGGGTCTGAGGAAATCAGCAGGGCCTATTCCACATCCCCAGGGTGGGAAGAGGGGAGCTCTCACCTCCCCCAGGCCTGGAGGAATTGGCCGAGGAGCTTGTTACTGGAGCCTTTGGGGTCGCTCCAAACACGGCCACTATATTGTAATTAGCCCCCAATTAAATACATTTTTAAAAAAAAGGTTGTAAGAGGGGAGCTGGGACTGCACAGCCAACCTGCCGTGACCCCAAGCACACTCTCCCAGCAGCGCCCCACCTTCTGCCACTGCCCCCACGGGCTGAGCCCAGCGGGAAGCCTGTGGGTACAGGAGCCCCTGGCTCCAAGGGTCAGCCCCCCAGGACACAGCGCAGGGAAGAAGGGGGCAATGGGTCCAGAAGAACAGACAGCATCCAGCGCAGGGCCCTCCAAGAAGCACACGCCCGTCGGGGGTGACCCTCGTAGGGACTGAATTAGGGACTGTGCCTGCAGGAGGGAGGGAGGAAGCGAGTGGAGGAGGCAGGGCGAGCTGGTGGGGGGAAGGCAGGGCGGGCCGGCCCTTGACGGCCTGCAGCCCGGGGCAGGCTCAGCAAAGCGGGGCAAGCGGAGAGCCAGTCAGGTCCACTTGGAGATGCCATCTGCCTCTGCCCCTGCGCTCAACCACTGGCCGTGTGCAGCGGGTGGGGCCTCGGGCGCCCACTTGGGCTGGCTTGCAGGGCTGGGGCTCGCAGTGGGCCCTGTCTGCTCCACTCCTGCGAGGGAGGGCTGTGAGGAGCCTTGTTGTGGCTACCGCGTGGCGGAGCAAGCCAGGAGGCCAGGCGCAGGGGGGGCACTCCACCCGTGTGGGCGGCAGGGTCAGATCGGTGCGCTTTGGAGGCAGATGGAGGAGCCCGCGGGACTTGCTGGATGGAGGCACAGTGAGAGCAGGGGTGGCATCAAGAATGACGGCAGGCTTTTCTCTTTCACTGGAGTGTGCACGTGCGCGTGCGCGTGCACGTGGTTAGTCGCTCAGTCATGTCCGGCCTTTTGCAGCCCCGTGGACTATAGCCCAACAGGCTCCTCTGTCCATGGGATTCTCCGGGCAAGAGTACTGGAGTGGCTGCCAGGCCCTCCAGGGGATCTTCCCGACCCAGGGATGGAACCCACCTCTTCTGCACCTCGCGCATTGGGGGCGGACCTTTTTTACCCACTGAGCCACCTGGGAACCTGCTTGCTTTATAATGGGGTGCTAGCTTCTGCTTTAGGAGGAAGTGAGCCAGTTGTATAGCACCCCTCCTTGCCCTCCCGCACCCCCACCCGCCTTTCTAAATCACCAGAGCCCCTAGCTGAGCTCCGAGTGCTGCAGGCAAGCTCGCGCTAGCTGTGCATGCTGGAGCGCACATGCCAGTGTGTCTGGGCCTGGCCGCGACTCGTTTCCAGAGCGGAAGAGTGCGGAAGGGATGGCGTGGAGGGGTGGGCAGAAAGGAGAGTCTGTCTTTGGACTCCTCACACGCCCGTCAGACACCCGGGTGGAGATGCGCAGGGCTGGTTGTACCTGCATGTCGGTGCTAGGGAAGGCGCTGGGCCTTGTAAAGTGGCTCCTGTGTGGGTCCTCAATTGTGTCTGGCTCTTTGCTCCCCTGTGGACTGAAGCCCGCCAGGCTCCGCTGTCCGTGGGATGGTGGCTGGGAGGCAGAAATGGGGGGGTTGGCGGTGTCTGGTGTTTTGAACAGTAAGACTGAAGGAGGTCCCGGAGGAGTGAGGCTCTAAGAAGGAAGCGGGTGGAGGACGGGGCACCCTGAGCCACGCTCTCGTGCGCCCTGCCAGGGGGTGAGGCTGTGGCGGGGGCACCCGAGCAGGCGTGTTTCAATGAAGGCGTGCAGGGAGGAGGTTCGTGTAGAGGGCTGACCTGTGGGCACTTGCGCATCTTGTCCGTACTTAACCAGACACGCCCTCGCGGGGCCTCCCCCGGCCACGCACCCTGCACCCGCAAGGCCTCCCTGACTCCGCCTCCCCCTCCCCAGAGCTGCATCGACTGGAACCGGGAGGTGCTGAAGCGGGAGCTGGGCCTGGCCGAGCGGGACATCGTGGACATCCCGCAGCTCTTCAAGATGGAGCGGAGGAAGGCCGTGGCCTTCTTCCCGGACTTGGTGAGGCCGTCAGCCGGGACTTTGGGTTTTGTCAGATTAGGTGCCAAGCCCCCACTCCCCCGGGGGCCAGTGCCCGCTGCCTCTGTATTCGGGGTTGAGGGGCCGGGGCTGGGGGCACGGAGACTCAGAGGTCCCACGGTCCCAGCAGAAGGACCTCTTCTTGGCCGGTTGTCACAGTCACCATGAAATGCTCACTGGCCAGGCCCGCACTCCGGGGCCATCTGGGAAGGCCCTTCTCTCCTCCCGGGACCCACTCGATATTTGTGCAGTGAGCGAAAGATTGCGTGAGGCCGTGCGTGTAGCATCCACTGGAAGGTCAGACAGCCCTTTCCCCCAGCTCCCGAACACTCACTCTCCCGCCGCATACCCTGTGTGAGATGCAGAGATGACTCGGCTGCTCCCTGCTCCCGAGGGGCTGCCAGTCAAATCTGGTTGGGGAGAAACTCGCTTCACCTCTCTGAGGGTTTGTCCCAAAGATCTACTTCGTGTCCCACAGGGGCCTGAGACTCGCTGCCTTTCTAACAGTGAACCCCCGGGCGCTCCCTGAGGCCCACACTTCCAGCGGCGAACGGCAGTCAGCCAGCTCCCTCCTGCCTCTTTCCCCTCCCTCTTTCCCTCTCACCCTCCCCACCTCCATCCCTGGCTTGCGGGCAGCCTGTCCACACCGCCCTTGCTCCATCCCTTCTCCTTCCCCTTTCTGACTGTTTGCCCTCTTTGATTTCCCCACTTGCAAAGCCTGTTCTCACCCCCTTTCCTTCCTGCATCTCCAAGGAGGCCTTGCAATGAGGTCCGCGCCCCCAGAAGCTTGTGCAGCACTCCAGATTCTTGTGTTTGTAGGAAACGGAAGATCACCGACGATGTGGGTTTCGGCCAGAGCCGAAGATTTAGCATAAGGACCCCAGGAAGGCCGGTGGCAGGGGTGGCCGCTGCGGGGGGCGTTAGGAGGGCCTGGAACCAGCGCCTGTTTCCACGGCTGCCTCGCTCACCCCTCCTCCCCCGCCCTGCTGCCTGCTTTGCTTGGCTTCCCTAGCCTCTCTGTCCCTGGGGACAGACATTAATATGGCCTCACAGAAGTGCAGACATGGAGAGAGAGACTCGGCTCTGCCACCGCAGTAATGGCACCTCCCGAGGAGGGAATCTGGCCCAGCTCGGGTTACACATCTGCCCTGGTCCCATCAGCTGTAGCCTGGGAGTTCGGGATTCCACAGCACAGCCATGGCAGCTACCCCAGCCTGCCAACAAGGAGGGCAGCCGCCAGAGAGAGGGGCTCTCATTGTGAGCTCTGCACGTGCACAGCTGGCTCGAGTTCTTCCCAGACCATATCACTCCCTCGCTGCCTGAAGGGGCGACTGGCTGTTTGCAAGGCTGCTTCAAAGACAGCACCAGGTCCTGCTGAGCATAGAGAGGGTGCTGGGTGGGAGCCGCTGCTGCCCCTGACCTGGGTGTCCCCTTTGCAGGTGAACATGCTGGTGCTGGGCAAGCACCTGGGCATCCCCAAGCCCTTCGGGCCCGTCATCAACGGCCGCTGCTGCCTGGAGGAGAAGGTGCGGTCCCTGCTGGAGCCGCTGGGCCTCCGCTGCACCTTCATCGACGACTTCACCCCGTACCACATGCTGCACGGCGAGGTGCACTGCGGCACCAACGTGCGCCGCCAGCCATTCTCCTTCAAGTGGTGGCACATGGAGCCCTGAGCCGGCCCTGCCTCGGGAGCTCCCGGCCCAGACTCCGGCTCGGTGAGGGCACATGGGGCCCTGAGCCGGTCCCTCCACCCTTTACCCCGGGGTGGGCCATCCGCCCGGGCAATGGAGGCCAAAACAGACCCCTGAACTGTAAGTGTCAAGAGACCCCAAGGCTCCGGATGGAGCCCCGCTCGGAAGCCTCTTCCTCCCAGTGCCCACACACCTCGCCTGCCACCCATGTGGTTCTCAGACTTGACCCCCTTGTTTTCCCAAGAAGGACCTCGTTTCCTGTGGTCTGTCTTGCAGATCAGCATGACCACGGAGACTCCTCCAAACACCCCCCTTTCCACCCCCAAATCCTCTGTGTGGAGCCTAATTCCCTCTGGAGTCTAGAAGCGTCCACGCCTCTCCTCTGGCCTCTTGGCCTGTGTATCCTCATGAAGGAAGGACCCACGATCCTGCTTTGGTCTGAGATTTAGCCCAGAGCTCACCCACAGTGAAGGAGCAGAGGTCTGTTAGATTGAGGTGGGACCAACATTCCAGCTCCCAAGTCTGACCAGCAGCTGAAGTCTCCCTTGCCCAGTGCCCAGCATAGTACATGCTTCTAGACGTATGTTGAAGCAACGTTAGCGACTCCTTACTCAGCCTGAGAAACATCTCATCATCTGGCTTGGTTCTAAAACCTCCTGCAGTGTCTTGGAGATGAAACTATCTGGGGAATTCCTGGAAACTGGAAGACTGGGTACAAGCGTGAAGAACGTCCTTAAGACATAAGATGCTTTAGTGACCCTGGGCCTCTCTGCAGGAAGGGAGACCCCTCGTAGAATCAGTCCTGGGCTTTCTGTTTACCCCAGGTCAACATTCCATGTCCTGCTTTGCCTCAGGAGAGGGGGCCTGGTGGGGCCAAACCCACCGAGACCGCTCAGGACAGGAGGCTCTGGGGATGGGCCAGTCTGAGCTCAGGTGGGCGGGGAAGGGGGCGGGTGCTTTCTCCAGGTGTATGTCCGTTTCATGGGTGCTCTGTGTGGGCCCAGCTGTGCTCCCCTCACTGGCTAATAAATTGACCAACAGCGTGAATCTCATTCGGCTCCCTCTAGACAGCAGGAGCAGAGAACTTTCTTGCAGCTGAAGCATCTGCTTGCCTAGGCCTCCAGGAATTGGAGGCTGAGCAGCCCAAACTTTGGTTAAGACTGTGGGGTTGTTCCATCTTGGGCACGGGACTCATCCCATGGGTCACCATGGCCAGTTGTAATGATACGATGTGAAAATGCAAGCCCAGGGGTCAAATGCCAGGCTGCCAGGACCGAGGGAGCACGGCAGGCCGAGGGTCTGGGCTGTGGCCGGAAAGTTGCGTCGTGAGTGTGGCAATGGGAAGCCAGGGTGTGGACCTTGGGGAAGCTTGCGTGTGCCCTGAGTGACACCCTCCTTCCTGTCCACGGGGAGGCCGTGGCCACCCCGTGAAGGCCCCGCGGGCTTGCTCTGGAGTGCTGGGAGGTCGCTCCAGTGCTCCTCCCTGTGAACCCTGTGTTCTCTTTGGAGATGCAAGCCTCAGAACAACTCACTCAGCCCCAGGGCCGGGTGGTTTCCGGGTGGTTAGCGAAGATCCCACAGCTTCCCCCCAGCATCCCTCCTGGCCACCGTTTACCTAGAATCTCTGAAATAGACTCCCACCGCCCTTCACACGACTGGATTCTGACAGAATAAGCCCAGTTCCAGGGGAAGCTGAGACCGATGAGAGTGCTGAGAAAACTGTATTTTTTAAAAGAGTTTCAGTGGAGGTACATGCCTCCAGGCGGTAAGTGCCTAAAATCGGAAGAATTCAGATGGCTTCCCAAGCAGGCATTTCTCGCCCCGGATGCCCCCAGACTGACCACGAGGTCCTCTTCGTGAGGCTGCCGTGGACCCAGCAACAAGTCTGAGACGCTTCTCGAGGCACAAGCCTGACTCCTGTGCTTCAGGAAGGCTCCTGCCGCCCAGGAACCTCGCCTCGATGGCAGAGGAGCAAAATCAGTCCTCACCAGGGCCCCTGCAGACACCGTTCACCTGTCCGCACCGCAACAGTATAGCCAGTGGGCGTGTTTCCTCCACTGCAACAAACTGCCACCAGCTCAGTGCCTTAAAGAGAGCAGATTTATAATCTTGCAGTTCTCAAGGTAGAAGCCTGGAAGGCGCTGTTTCTCCGGGCAGCCCCGGCGGGGACTCGCTTCTCTCGTCTCCCAGCTCCCAGGGGCCTCCTGTGCGCCTTGGCTTGTGGCCCCTTCCTCCAGTTCCACAGCATCACATGTTCCCCCAACTCTTCTGCCCTCTTCCACTTCCTGGGACCCTTGTGATCCGGCCCAGCTGGATAAGCCAGGCTCCTCTGGCGTCTGTGTGTCAGCTATTCACAACCTTAATTCCATCTGCGGCCTTGATTCCCCTTTGCCATGTAAGGCAACATGTTCATAGGTTCAGGGAGTTTGGACGTGGACCCCTTTGGGGGGCGGTTTTTCTGGCCACCACAGCCAGCCTGGACCTGCTGATCTCCACCATCCGGACCACAATTGCCCCCTCTGAAATCCAGCTTGGCCTCTTGACAGGCGTGTGGAGTCAGCAGGAGAGAGATGCCGCCCATGAGCTCTTCCTCCAGGACTCACATGCAGTCCTGACCCTCAACACCGGCCTGAGGCCCGGCGTCCAGTGCAGGCTGGGTGGCTCCTGAGGGCACCGTGGGCTGCCTCATCAAGCCTGGGGCGAGGGTCCCCTCCCGTTGCCACCCCCGAAGGCTGCCTGCGGGGCACCGTTTGGTCCCTGGAAGGCCCCGGGGAGACCAGAGCGAGGCCTGAGTTCTTCTGGAGCAGCCCCTCCCCCTCCCCACCCAAACCGTGGCTCCCTCAACGCGGGGTCAGCTCGACCCCGGGGAGTGAGGACGGAGGCCCCGAGGGAGCCGGAAGCTGGCTTGACTGGGCCAGCTGTGACATCCTAGCAAAAGCTGGTTCAAAACCTGTTAACTCCTCATTCGTTCATCCCAAAAATATTCAACGCGCGTCTACTGTTTGCCAGACACAATCTCTACCCTCGGGAGTTCGTGTCTAGGGAGGCAGCGAGCAAAGAAGCACAAACAGCTAGAAATTGTCATGAGCGCCAAAGGAGGAGGCGGCGAGGGCGGGAGAACAGCGGGGAGGCAGCCTGCTTTGGCGGGACAGGGGGTGCTGTGAGCTGACGGCGGAGGGTGGCCTGGAGCGGTGGGTGAGCAGGAGCCAGCTTCCGGGCGTTGGGAAGGCCGTGCCGAGGCCTGGAGCCGGGAGCGCCCGCAGCCCCGCAGGGTGGAGAGCTGGAGGAGGAGGGCCCGCGTTCCTGCAGCCTCCTGCGCCCAGTCTGAAGCGGCCTGCCCCTCTCCACTCCCCCCAGGGCCTGACTCAGAGCAGAGGGGACGGCGCTCGCCCAGGCACTCCGCCCGCACACCCCGTACACCGCAGCCCCGACACAACGCATCACGCGCAGCGGAAGGGCCACGTGCCCCGGAGTCGGGCGGCCCGATGCTGAACTGGCCCTCCTCGGCAGTACACTTCGCCTGAGTCTCTGTTTCCCCCTCCATAAAATGGGCCTGGAAACTGTCTACCTCACCGAGCTTGTGTGAGGTTATATGAAGTGCTTAGTCGCGCCCGGCATGTAATACCTGATGAAGGATGGCTGTTCTATAACACCCCCCAGGCCCTTTCCACGTGACCGCTGTGTGTATATGCTCCCAGTGTCTGCATTCTAATAGAGGACGCAGACCCTCGGAGACCCAGAGGTCGGAATTGGGAGGAAGGAAGGGAAGGCTTCCTGGCAACTCCCAGGTCACAGCCTGCTGGACTCAGCAGCCCGAGGATGACCCGGGGGAGGCTCTCGCCCAGACAGGAGAGGAGCCTGTCTTTCTCGTAAGGACTGACCTGGGCGGCCCAGGGCCCGCCTGACTCACACTGCGTTCAGAATCAGGAAAGAGTAACTGCGGGGCCCTGGCAGGAGGTTGCCCAGTGCTGTGGTCTCCTGACCTTTCCCCTGCAGCCCCGCAGGATGGGAGCTTTGGGCAGGATGGCTGAGGCTCCAGGCGAGGGTGGCTGGACAGGAATTCTTGACGCCCAGAATCCACGGAGCTGTCCTTTCCTGCAAGGTCACTGTCATGCCCACCCCTACGGTGGAGTGACGGTGAGCGTGGGCCGCGCTGGGCGTGCGCCAGGCTGCTTACACACATCATCTTCTCTGCTCTTCCCGACAGGCTAGCGTGAAGTTGCAATTATTAGTCTCACTTTATAGACAAGGACACTGAGGCGCGAATGACGAAACCTGCCCCGGGTCACAGAGCTATGACAAGTTTGTGGGGGAGACAAGTTTGAGCCTGGGTGGGTGACCTCCGTAACCTGGTTCTTAACCAGACATTCTTGTGGTTCTCAAATTGGAATCACCTGGAAGGCTTTCAAAACCTGGCAGAGTCTTCCTCCCCCTTGGAGACTCCGTCTGGAGGTTAGGGTGTTGCCAAGAGAGGCCCGATGATGCCGCCCCGCAGCCAGGATGGAGAGTCTGCAACCCCCGCCCACCATACTATCCTCCTGGGCATCTCTGCCCCTCCCCTGACCCAGTGCCCCTCCCTCACCTGCAGGCAGCAGTCTCGGGGGCCCTGCCTCCTTCTGGGCCTTCTCCGTGGCTCCGCGTACAGAATCTGCCTGCAGTGCGGGAGGCCCAGGCTCAGTCTCTGGTCAGGAAGAGCCCGTGGAGGAGGGCACGGCAGCCCACTCCAGCCTTCTTTTAAGCCTCCCAGCTGGCACTGGTGGTGAAGAAGCTGCCTGCCAGTGCAGGAGGCGTGAGAGTCGTTGGTTCCATCCCTGAGTCCGGAAGGTCCCCTGGAGAGGGAACTGGAAACCCACTCCAGTATTCTTGCCTGGAGAATCCCATGGACAGAGGAGCCTGGCGGGCTACAGTCCACGGGGTCGCACAGAGCTGGACACGACTGAGCGACTCAGCTCACACTCGGCTTCCTTTTTAAGGCAGCCACTGGGCTGTGATGGCATTCCAACAACCAGGCACTTCCTGCTGCATTCAAATTTTCTTGCTGGGCCAGAGGTTCTGAAACAAATTGCACACGATTTCCTGGAAGAGTCATCAAAACCACAGATTCCTGGGCCACCAACCCCTCCAGCCAAGCCTCCCGAGACCAAATGTCTGGGCCTAGGCATCTGTATATTAGGAAGCTTCCCAGACAGTTCCGACACATAGCCGGGTCGCTGCAGTCCATCCCTCTTCGCCACTGACCAGCATTCCATCCTGCGAGTGGGGCTTCTCCGCCAGCGCGCCTCAGATTCCTCCCGCGTTTGCTGTGGCAGCCAGCGCGGCTCTGTTTCCCGGTGCACGCACCCACGAGGCTGTCTAGAACAAATGACTACAAGCTGTAGCTTCACTAACTGCGCTAAGAACGGTGATGCCAGGGAGGAAGAGGGAACAGGAGTGGTTTGGGAGGAAGTATAGGTCCAGGGCGGAGAAGGCGATGGCGCCCACTCCAGCGCTCTTGCCTGGAGGATCCCATGGACGGAGGAGACTGGTGGGCTGCAGTCCATGGGGTCGCTCGGAGTCGGACACGACTGAGCGACTTCACTTTCACTTTCCACTTTCATGCATGGAGAAGGCGATGGCACCCCACTCCAGTGTTCTTGCCTGGAGAATCCCAGGGACGGCGGAGCCTGGTGGGCTGCCGTCTCTGGGGTCGCACAGAGTCGGACACGACTGAAGTGACTCAGCAGCAGCAGCAGCAGCAGCAGGGGTCCAGGGAGGCCAGCTGCTCTAACAAAGAGACTACGGAGTGTGTGGCCTTGACACTCTAGGCGCTTCCTTCCTGCTCAGGCCAGCAGTCGAGGGCGCTTCTGGTCCGAATGGTGAGTACATGTCTGGGGGCGGTGGGGGACTGCTCCACGCCGCCGCTCAGGGGCCCAGGCTGTCAGAGGCTCCATCAGCTCCCCTCTGCGCCCTGACCGTGAGCCTCCGGAGGAGAAGAGAGGCTGGGGAGTCATGCCTGCCGCTGAACCGTGGGGGCCGCGCCACGCCTGTCTCCTCTCTGGGGTAGGACTCAGCGTCGCCTGGCTCAGGGGACGCTGGGAAATGTGGCCGTTGGCTGGGCAACCACCTGCAGCGCTGGGCCCACCTTGCAGACCAGGAGAGGGCTTCCCTGTCGGCTCCTAGCCGCCCTGACCCGGAGGAGGAGGAGGCTGGGCCGGGAGAGAAACCTGGTTCACCCCGCCCGGGCCCCCGCCGTCTGTCTGCAGCTCGAGTCTCATCCCTAATCCCCTCGTGTCCTCCCTTCAGGATGCAGACGAGTCTTCCTCTCTGGCGACCAGACGGTGCGGGCCCACCCTGCAGGCCCCTCTCTGCCCCTCACCACTCCCAGCCCCATCCACACAGTGGTCCTGGGTCCTGCCTGCTGAGCGAGTCCCCTGAGAGTGGGATTTCCTGGCGAGAGATGAAAGAGTCAAGGGTCTCTGCAAGGGAAGTGGAGGAATAGCCTCAGGGAGGGCTTCAGGGGCGGCCGGAGGTGCACGGGGACACGTCCCCATGGTTCCTGCCTGCAGTCGCAAAGCCAGCGCTCTGCCTGCGTGGAAGCAGCTTGAGCTCATCTGCCAGCACGGGAGAGCTCTGCAGGTGGGGAGGAGCCTGAACTGCTTCACCAGCCTGCCTCGTTTAGTCCCGTGGATGCCTGGTGAGCACCGACTGTGTGCCCACGAGGACTGCGGCATCTGGAGCCCGGGCTCGGGGCCAGGCGGCCAGGGCGTGCCCTCCAGCTCTGCCACTGCCGGTCTGAGACCCTGAGTGGATTGCTTAAGCTCTCTGAACTTTACTCTCCTCCTGGGAGAACGAGCACAGTGCCAGTACCCACATCACGGCACTGCTGGGAGGGAGGGGCAGGCCTGGGCAGGAGCCTGGCAGAGAGCCTGGCACACTGCAGCCGTGTGACAGGGAGGCTCTTACCTGAAGCAAGTCGCCCAAGCAAGCGAGTCAGGCCGGGGCGTTGGCCTCGGAAGCCTTGATTTCTCTGCGCCGCCCCCTGTGAGCCTCTTGCCGGCTCTTTAGCTGTGTGGGGTCTTAGCTGCGGCGCGTGGGATCTAGCTCCCTGACCAGGAGTCTGAGCTGGGCCCCCGCATCGGGAGCACGGAGTCTTTACCACCAGACCACCAGCAAAGTGCCTTGCCTGCTTTATGTGTTTTTCTGATGATAAATGTTTTTTAGGTTAAGCTGGACACATAAGATGTTGAAAGTGAAGTGAAAGTCTCTCAGTCATGCCTGACTCTTTGTGACCCATGGACAGTCCATGGAATTCTCAGCCCAGAATACTGGAGTGGGTAGCTGTTCCCTTCTCCAGAGGACCTTCCCAACCCAGGGATCGAACCCAGGTCCCCGGCATTGTGGGCGGATTCTTTACCAGCTGAGCCATAAGGGAAGCCTAAGAATCCTGGCGTGCGCAGCCCATCCCTTCTGCAGGGGATCTTCCTGACCCAGGAATCGCACCCGGGTCTCCTGCACGCAGGTGGACTCTCCAGCAGCTGAGCCACCGGGGAAGCTGAACTACCATAACAAGTGGGGCCTGCAAAGCCTTCATTAAGACAACAGGTACGCAGAAACCAAAGCAACCATGCAAAGCAATTATCCTTCAATTAAGCAAAAAATAAACGAGGAAAGCCGTAGGCATAAGCACCGGCTGCTCCCTGGAGGGCGGGCGGTGGCGCCTCCCGTTTGCCCACCGCGCTGTGCCAGCGGTTACTCCCTTACAAGCTGAAGCCGAACCCAGTGCTGGAAAGGTTTTCACGAGGCTCAGAGCGGAAGAGGGGCTGAACTCTGTTACTCCAAGTCCATCCCATCAGTTCTGGGCACCGGAGCTGAATCCTCTGCTTCCCCGCACTTTGTTAGGTGGGTAGTAAGGACCTGAGGTGGTTGCTGGTACGATCCCAGGGGGCAGGAGCCACTGTTGGAATTCCCAGAGAGGGACACACGCTTGGAAAACCCCAAGAGTGTTATCAGCGCTGACCAGCTCTGTGTGTGTGTGTGTGTGTGTGTGTGTCGGGAACCAGCAGATGCAAAGACAGCACAAGCAGTAACTCCCTGGAGTGAGCTGTCTTTGAAGGGTTTAAGGCCAACAGCAAAGTTAGCTCCGTAATTTCTTTTTGGAACACCTCCTGGGTCTCTAAATGAGTCTCAGCATCCTGAGGAGCAGCATCTCAGTGTTAATTATCTCAATCTGAAACACCTCCATCACAGAAGGGATAGCTGCCCCAGGCAGTTCCCAGGGCCTGGGCTAGCAGAGACCTGAGCGGGCGTGGGCAGGGCGGCGTTCAGGAAGGAGCGCTCGTGTGAGCTCAGTCAGCGTGCGCGCTGCCTATTCTGCAGAGAGTTCCTTTCCGTATGCTGGCTGGGCCGGATCGGGCTGCGTGCAGGCCTTTCCTCCGGGAGCAGGGCTCTCTCCAGTGGCAGTGCACGGCCCCTCGTCGCGGCGCGTTCTCTTGTCGCAGAGCACGGACTCTCGGGCGCGCAGACCGGGCTCAGTCGTTGCCTCTCCCGGGCTCCGCAGCACAGGCTCAGGAGCTGTGCCTCACGGGCTTAGCTGCTCCCCGGCATGTGGGATCGTCCCAGGCCCGGGACGGAACCCGCGTCTCCTGCGTTACAGGAAGATTCTTTACCACTCACCCACCAGGGAGGGCCACTTATTGCCTATTTTTCATTTTCTGTTCCCTTGACACATTTCTCAAGGGATTCCAGCCTACTTAGAATAAGGAAACGTTCAGCAAAAAGGTGACTAAAAAGTAGAGAAAAATAAAGATGTCAAAGCAGGAGAGAATCTCAGACATAAAGGCCGTGGGAAAGAACAAGCATATCTGTGACCATGAGGCTCGAACTAGCACTTTTGGTGAGGCTCATAGTTAGACGCTGAGCCTCCTAGCAGCCCGTGCAAGAAGGGACCAGAGCTGGGCATCTGCTTCTCAGTATTAAAAGGCAGGCGGCATGTGAAACAATTCCTGCCACACATGCACGTTTGTCAAAGGATGAGGCAGCGTCAGTGTCCTCAGCCGCCTCACAGCTCTGGTCCCGAGGGGATGAACGCCTTACTATAGTCGCTGGCTTCGTAGTGCACGGCTGTGTAACCCTCTTTATTCTATTTAATCTGAGTTATTACATTTTCTTGGACTATGATTACAGCGCTGTGTAAGCCTCTGCTGTGCAACAATGGAAATCAGCTCACTGTTGTTTGGTTGCTAAGTTGAGTTCGACTCTTTACAACTCCATGGACTGTAGCCCCACCAGGCTCCCTGGTCCATGGGGTTTCCCAGGCAAGAATACGGCAGGGGGTTGTCATTTCCTTCTCCAGGGGATCTTCCCGACCCAGGGATCAAATCTCCTCCCCTGTCCAGCACGCGGGTTCTTTACCACCGAGCCGCCAGGGCAGCCTGTGGATCAGCCATGTGTACACACACGCCCTCCTGTGGAGCCCCCTGCGACCCCACTCCACACTGCTCTAAATAAGCACAGCCATCCCTACTCTGTGTCCAGCCCAGTGGCAGGTTCTGAGGATGAAGCAGTGAGTGAGCGGGCACGAACCCTCCCTTAGGAGGCTCACAGGTTAGCAGAGGCGAGGCCGACAGGCAAGGAGAACACGGCAGGATAAGCTCAATTATAAGGCATAATAGTGACTATGATGACTTGTGTATGTTCAGTATCAAGCCCAAGCTAAGCACTGTGCTTCGGAGAAGGCGATGGCACCCCACTCCAGTCCTCTTGCCTGGAAAATCCATGGACGGAGGAGGCTGGTAGGCTGCAGTCCATGGGGTCGCTAGGAGTCGGACACGACTGAGAGCCTTCACTTTCCATCTCTGGGGTCGCACAGAGTCGGACACCACTGAAGCGACTCAGCAGCAGCAGCACCGTGCTTAACAGGAACAGCACGGAGAGAGACCTATAGACACGGCAGGGAGCTCAGAAGAGAAAACAAACTCCCAGTAAAATTCTAGCAGCTGCATTCAAACAGGAGGGTAAGGATCAGATTACACACCATCAGAGCAAGTCAAACGGGTCCCAAGAATGCAGGCTTCATCTCAGAAAATCAGTTTGGTAGATTAATAGAGCAAAGAAGAAAACACACGATTGTCTCAATAGATTAGAAAAAAAGCTGAAAAAAAGCTTCCATTTATGATTTTAAAATAAAACTTTGAGAATAGAAAGGAACTCCCTTAACCCCATAAAGAGTTTCTGCCAGAGTGGCTCTCAGAGGGCATCAGCATGGCCAGGGAGCTTGTCTGAGACAAAACCTCCAGGCCTCATCCAGGCTTACTGGATCCGAAACCCTGGGGGCTGGGGTCGGGGAGTAGAGCTTGACAACCACCGATCGGCAAGAAAATCACAGCAAAAACTATACTTAATGATGAAATGTTGGTACCATTCCTTCTGGGCACAGAACAAGAGTGTCCACGATCGTTAGTTCTATTCGGCATTCAACAGAAAGCTCTTGCAGTATAGTAAGGCAAAAGAAAGAAAGAAAAGTTTGAAGGTTTGGAAAGGATGATTTCCTATGTAGAAATCCAAAGCAGTCTATAAGGTGTAAGCAGGGAGGGAGGTGTGCTCACACAGTTTAAGGGTGCTAAAGACTTTATTTTGGGGGGGCTCCAAAATCACTGCAGATGGTGATTGCAGCCATGAAATTAAATGACCCTTACTCCTTGGAAGGACATGAAATTAAAAGACCCTTACTCCTTGGAAGGAAAGTTATGACCAACCTAGATAGCATATTGAAAAGCAGAGACATTACTTTGCCAACAAAGGTCCATCTAGTCAAGGCTATGGTTTTTCCTGTGGTCA
>SJYF01001022.1:289665-311731 GCA_006410515.1 Procapra przewalskii
CTCTTGAGAGTCCCTTGGACTGCAAGGAGATCCAACCAGTCCATTCTGAAGGAGATCAGCCCTGGGATTTCTCTGGAAGGAATGATGCTAAAGCTGAAACTCCAGTACTTTGTCCACCTCATGCAGAGTTGACTCATTGGAAAAGTCTCTGATGCTGGGAGGGATTGGAGGCAGGAGGAGAAGGGGACGACAGAGGATGAGATGGCTGGATGGCATCACGGACTCGATGGACGTGAGTCTGAGTGAACTCCGGGAGATGGTGATGGACAGGGAGGCCTGGCGTGCTGCAGTTCATGGGGCCACAAAGAGTCGGACACGACTGAGCGCCTGAGCTGAACGGATTGCGCACTTCGAGGCTGTGAGAGTGGACTGTGCGGAGTCTCCCACACACCCATATGCACAGATTGTCACATTAACTGTGTGAAGTGTTGAATGTGCTAATTATCTTGATCTTGGTAATCCTTCTACAGTGTATACACATATCAATCATCATGCTGAACACTTTAAATGTTCACAATTATATTTGCCAGCTGCTGCTCAACAAAGTTTTTTTTTAAAAGATAAAGGAGATAAGATGGAACACCTATCTTAAATTACATGGTCTGTGATGGTTAATCTTATGTGTCCACTTAGCTAGGCCGTGGCACCCAGGTGTTTGGTCCCACATCAGTGATATTTTTAGATGAGATTAATGTTGCAGATCACCCTCGGTAATCTGGGTGGGCTTCATCCAATCAGTTGAAGGCCTTAACAGACTGCTGCTGCTGCTGCTGCTGCTGCTAAGTCGCTTCAGTCGCATCCAACTCTTGTATGACCCTATGGGCAGCAGCCCACCAGGCTCCTCTGTCCATGGGATTCTCTAGGCAAGAATACGGGAGTGGGTTCTTGCCATTTCCTTCTCTCCTTAACAGACTAGAGGCTGACATCCTCCAATGAAGAGGGAATTCTTCTAGTGGACTGCCTTCAAACTCAAGCCACGACATCTGCTCGCCCCTGGGGCTCCTTCCTGCCTGCCCTGCAGATCTGGGACTCGCTAGCTTCCAGTCATGTGCACTGACTCCTTAAAATGCCTCCCCTGTGCACACAGTGTGTCTCTGCCTGCTTGGGAGCTGCAGCTGGGTCTGACTCTTTGAGACCCCATGGACTGTAGCCCACCAGGCTCCTCTGTCAGGGGATTCTCAAGGCAAGAATACGGGAGTAGGTTTCCATGCCTTCCTCCAGGGGATCTTCCCTACGCAGGGGTCAAACCCCCGTCTCCTGCGTCACAGCGGATTCCTGGCCCTGAGCCGCCGGGGAGCCGTGTATGCACACTCCGAGAGAGAGACGCCTCCTCTTGGTTCTGTGTCTTTGGCTTCTGTTTGCTGCTCCCTGAAGGCAGGAACCCTTTGGTCCTGAGTCCCTAACACCCGGCACAATACCGGGGGCAGAAGAGCGCTCAGCTGATGCCTTTGAATGAGGCTCAGTCAGTAGACCCGCGGGCCTGGGGTCTTTTATTTTCCCTCTTAATTGGCCAGTAGAGCCTATGGTTAAGGCTTTGCCATCAGCCCGATACGGGTCCGATCCTGATCTGTTGCCACCAGTATATGATCTTGCTCGACTCCTTTCACCTCTTTGAGCCTCAGTTTGTTTGCCTACAGAAGAAGGGTGGCAGCCCCTTCCTCCTGGGGTTGGTACGAGGACCACTTGAGTGTGTCAAGGGTTCACCTGGACCCTGCCCCGGAGCCCAGTACTCAGTAGTCAACGCTGTTAGTCGGGCACACAGTACTGGAAAATTCTCTGCACAAAGGCAGTCAAGAAAGCATTACTGGGATATCACAGTTGAAAGCAGGACATCCCGGAAAGATCGAAGGTTTCCCTCTTCAACAGGGGGAGAGGTCCTGGCACACAGCGAATGCCCGATGCCTGAGTGAAAGAGTCGGGCACAGGAACATGACGCAGCTGCCGGAGGCCCGCTCAGTGAGAGACGGGACAAGAGCCCCGGGTGCAAACACAGCCAGGGCTCGTCCTCCTCCGTGAAGGCTTCTGAGCCCCTGACGCCACAGGACCCAGAGGTCTGTTCAGCTGCACTCGCAGAGCCCTTGAGCGGCGGCCGGCCTCCCTGGTGAGCGGGCCGCACAGTGAGGTCTGGAGCAGCCAGGAGGGAGCGCGGGGGAAGCCAGTCCCTAGGCAGGCAGGCTGCCCCCGGACCCCCACGGCCGTCCCCAGCCCCGCCTGCCAGCCTCCCGGCTGGGAGTCAAACCACTGAACAAACGAACCCCGGGCAAGCCGGCCCCACGAGCCTGGCCGAGAGGAACGCGAGGTGTCCGTGTTATTCTAAACCGGCTCTAGGTTCAAGTTTGCATGGCAGTGTTATTTTGACGCAGCTCCAGTTTCCACCGTCAAGCTGCTGCTGAAGAAAGACAACCACAGTCTACCCAGAAAGAGCAGAGCTCTGGATTCGGGAGGTGACAGCTTGCCCACAGGGCCCCGGCTCCCGGCTCTGGCCCTTTCCCTCCCTAAGCTCCCGCCTGATCAAAAGTGCTCTAAAACCAGAGCATGAACGGCAGACAAGCAAGACGACAAGCATCTGGAACATTTCTCAGTCTCATTAGGAACTAGACACAAAATGCAGCCGTCAAGATGGAAGAGATGAGAACAAAGCACAAGTCGCTGGGAAGGCCAGGAAGAAGCGAGCTTTCCTGCGAACTGCTTACAGAGGCATGATTTCCTATTATCCTTCGGAAAACAGTTTTAAATAGTAGGAATGCTGTCTTCCAAAAAATAAGGTAGTGATCCTATTCAGAGATAAATGTCTATTTTTTTGATTTCGTAATAACAGAAAATGGGAATCACGCTTGCTCAAAATGCAAAGGCATTTGGGAATTGTGGTCCTTTCGTTTGATGGATTATATGGAACCACCACCACGTGAAACCTGCAAGGTCTTTACAATAATAGGATGAAGAGCTTTGAGTTAAGTGAAAAGAATCTGGCTACAAAAGGAAGTGGCTTGTGAGGTGACTGAATGGATCAGTCGGGGCAGCTGTCGTGATCACCACCTATGGAAATGGTTTTAATTGGGCATAAGTTACTTTGAACACATTTTTAAAATTTTGAATGTATGAAAAAAGAGGGGAAAAACAGAAAGTTGTCGGTGTCCTGTAAAGTGAAAAAAGCTGTGCAACAGTGGGTTTGGCCTTAATCCAATCACTTATACTGCTCCAGAAGCATCCACGCTTGACTGATAACAGAGGTTACCAGAGTAGAGTGGAACAAGGAGACGTGAATGAGGAGGAATTTCTCTTTCTACTTAAAAAAATAATATTACCTTTGGGATAAGGACTGGACATTTTAAAAAAAGTTATATAAGAACATAAAAGAATCCATAAGATATGAAATTTAAAATTCTGTATATAAAATATAGAAGGAAATAAAATTAGGTGCCAGAAATGGGGCTGCAAAGAGTTGGACACAACAGCAGCCGAACAGCAAAGGTTTGATAGAATCAGGGAGTGTTTTTATGTGTTTCCTCCAACTAGCCTTTTCCCCCGCAGACTTGTTATCATCAGCCACTTGTAGTAAGAAGGGGGAAATGTCCCATAAATGTTTTTTTAAAAGGAGATTGTGGGACTCAGTAGCCCTACGATGTGAAACATGACATCTTCTCTGGGGAGCATCCATCCGCAGGACACAAAGCGCCAACCTGGAGACATTTCGAGTTTCCTCCAGCAGCTACAGACAGAGCCTCAGCCACAGGGGTGGGAGGCAATGCCCACTTTAAACTCTCAGATAATGAGCTGGCTGCTTTCCCCAAAGATGAAAAGAACTGGCCCTTTGAATGAATCCCTGCCAAAGTGGGGACGCCTCCTCCCCACAAAGAGGGAAGTGGATCCAAGCCCTTACCCTCCACCATCCAGTTCAGGCAGTGGTGGAGGGAAGACAGCTTGGGCTCTGAGCCTGCCTGGGTCCACACCCCTGTTCAGATCCCTGGCAGTCCAGACAAACGCCTTAGATCTGCATTACCCAGCTGTACGAAATGTAAACAGCTAAAAACCAGAGAGGAGAAAGGCGGCATTCGGAATTCAACCAGGCAGGAAGGCAATCAGTTGAAAAAAGTTAGCCTCGATCCCGTAGAGGATTCCAGACTCAAAGCAAATGAAAGAATTACCTTGAAGGCATAGCTTGAATTCAGATAAATCGTTACCCCTCCAAATGACATGCACTTGGAGTTCTTGGTTGTCACAGTGACTAAAAACCACAGGCTTGGGGGTTCTTCTATGGCCAGGGGAGAGCCACTTTATGTTTTGGGTTCCTGCCCCCAAAACACATCGAGTTGCTATTTTCCTGAGATAATAAAGCTGCTCCTTTATTTTACAGGAGGCCAGCGGAGGAGGCAGGGCTGTCATGACCACCCGTGCACACACGGGGCCGGGGGTGGAGAGTAAAAACAAGGCACGCTTGTGACTCCCGACCAGGATGGTATCAGCTGAGACCAGAATCCCCACCATCATCTCCTCTGACAAGAGATGAACTCAGAAGCGCTGTAGATAAGTCAAAATAATGAAATCCTCAAAAAATCTTGAAGTAACACTCATGAAGGCAGGAAAAACAAAACAGAAGCAAATAAACAATAAAATGGCAAATTTCAGCCCTGATATATTGATAATAACGTTAAATATTAATGTTCCGAAGGTACCAGCTAAAAGCCAGAGATTAGGAGAATAACTTTAAAACTGTATACTGTCTGCAAGAAACTTACTTCAAACATGTAAAAATAAGTAGGCTGAAAAGCGAAAGAACGGAGAAGGTTGCCGTGCAAACACTGAGCAAAAGAAAGCCGGAAATAGCTTTACTGCTATCAGACGCTGCAGACTCTGGCCTTCCCAGTGGCTCGGCGGGGAAGAAGCCGTCTGTCCCGTGAAGGAGACTTGGGTTCCGTCTCTGGGTTGGGAAGGTCTCCCGGAGGAGGAAATGACAGTCCACTCCAGTATTCTTGCCTCTAAAATCCTGTGGACAGAGGAGCCTGGCGGGAGGCAGCCCGTGGGTCGCAGAGAGTGAGACACGACAGCGGCTGAGCGTGCCTGCACCGTGGAGAACGAGAGCAGAAGGTTCACAGGGAGCAGAGGGGGGCACACTGCTGCTGCTGCTGAGTCGCTGCTGCTGCTGAGTCGCTTCAGCCCGACTCTGTGCGGCCCTGTGGACGGCAGCCGCCAGGCTCCGCCGCCCCTGGGATTCTCCAGGCAAGAACACCGGAGTGGGTTGCCATTTCCTTCTCCAGAGAGAAGGACTGGATGAAAAAAATCAGGAGAACTAAAAACTCCACAATAGGATGAGCTGGCATTTGCAGAACACGCTACCCAAGAACAAAGCCAGTGGGGGTGACGCATCCAAGCGGAGCTGTTTCAGGTCCTGAAAGATGACGCTGCGAAAGTGCTGCACTCGGTGTGCCAGCAGATTTGGAAAACTCAGCCGTGGCCACAGGACTGGAAAAGGTCAGTTTTCATTCCAGTCCCAAAGAAAGGCAATGCCAAAGAATGCTCAGACTACCGCACAATTGCACTCATCTCACACGGATGGAGGAGCCTGGTGGGCTGCAGTCCATGGGGTCGCTAAGTCGGACACCACTGAGTGACTTCACTTTCACTTTTCGCTTTCATGCATTGGAGAAGGAAATGGCAACCCACTCCAGTGTTCTTGCCTGGAGAATCCCAGGGACGGGGGAGCCTGGTGGGCTGCCATCTATGGGGTAGCACAGAGTCGGACACGACTGAAGCGACTTAGCAGTAGCAGCAGCAGCACACGCTAGCAAAGTAACGCTCAAAATCCTCCAAGCCAGGCTTCAATAATATGTGAACCGTGAACTTCCTGATGTTCAAGCTGGTTTTAGAAAAGGCAGAGGAACCAGAGATCAAATTGCCAACATCCCCTGGATCATTGAAAATGCAAGAGAGTTCCAGAAAAACATCTATTTCTGCTTTATTGACTATGCCAAAGCCTTTGACTGTGGATCACAACAGGCTGTGGAAAATTCTGAAAGAGATGGGAATCCCAGACCACCTGACCTGCCTCTTGAGAAATCTGTATGCAGATCAGGAAGTAACAGTTAGAACTGGACATGGAACAACAGACTGGTTCCAAATCGGGGAGAGAGTATGTCAAGGCTATATATTGTCACCCTGCTTATTTAACTTCTATGCAGAATACATCATGTGAAATGCCAAGCTGGAAGAAACACAAGCTGGAATCAAGATTGCCAGGAGAAATATCAATAACCTCAGATACACAGATAGCACCACCCTTATGGCAGAAAGTGAAGAACTAAAGAGCCTGTTGATGAAGGTAAAAGACGAGAGTGAAAAAGCTGACTTAAAACTCAACATTCAAAAAACTAAGATCATGGCATCTGGTCCCATCTCCTCATGGCAAATAGGTGGGGAAACAATGGAAACAGTGAGACTTTATTTTTGGGGGGCTCCAAAATCACTGTGGGTGGTGACTGTAGCCATGAAATTAAAAGACGCTTGCTCCTTGGAAGAAAAGCTATGACCAACCTAGATAGCATATTACAAAGCAGAGACACTTTGGCAACAAAGGTCTGTTTAGTCAAAGCTACGATTTTTCCAGTGGTCATGTATAGATGTGAGAGTTGGACTATAAAGAAAGCTGAGCACTGAAGAATTGATGCTTTTGAACTGTGGTGTTGGAGAAGACTCTTGAGAGTCCCTTGGACAGCAAGGAGATCCAACCAGTCCATCCTAAAGGAGATCAGTCCTGAATATTCATTGGAAGGACTAATGCTGAAGCTGAGACTTTAATACTTTGTCCACCTGATGAGAAGAATTGACTCACTAGAAAAGATCCTGATGCTGGGAAAGATTGAAGGAGGGAGAAGGGGACGACAGAGGATGAGATGGTTGGATGGCATCAGCAACTCGATGGACGTGAGTTTGAGCATGCTCCTGAATTTGGTGATGGACAGGGAGGCCTGGCATGCCGCTGTCTGTGGGGTCACAAAGAATGAGACACAACTGAGCGACTGAACTGAACTGACTGACCCCCAGTTCACGTGTTAAAGCCTTGATAGTCCCAACTATAACGGGGGCATCACAATAGGACCTACTCCGTGGAGACGTTGGCAGGAAGCAGGCTTGGAACTCAGGCCTGACTAACCCCACAGTCCTGCTCTTAATTAACGAAGCAAATGCTTTGCTTCAAAGCCAGAGAAAATAAACAAAAAAAAACTTCCATATATGTTAAATGGACATTTCTCCAAAGATATACAGATGGTCAAAAGGCACATGAAAAGATGTTCAGCCGCGCTCGTTATTAGAGACATGCAAATCGACTCTGCGGTGAACTGTCACCCCAAACCAGTCACAATGGTTATAATCAAAAAGTCTACAAGCAATAAACGCTGGAGAGGGTGTGGAGCAAAGGAAAGTCTCCTGCACTGTTGGTGGGAAAATAAATTGGTTCAGCCACTGTGGAGAATATTGTGGAGGTTCCTTAAAATGAAGCTGAAAATAGAGCTGCCAGAAAACCATAATTCGGAAAGATATGTGCACCCTAACGTTCGTTGCAGCACTGTTTACAATAGCAAGGATGCGGAAGTAAGCGAAACGGCCGCTGAGAGAGCAGTACAGTGGCCATGGTGTCTGCATATATATATAAGTATACACAGTGGGATATCACTCAGCCATAAAAAAGGGTGAAATAATGCCATCTGCAGTGACGTGGGCTGACCTAGAGATTGTCATAATGAGCAAAGTCAGACAGAGAAAGACAAATATATGATGTCACTTATATGCAGAATCTTAAAAAGTGGTACAAACAAATGTATTTTCAAGACAGAGATAGAGTCACAGATGTAGGAAACGAACATGGTTACCAGGGAGGAAGCGGGGAAGAATAAACTGGGAGACCGGAACCGACGCATCCGTGTGGCTGAATGTAAAACAGGTGACTCTTAGTAATAAGAACCTACGCATAGTAGAACCTACTACGTATACAGGGAGCCCGCCTGAACGCTCTGTAATGACCGAGGCGGGAATAGGCTCTAAAAAGGAGTGGAGATGTGTATATGCATAACCGACTCGCCTTGCGGTTCTGCAGAATCCAGACACCCCTGCAGACCCGTAAGCTCCAGTAAAGACTCTGCTGACTCCAGATCCCCGAGCACGCCTCCTCTGGGCGTTGGCTCGGGGGCCCGTCCCGCCACCCCTCACCTGGACGGGCAGGCGGTAAATGTTGGCCCAGGGCAGGACGCCTTTGGCTCACACCCTGGCTCTGCCGCTTTCTAGCAGTGAAATCTCTCCATGAGTCGGCTTCTTCCTCTGGAAAAGGGGGATGTTAATGGCGCCGACCCCAGAGAGCCTCTGTGAGGACGAAATGAGGGAATCACAGCAGAACCCTCCTCAGAGGCTTGCCTTAGGGAATTTCCGCGTGAAGCCCAGAGAAGGGTGCCCCCACACCCAGGAGAAACCCCAGGAGACAGCCGTCGCGGGGCTGGCCCAGCCTGGGGTGACTTGTCCCAAACCTGGTTAGGCTTTTTTTCTTTAGTCCCTTTTATTTCATTGTTTATTTTTAATCAGAGAATACTGGCTTTACAAAGCTGTGTTAGTGTCTGCGCTACAGCGAGGAGCATCAGCTGCACGCACCCCTCTCCTCCTGGAGCTCTTCCTGCTCGCCCGGCCCCACGCCCAGGCCATCGCGGCGCCGAGCCGAGCTCCCTGCGGTGGCGGCAGCTTCCACTCGCATCAGTCTCTCTCTCAGCTCGTCCCCCACGCCCCTTCCTCCGCTGTGTCCACAAGTCGGTCCTCTACGTCCGCGGCACTATTCCCGCCCTGCAAACAGGTTCAGCGGTCTCATTTTCCCAGATTCCATATACGTGCGTTCATACACGCTGTTTGTCTTCCCTGGTTCCGCTCTTAAGGTGTAGCCCGGTTTGTGACCTCAGCCTTGCCTTCTCTCTGACACCCTGTCTGGATGGACCCAGGTGTCCACGGCTCCAGGAGGGGATGGGGCGGGGGGATGAGACCTCAGAGCTGCACCCCCGCTCGCAGGCTTCCGAAACCCTCAGCTCCTTCCAGGACGCTGACCGAGCCAGCCTGCCACCAGTCCTGGCATCAGTGCCAAACCGGGTCCGGGCCTGGGGGCAGCTCCAGGACAGAGGAGGGGCCGAGGAGACACCGCCGGCCCCGGGGGAGGAGGGGCTGAGCCACAGACCGCAGGCGCTGACTCACGGCCTCGGCGGGCGCTGGGCGGATAAAAGCAGCAGCCCCGGGGCCTCCTGCAGCCGCAGGGACGCACGGGCCAGCGATGGCCTGGGGCACGGTGGTCCACGTGGCCCCGGGGCAGCCCACCCAGGCCGTGTGTGTGCTGGGCGTCGAGACGCAGCTGGACGTCTACAGGTGAGCAGGGGGTGCTCTGGGGCCGCGGGCGGCTCTGGGGCTGCGGACGAGTGGCTTCCGCTGCCACACAAGGGGCTTGGCTCAAGCGGGCGGCCTCTGCCGGGGAGGAGCCGGAGGGCCGAGATCCGAGCGGCCCGGGATTCTCCCGGACTCAAGGCAGCGGCCCACGGCCACAGACGGGCGGGGCTGCCCCAGGGCCTCACCGCACAGGAAACCTGGTAGGGCAAGCAGGACCGCATCCTCTCACGCTTGCGGCAGTGAAGTGCTGAGAGGGCCTGTGACTCACCCAAGGCCGCACAGCGCCTGGATCCTGGGAACGAATCTGGCCTCCGGACCTCACGGCCTGGCCCGGTTCCCCGTGCGCTGTGCGGCCCTGCTCAGCCCAGCCTCCCTCCGCGGCTGTGCAATAGCGCGGGTGTGATGAGACAGGTTCTGGCGTGGAGCGGCGGAGACGGAGGTCTGGCCCTGCTATTGGTTAGCTGAGATGCCCTGGGCAGCTGAGCCTCAGTTTCCTCATCTGTGAAATGGGGATTATATCCACTTTGTAGGGTGCTTGCAGGGATTAAGTCTGAAAACCTTGAAAATGTTTGTTGCCGGCTTACTACGGTGCTGGACCTGCCCCGGTGGTTGTTCTTTTGTTCATTCATTCCTTCGACAAATGCTAATTGAACCCCTATTGTAGCCAAGCCCCGTGCCAGGCTCTAGCTATACAGGGTGGTCTAAGCTGCTCGTGGTGGGCACAGCCGGGTCATTGCCGTTGTCGGTGGGCGCGGTGCCAGCCTCTGGCTTCCGCCACCACAGGTGAGCATCTGTGCCTCGAAAACAGTGCCCAGAGGACAGTTTGGCACATTTCCTTGAGTGTCGCTTGACTCCTGAAGCGGGGCAGCAAACCGCAGGAAGTGTCTGGGGCCTCCCGGGGACACAGAGGCTGGCAGGAGGCCGAGAGGGTGGGGACTGAGGGGGGAGGAGGCCCACCGTCATCCGGGCCACCCTGCGCCGGGGCGGTCTGCCCATCGGGGAGGCCTCGAGCCCGGGGTTCCAGCCCCGCTGGCGCATACGGTCACGGCAACACGCACGCCATGCTCGGCACACACAGCTCAGCCAACCCCCCGAGAGGCAGGCAGCGCTGTCCCCAGTTTATGGAAGAGGAAGCTCGTTTTTACCAGTTACCTTTCCATTGTCCGTTTTTTTCTATGTTGACTTTTTCTCTGTACTTGCCTTTTTGGAGTAATTTTCCTGTTCTCTTGAAAAATTATTGCATTTTCTCTATGTATGGAAATTTATGGACTGTATTTCTATTCTTTTGGTGAATACCTTTACATTGTAGTAATAAAATGCTGAAAGTGAAAGTTGCCCAGTTGTGTCCGACCCTTTGCCGCCCCTGGCCTATACCCCACCGGGCTCCTCTGTCCATGGGGTCACCAGGCAAGAGTACTGGAGTGGGTTGCCATGCCCTTCTCCAGGGGATCTTCCCAACTCAGGGATGAAACCTGGGTCTCCCACATTGCAAGCAGATTCTTTACCATCTGAGCCACCAAGGATTAAACACTATCTTAATCCTCTCTTCAATCAAGCACCTCAGAATATTTTAACTGTCATTACCCCTCCCAATTTACATTCTGCCCTTTTTTCTTAATCTCACAATTTTGATATTTTTATAAACTTTTAAAATACAGACAATACTCTTTAGATTAACCAAAGTATTTACCATTTTATTTGCTCACCATTCTTCCTTGCATCCAGGTTCTTCTAACATTGATATCTTCTTCTTAAGGTATACTTCTTGAGGTGTATCTTTAGAAGTTGCTTTGGTGAAAATGCATTGGTTTTAAATTAAAATGCCAGTTCATCTTCATCTGAAAACGTTTTTATTAAAATACAACTTTATGTACACAAATGAAAGTTAACGGTTATTTTTTCAAGATACTTTGAAGATGTTATCTAACTGTCTTCTGGATTTCATTACTGCTGTTGAGAAGTCTAGTTTCAATCTAATTATTATTCCTTTATGGATGACCAGACTGTTCTTCTTTCCGGAAACCTTTAAGATCTGTCTTTGGTATTCTGAACTGCAGTGAGGTATTTGTCTGTGGGTGTACACAAGTGTGTATGTACACATAGGGAGGGGAATTATTGACGACTTCTGTTACTTTCCACATCTCAGCAATGCATCAGAGAGTATATTCCAAGAACCTCCCTGGTGATCCAGTGGTTAAGAATCCGCCTTGCAATGCAGGGGACGCAAGTTCCATCCCTGGTCTGGGAACTAAAGTCCCATATGCTGAGCCCCCTGAGCCCGAGTGCCACAACCAGACCCAAAGCAGCCACACAGCGAGGCTGGATGAATGTTCAGACGGGGCTGCACTCTCACCACGAGCCAGCTGTTTTGCTAGAGCACTGCCTGCCACGACTCCAGAAATAGAAGCTTGTGTGATTCTTCATGTGTGCACAGCCCCGTGTGCACAGCCCCGTGTGTGCATGTCTGTGTGCAAACCTCTGGGTGTGCGCCTCACTCTCCGCACACGCCCGTGCGTGTGCCTTGGTGTGCCCCTTCCCAATTCAAGAATCATTCCTCCGGGTCAGGGATTTCCTTTCTGCTCCTCACTGTCCCCTGCGGGCATGCGTGCGTGCTAAGTCGCTCAGCCGTGTCCAACTCTCTGTGGCCCCATGGACTGCAGCCCGCCAGGCCCCTCTGTCCACGGGGTTCTCCAGGCAGGAACACTGGAGGGGGCTGCCACGGCCTCCTCCAGGGACCGACCTCGCGTCTCTTGCGTCTCCAGTGTTGGCAGGCAGGTTCTTTACCTCTGCTCCTCCGGGGAAGCCCGCTGCCTCCTGAAAGCCTCCTGATCGCCACGGTCAGGGGCAGGCTGGCTGCCTGTGGTGTCTGCACTGGCAGCGAAGGAGGAGCCCGCGTCCCTCTCTCCTCCGCGTCTGTCTCCTCCACAGCTCTGCCCCCAAGGGCTGCACATCCTTCAGCATCACCGCCTCCCCAGGAGTGGTCGTGAAGGTCGCCCACAGGCCTCCAGCCAAGAAGAGTCCCACAGGCTCGTCCCAGTGGCCCCTGGAGCCCGGGCTGGATGTGAGCCTGAAGCTGACAGCGGCCAGCGAGAGCACAGGCGACCAGCAGGTGAGGGCAGCGCAGGGCCGGGAGGCGGGCAGCCAGCAGGTCCCGCCAGGCCGGCCCCTCAGCCCGTCAGGGACCAGCAGGTCCCGCCAGGCCCTCCCCTCAGCCCGTCAGGGGCCAGCAGGTCCTGCCAGGCCCACCCCTCGGCCCATCGGGAGTCAGCATGTCCTAACAGGTCGGCCTGTCCGGCATCAAGCCACAGCCTCCCCACTCTCAGAGCCTGCTTGTCTCCGGCAGAGCTCATGACAGCTTGTTCCAGCTGTAGCATCCTCACATGGAGATGTCGGGGGCTTACAGAGGTCAGGGTTTTGATTAAATTTATTCATCCAGCATATGTTTAATAATCGCCTTCTCTGTGCCGGGCACTGTAGACCCTGAAGATTTTAATGAGCAAGAAGGTGAGATCGCAGCCCCCATGGTGCTTACGGCCCATGGGCGAGCGCGTCAGGTAAGACAGACGACGGGAAGCGGCGGGGTCCGCTGGGAAGCGCACAGTCCGGCAGCCCCAGGAGACGGGTCCTTGGCCTTGTATTTAGCTTCTCAGGCTGCTGTAACACAGGACCACAATTTGAAAGCGACAGAAACATATCTTCTCACGTTTCTGGAGGACAGAAGTCTGAAATCAAGGTGTCAGCAGGACCACGTTCTTTGGAATCAGTTCTTTGCCTCTTCCAGCTGCTGCTGGCTGCCGGCGTCCCGGGACTGATGGCCACGTGGCTCCAGTCTCTGCCCCCAGGGCCCGTACCTCCTCCTCAGCCTCTCTCTGCCTCCTTGGCAGGACACTTGTCACTGGACTCAAGGCCTGTCTGGATAACACAGGATGATCTCAAGGTCTTTAATTACATCCGCAAACATCGTTTTTCCCCCCCAAATGGGGTCACATTCACAGGATCCAGGGATTAGGACGTGGACATATCTTTGGGGAGCCACCGTTTAACCCGCTGTGCTCACACAGACTATAGGTGGATAATCAGGGCCCTCTGGAGGTTCTCACACGCAGATCTGGGCCAGTAACCACTTGTTCCCAGCAGAGGAGGTCAAGCAGTCTCTCCCGGGGGGCAGAGTTGTTTCTTGTTGTAGGAACACAGACCTTGGGCATCAAAGCTGCTCAGCGAGTGAGTAGTCAGGGGACGCTTCCTGGAAGAAGCGGCAAGCTGAAGGGAGCTAAGAACGGCCTGGTTAACAGGGGTAAAGGGGAGCTAGAGCGCAACATAGACGGTGTGGCCTCGGTGCGCACTCTGGGTAAGAGAGGGTGAGACGCGTGCCGGGGAAGCTGAAAAAGGCTTGTATGGAGAGCAAGGGGGGGGAGAGGGAGACAGTGTCAGAGGGTTGGCATCCGGGGCCTCTCTCTTGGGCAACAGGAAGCCTTCGGGTGCAGGAGCAGCAAGACCGTACAGGTCCATTGGTGAGACCCACTGGCTGCAGTGAGTGAGGAGATTAGACCTAGGCAGGGCAACCGGTCAGGAGGTGGACGGTTTAGATGCAAGGTGACGGCAGGTGCGACGTTTCTCTGGGTGCCCGCCATCTACAGGGCAGGTCCAGATGCCTCAATGTGGCCCCGGGAGCTCCACCTCCTCTGGGGGCGGCTCTTGGGTTTTGCTCTGGGGAACTCCCCTCCACCCACTTGCTTGGAAGTGTGGTTCCTGATGCTCGGCCGGACGGGGCCCATCGGGTGGGTTCTCCCTGGACTTGGAGCCTTGGGAGACGGGGGCTGGTGTTTCTCGATCTCAACGGCACCTGCTCTGAAGAAGCCAGCCCCGCTCAAAGCCCCTGCTCCCCAGTCCTTGCAGGCTGAGGCCCAGCCTTTCCCAGTCTGCTTCCTCAGGCCTCCTCCCTGCCCCTGCTGGCTGGCGTTCCCCACGGCTGTCACCCCAGCCTCCCTCTCCCGCCTCTCCCATCACACCCCCAACTGCTGGACTCCTGCAGTCCCTCCAGGGCCCCTCAAAGGGTGCCTCCCCGACACCAGGCAGGCAGACCGAGTCCCGGGCCCCGGCTCCCGAAGGACCCCTTCCACGCATCACAGTCACGTGAGGTGTTGCTGCCCCCTCAGCGCTGCACGCCAGGACGTTCCCAATAGGCTGGGAGCCCCTTCCTTGTCTCCTTGGCACCCCGCTCCGAGCCGGCACAGAGCAGGCCGTTCGGTGTCTGTTGAGTGACTGAGGACGTCATTCGTGGTTCGCTCCTGTTCCGCAGGTTCAGATTTCATACCATGGACCCGCGGCCACCCCGGCTGAAGCCCTGCTCCACATCACTGGGGTTGGTAAGTGTTGCCCAGCAGCTCGGAGCTCAGCCCCCTCCCCTCCACACACCCCGTGCAGGAGAGACTACACCCTGACGCTTACTTGAGACCAAGAGGAGAAAAGAAAAATTTCTAGACAGCCATACATCTGGTAGTTCATAAACATTCCTTCTCCAGTCAGTGAACCACAAACACAGCTGGAGATAGGGCGTTTGCAGGGAGATTCAACCACAGCTCAGTGCTTTATTTCTCCGCTTAGGAACTGGCATGTGGATTCTTGACATATGAGTCTCTATACATTTTTGAAACCTCAAATATTTATGAGAAAAATAGATGATGATACTGTTTTATACAATAATATAGACCAGTATCCCCCAAATGATTTACATCCGACCTTCACCATTTTTGCCATATCAGTGATCTATTCTCACATTTATTTAGTATTCTTCTTCCAATAAAGTATGTTTGAACTTGCCTTCATATTGGACAATAATATCATAATTCCAACATTATTTAAATGTACATTAAATATAAGAACAGTATGTGAAGGTTTCATTCATTTCATAATAAATGTCATTTATTTATTTCATAATAGATGTCATTTATTTATTTCATAATAAATGTCATTTATTTATTTCATTAATAAATATAAATAAATTCCATTCATTATTTCACTGAAACAATTTTATTATTATTATTTAGCACTTACTCTATGCTGGACAGAGTGCCGAAACTTTACATTTAAACCTTACAACAGTCCAGTGAAATTGCCACTATCATTATCCCATTTTACAGGTGAGGAAACTGAGGTACAAGATGTAAAAAGACTTGCCCAAGATCACACAGCTGGTTAGCCAGGGAGCCAGGACGTTCCGGCCACCGAGTGCTGTGTGCTCTGGCCCAACACTGACACATGGCCGTGTGTGTGTTTGCAAGGTCATCCAGGCCAATCTCACTCTGCGACCTCATAAGGTCACCACACAATTATCACTGGAATGGCCACGCTGCCGAGTGTTCCGGTGAGGGGAAAGCATATGCTTTCTCACCCCTGCCGTGTAGACAGAGCGAGTATGTCTGAGGCTGTGATTTGTCCCACGGCGCACGGATCAGAAAGTCAGGTGGGACCGAGGCAGCCACTGTGCCCCTGCTGCAAGCTCACCGGGGCTGAAGGGGGCCAGAGGCTTCCGTGGGGGCAAGGTGTCCTTGCAGGAGCTTTGCCTATACGCCCATTGGGGTGGCTGGGGACTCTTTCTGCAGCCCTGGGGTGGGGGCGCCCGGGGCAGACACGCAGGGTCTGGTTGGCATCCCGGGTGTGGCATGGCCTCCCACCCAAGGAGGATGCCTGTGGTCAGGAGCCCCGCTCTCCCGCCTGAATTGCAGCCAGACCTCTCGGGGGACATGGGGAGTCTTACACCCTGTGTCTCCTCTGAAGGGGAGGCAAGAAAACCTTCGCGCAGGTACGTCTCACCCTCTTATTTGCTGGGATTTCAGAAATCTCCCTGAGTGCAGACATCAGCCGCACTGGCAAAATGAAGCCCACGGGAAGCGTGAAGGACCAGGTATGCGCAGCTTGACCTCGGCCGGCCCCGAACGGCCTCCTGACTCTGCTGGGCTCGCCTCACACGCCCCCTGGTGGTGATGGGGTGAACAGCAGTGTGCTTCATAAAAGTGAACTCGCTCAGTCGTGTCCGACTCTGCGACCCCGTGGACTGTAGCCCACCAGGCTCCTCCGTCCATGGGGTTCTCCAGGCAAGAATACTGGAGTGGGTTGCCATTTCCTTCTCCAGGGGATCTTCCCGACCCAGGGATCGGACCCAGGTCTCCCGCATTGCAGGCAGACGCTTTAACTTCTGAGCCACCAGGGAAGCCCAGTGCTTCATATATCCATGTTAATAGGCCAAGAAACACAAGTTTAGGCAGAAAAAGAAAATTCACACTGCAGATACCATTACTACTTTGGTTTATATAGGCCCCATCAAGTCTACAAAACTAGATTTTCATGATTGTACATTCAGAGAACGTGTCATCCCACAACCAAAAACTGCATTCACCCAGTTCATGCACAGCAGAGAAAATCTGCAGGCAGGTCAGGACCCTGGCCCAGAAATGCAGGCTGAGAATTCCCTCATGGCCCAGTAGCTAGGACTCCACGCTTCAATCCCCAGGTTCAATCCCCAGCTGCAGAATTAAGTCCCGCACATGGGACTTCCCAGTAATAATGAACCCACCCGCCAACGCAGGAGACATAAGAGATGGAGTTCAATCCCTGGGTCAGATCCCCTGGAGGAGGACACAGCAACCCACTCCAGCACTCTTGCCTGGAAAAATCCCACGGACAGAGGAGCCTGGCGGGCTGCAGTCCATGGGGTCACAAAGAGTCGGACATGACTGAGCGAGTAAACAGCAGCAACGTGCCTCACAGCATGGCCAAACAAATCCCCTATGCTAGAGCGTAGCGACTGGTGGGCAAGGTTCGCACGGGGGAATAACAGAGAAAAGAGGCAGTGGATGGCGGAGGCAAGGGGACGGGTGCGGCAGGGGGTGTACGCTGCAGAAATGTAGGGAGGTGGGGTACACAGGCGACGAGTTGCCTTAAACCTCAGGATAAACCTCGTGGTGTCCCTGAAGCCCCAGAGCCGCCTGCACATTTTTATGCTGATCTGGACTTTAATTAACTAATTAATTTTTTTTTTGGCCACACTGCACAGCTTGCAAGATCTTAAGTTTCCCTGCCCCAGGCAGTGAAAAAGCCAAGACCTATTCACTGGACCATCAGGGCAATCCCCATATGCTGGGATGCACTTGCAGATGATAGGACCTGTCAAAAATTAAGGTCCCCTTGTGGGACCAGTCAGCAGTGAAGGGAAGAACTGCAGCTCTGGGAGTGGACTCCGTCCTTCCGTCTTTCCCAAATTGCAGTCATCCCCTGGGGCAGAACGCTCTACTACAAACAGCAGATGTCGTCACTGTTTAGATTCTTGATGGGAGGGGTGCTCCATTTGCTTTCATCTTCGCAGAGATAGCAACCAGCTGCTAAAACAGTGCCCACACTTTCATGGAAGAGTTAATGAGAGTTCTCCTGGGAGGAGCTATTTAGGTCTGAATCTTGACACAAACCGTTGGCTCAGCCTGGTTTCCCCTCCAGCAGTTCTTAGAAGCTGTTGGAATCGACTTTGCTGTCTTGGCCTCCTTTCTTCAATTTTTCTTTAATTTTTAAAGATTTTTTTTTTATGTGGACCTTTTAAAAGTCTTCATTGAGTGTGTTACAGTACTGCTTCTGTTTAACATTTTGAGCTTTCTGGCTGCAAAGCATGTGGGGTCTTAGCCCCTCCTCAAGGGATCAAACCCACACCCCCGGCACCGGAAGGCAAAGTCTTCACCACTGAACCATCAGGGAAGTCCCTTGGGTTCCTTTTTTAAAACGGATGGACTGAATTTGCTTAGGACTTTGGGGGGAGGCAAAAGTCCACTCTCGGGACCAAAGCACTGCCTGATGTGGGAGCGAGACATGTGGACCACGCGAGACTGTGAGGCACCAGGCAGGGTGGGCTTCCCCAAGAGTGGGAGGGGCACACCTGCTCCTAAGTGTGCCCGTCTCTGCTGGGTCCACAGAGGGCCTGGACCTGGGGCCCCCGTGGGCAGGGCGCCATCCTGCTGGTGAACTGCGACAGAGACAACCCCGACTCTTCCGCCGTGGACTACCAGGACGAGCGGCTTGACGGCAACGGTAAAGACCCCCAGGATCCAGTGGGAACAGGGCTTTTGTGTTTTTGTAAAGTCTTTGTCCTGAGCCCGGCAACAGTCCTCAGAAATCAGGCTTATTGGAAGCATGCTCTTGCTAGCACACGGGTTACGTAGGTGAAGGAATGGACAAGGGTCCTGAGAGGGCAGTGACCCGCCCAAGGTCACACAGCAGCCAGGAGAGGGCTGGGAGCAATGTCGAGCGTCCCAGCGCCTCCTCCAGGGCCCAGTTTCCATCACTAGCCTGTTGCCTAATACAAGCTTCCACTCTCAGGTTAAGCCTGGGGCCTCAAATAATTTAAAACAAAAGCCTGACCAGAGCCCCAAACTCAGGTCAGAGCAGCTCTGAGCCCCGGCCAGACTGGGCGCTGCTCCAACCAGTTCAGAATTATTAACTCAGTTGATCCTTCAGAAGTATGTGTGGTTCTCATCCCCACTTTACAGATGGGAAAACCGAGGTATAGAAGTTAAGCAATTTGCTCCGGGTCACACAACCAGTAAGTGTGTGGCTCAGGATTTGAGCCCAGGCATCCTGGCACCAGGGCAGGTTTAGGAGCCCTGGTTCACACCTCCGAGTGGTGGCCAGGATGGGAGACGCACGGCCCAGCTGCGCTGGAGGAGGGCGCCCAGGGAGTGAGGTCATTTGCCCAGGGCAGCAGCTACTGCCTTCCTGCGGGAGTTGCTAGAATGGCCCAGAAGGATGCAGTTTGAAGTTGAGTGCAGTTAGCCTGTCCTGATGCCAGGGAGCAGCGTCTCCATGGCGCCTGGCACACACGCACCTGTATGGAGCCTCCCAGGGTGCCAGGTGCTATAATTCAGGCTTTGCGCCTGTGGCTGCGCCCTTTCCGCGCGGGCTCTGTGCTTAGCCCCGCATGCTGACAAGGAAGCAGAGGCGTGGAGAGAGGAAACGACTCCCCAAGCTCACGCAGACCCAGGGCTCACGCCCGCCCACTCCAGCACCCTTAACCACGCCAGGCTTGTCCGGCTCTGCTCTCCCCGCATCTTTGTCCGCCACCGTTCAGGCCAGTTCATCTCCCTCGCGGGGCTCCCGCTCATTCAGTCCACAAACAATTACTGAGCATCTGCCTCGGGCTAGGCATTGGTCTGGATGCTTCTCAGAGCTGGGAACAAAGCGACAAGCAAGACGTGTGGTTTCTGCCTCGCCAAGCTAACATCCTAGGCTCACCCTGGTGGGAGAGGTCATGTCCAAACCCCGATTCGCTTTAATTCTAAACTGAAACCTGTCACCTAAAAACTGGAAAGAGCGTAAAGAAAACAAAGCCAAGTGACCAGAGGAAGGGTGGTCTTGGGGGGAGGGTGGTCTCCGGGGCTGAAGTCTCAGGCCACTCCCTTCTCTTTCCAGACCTGGAGGACCTGTCCCTGGTGACCCTGAGCACCAAGACCCCGTGGGACTTTTTCATCAAGCACCAGCTGGTGCTCCACGTGGCCAAATCTGAGATGGACAAAGTCAGGGTGTTTCAAGACAATGGTGAGTCATCTCTGGCCGTCACCTCACCGCCCCCCGCCAAAGGACTTGGCCTCTCCACACCCTCCTCGGGGAAAATTCCCTAGCACCTCCCCGTGCCAGGTTCTAAGAATCGAGGGAGCAGCAGGGAGCGAGCTGGAGGGCCTCTCTGAACGGATGGACACAGAAGGGCGCAGACAAGATGCAGGCAACAGACGGGGTCTGGTGCCGGGTGAGCGCAGAGAAGGGCCCGCCGTCCCTCCCAAGCACTGCCGAAGCTGATCGTGTGTGTCTGGCTCTTCTCTCTCTCACACACATGCACAAGCACACACAGGAGACCCATTTGCAGGAGCTGTTTTGTTCTTGTTTTTTAAAGCAATTGGGGTTTTTGTTTGTTTTCCTTTTTTTTTTTTTTTGGCCACATCGTCATGAGGCATGCAAGACCCTAGTTCCCCAAGCAGGGACTGAACCCCCTCCCCCTGCGGTGAAGGTGCAGCGTCTTACCCAAGGGGCTGCTGGAGAAGTGCCCACAGGGGATGTTGAATCCAAGCTGACTGCACATAATACCTGTAACATGTAGTCATTTGTTCAACAATCTGCTGATCAGAAGCATCAGCAGCTCCTCGGTGGCTCAGGGGCCCCTGCCACCCCGCGCTAGGTCGGATCTAGGCCCAGGGAACAGAGCAAAGAACTGAGCAAAGTCTCTGCCCTCGGCGGGGCGGGGGTGATGATATGGGAAGAATCCTTGTCTGCAGCCCCAGGAGGTGCTAAACGCTGCACAGAAGGGTGCAGCAGGGGAGGGGAGGGCAGTCGGGGAGGCCCCCCAGAAGGTCGCTGAGCACTGGGAGATGGGGAACATCCGGGGACGGGCACGCTGGGGCAGGGGGACCACGGGTGCAAAGGCCCTGAGGTGGGCTGTGCCCGAGGCCTCGAGGATGGTGTGGGGCCAGTGTGCTGAGAGCACCAGGCAAGGTTTACGAGGGCAGGGAGAGCAAAGGTAGACAAGAGGGGCCAGAGGGGAGGGGCCGGTCACAGAGGCAGGAAATGACTGTGGCTTCTCGTCTGTACAGGGTGGGGGGCCTATGAGGGCTGTGCCGAGGAGCAGCCCGACCTGACTTACTTTCATTCAGAACGGAGGGATTAGACTGACATTGGTTTAGCCACAAACCAACTCCTTGCCTCTGTGGAGGTATCACCCCCTCCAGGAAGCCCTCCCTGACCCTCCAGCACTCATTGCTGTCTGTGATTTTCGTCTTTTCCTTGCCTCTGGAGAGTCATCACCTCCTCCAGGAAGCCCTCCCTGACCCTCCAGCACTCCTTGCTGTCTGTGATTTTGACCGTCTTTTCTTTGCTTCTGTGGAGGCATCACCTCCTCCAGGAAGCCCTCCCTGACCCTCCAGCACTCTTTGCTATCTGAGATTTTGACTGTCTTTTCTTCTCCCTGCTGTGGCGCTGGTGGTGAAGAATCCGCCTGCCAATGCAGCAGACATAAGAGACACGGGTTCGATCCCTGGGTGGGGAAGATTCCCTGGAGGAGGGCAAGGCAGCCCACTCCAGTATTCTTGCCTGGAGAATCTCATGGACTGAAAAGCCTGCTGGGCTAGGGTCCATAGGGTCGCAAAGAGTCAGACAAGACTGGAGTGACTTAGCATGGACGCACTTATCCAGTAGACCCTGCACTCCCTGGGGCCAAGGACAAAGACTGTCTCCTTGATCCTTCTGGGTCAGCGAGAGAAAGAACCGGCTATCACGTATGCTGGGCTTTCTGTAGCACTGGGTGGGACTCAGGCACCCCCATCATGCCGGTCCTGGGCCTCCATCCGGTGATGCCGCGGCTAAGGCTCAGCTCTCTCCCCCTGAGGAGGGGCTCGGGCTCCTCAGAGACAGGGACGCAGCGCTGACCCCCTGCTCGCTCTCAGGGGGCCGGCAGCCCTCCCGGTACAGCGCAGTCCTGGGGCCAGAGCGCCCGTCTCACCTGCTGGAGCTCCCTGGCGGCCAGCGCAGCACGCGCTTCTACGTGGAGGGCCTGGCCTTCCCCGACGCCAGCTTCCCGGGGCTCGTTTCCCTCCACCTCTCCCTGCTGGACGTGTCCAACCCGGTAGGCCCGGTG
>SJYF01001022.1:356743-371705 GCA_006410515.1 Procapra przewalskii
GGAACAGCTGGGCCACCCCGGGAAAGGGCAGGGGGCCAGGCTGCCTCAGAGCTGCCTGGAGCAGTGAGTGACTCGGCTCGGGTCATGGTCATCTTCCCTGGTGGATCTCGATGCTTGAACCGCACGGAAGACTCTAGGCTGGGAGAAGGGAGAGGGCTTCCCTTTGGCCAGGTGGAAGCTGCTGGGGGCCAGTCTAAGGAACTGACCCTGGGCCTCGCGGACAGCAGGCTTCAGCAGGGACAGGCTCTGGTCTCCTGGGTGGGCAAGTACAGCCTCTAAAGGGCAAGCTGCGCCTCAGTCCCTAGGAAGCCTGGCGTGTCAGGGAGAGATGCTGAGGTTTAACCACAGCTGCCCCTGCCCTGCCCCCAGGAAGCTCCAAGCACTCCAGACACTGGGAATGGGGCGGGGTCGACGGGAGGGGCTGATCTGAGTACAGAAAGCAGCTGGCATCCCAGAGGCGCCACGGGGAAGGTGTTGCAAGTCAAGTGGCCTGGAGAAGCTGTCAACTCGGGCGGAACAGAGTCCGTGGGGTGCCCCCTGGTGGACAGCTCGCCACACTGCAAGGTGGGGATAAGAAGGGCGGGGGAGGTGGGTGGGGCAAGGACGCTTCCCCTGCCTCAACCCTAGCCAGCCGAGTTGGGCCCCCGGGGCTCTGAAGCCTCCCTGAGGGTCGCATGCCTCCAGGGACAGCAGGGGGCTCCACCCACCTCCGCACCCACAGCAGGGCTAAGCCTACATGCTGAAGCCCTGGGCTGCGGAGGGCACGCAGGGAAGCATCCCTCCCCCTTGTTCCACTGAAAAAGAACTGCAGACGCCGAAACAGAGCAAACAATGATGCCGTTTATTTAAAATGTTTACTCCAAGAAATATATATATATAAAAAAGGACAGTCGAGCACTAGGCCAGGCACCGTCGACGAGCCACCGCCTCTCCCGGGCTCGCCCCCATGCCCAGGCTCCTCGTCCAGCCTCCTTCCAGAGCTGGGGGGTCCAGCCTCCTTCCAGAGCTGGGGGCCGCGCCGTCTCCCAGTTCCCCGTTCTAAAGGGTTTTCCCGGTTAGGAAGTTCATTTCACAATTCTGAGCTCCAAGCAGTGACTGGGAGAGAACAGGGCAGCCTCACGTGGAGGGGACGCCCCTTTCCTGCTCCAGCCCCCGGCGTGGGCCAGGACCCGGGTGGGCACACAGCCCCAGGGAGCCGCACTCGGTCCAGGAGCGTGGGCGCCAGGCCCGCTTCAGGAAGAGCTCTGTCGGGGGAAACCGAGGGGCTCTACGCAGGGAAGCTTGAGTCAGAGGTGGTGGTTAGAGGGTGATTTGGACAAATCAGGTTAGTTTAGCAGAAGCTCTGGAGTTGCAGAAGCTTCTCCCCTGGACTATAAACACAGCAGAGAGCGTGAAGTCAGACTAAACCTCAGCACAGACGCAGGCGGGCCGCCTGCCGCGAGGCCTCGGGACTGGCCAGGACAGGGGCAGCCGCATCCCTGTGGAGGAGGGAGCCACCGTCAGGAGCGACGGGGCGGAGGGACGAGGAGAGGAAAAGCAACGACTCGTCATTTTTGGCATTTTAACATCGAGACAAAAACGGTAACAAGAGCGAAGCAAAAATGATAATAAAAAAGAGCAATATTGAACTTTCCCTTCCACCCAGTCTCACACTGCACCTCTCCCCCATCTCCCCACAAGCATCACCGACCCACACGGCTATTTTAAAGCACCCAAACCAGTCCAGACCCTCTTGAGACCAAGAACCTGGCCAGGGCCACCGCCTCTCGGGTCCGAGCAAGAGGAGGGTTCCGGGAAAGGCACCTCGAAACTCAGGCAGCGCCAGGGGCGTGCTGGGGCGCAGGGCACTGCGGGGAGCGGTCGCAGCCTCTGCGCTGACTCGGGGAAGGGGCCTTCTTCCACAACCCCAGCTATTTGGTAGCACAGCCAAGCAAATGTGACTAGAGAGTTGGGTTTGTGGAACAAGAACCCAGGCCTCAGAAACAGACTGGGCTGTTGCAGCAGGATCCAGCCAGGGGCTCGGGATAGAGACAGAAGCTCACAGGCGATGAAGGCGGGACAGAGAGGACAGGCCGCCTCGGCGGGGATTCCAGACGCGCCCTCCTGCTGGTCGGCCTCCGACGGCAGGTGCTGGCGAGGCAGCCCCAGCTAACGGGAGCCTTCGAACCGGATCTGGAACCACGTCTGTCCACCCCCAAGTCCCCACTGGTTCCGCGACCACCCGGTTTTCATTTGGACTTGACAGCTAAAGAAGATATAAATGGCTACACACAGATCCATGAGCCCCCACCGGGGGGGAAACGGCAGGTTCTATGAATGTCACAGCCAGAAGGCAACGGGGCTTCCAGGCAGCCGGGGGAGGAGCAGAGCCAGGCGCCGGTCTAGAGGGAGAAGCGGGAAGGCGGCGGGCCGGCTGCTGCTGAGCACGCGGGGACCACCAGGAAGGGCACTGCCACTCCCACGAGCGGCGCCGAGACCTGCCCCCGGCGGCACCCGCTGGCCTCAGAGTGCCCACCACGATGGAAAGGGGTGATTTCGAGAAGTGTACGGGGCAGGGGAGGGGGAACCCTAAAAAAAAAAGCCTAGACTGCTCAAAGTTTCTGCCTCTTTCGTAGGAATGGTAAGTCAACTATGAGCAAATATTTTAATTAAACATTAAGGAGGGAAAAAAAAATACCCACTTTGGAAAGCGTACAGAAAAGGTAGTTGGCGTTGAATCACTTATAAAACGGAGCCTCGGGGAGTCTAACAAAAATGCACCTTAGGTCAACTTTTGCTTCTCAAATTCCTCGCTTGACTTCCCGTCCCAGTGCAAGTGGCCGTGACAGCTGCCGCGAGAGGTGTGGAGTGGGGGCTCCGGGGTGTCAGAGGGTCCGCGGGTTGTACTCTGGCAGTTTCCTGATCTTCTCCTTCTCCGCCTCACTTTCGTCTCTTGCAATCACCAAGGAGTGTGAGTAACCCATGGCCACCTAGGGGACATGGGCACCAGGTGGGCAAGGGCGCGTCAGCCAGGCACTGAGTTTGGGGTTGACAAGCCCAAGGCTGACCATGGGACACTGGGAAGCTAGGCTGGCCAGGGTCAGCACAGAGATCAAAGCGGAAGCACCTTGGAAAGCTCAAAAAGGCCCCAGCTGAGGACCCCCACTGTCGGCAAGACCGCCCCCCACCATCTGGGCCCCCAGCAGGCCTGGACACCGAAAGCCGGCAGAGGCCAGTGGCTCCCTCTGACTCTCTGAACCACAGCCCTGCCTCATGGGAAGGACAAGCCCCCCGCGTCTCAGCGACAAGGGCTGGCACCTGATGGGCCAGTCGCAGGGGCCTCACCCCACCACCTGCCCCACAGCCTCGGGGGAAGGCGAGATGCAGACAGGAGCAGGCCCCGCACTGGAGCAAACTGGCTGTGGCTGTGCCGTGGCCGGGGGCCCTCAGGGCGAGTGCAGCTCGCCTCTGTGCAGCCTCATCACCCACCAGAAAGCCCCAGAGCGGGGAACAGGGAGGTGGCAGACGGAGGCCAGGCAGCGTGCAGAGGGCGAAGGCAGGCGAGCGCGGCCCGGCCCACCTTCCCTCCCTGCTCCCCAGGGCTCCCCACTCACTTGCTCCGTGAAGATGCCGTCGAGCGTCTTCACCTCCTGAGCTGCCGTGGAAGACTTTGGCTTGTGGTCCCCGTAGCCCTGGTGAGGCGGAGAGAGGGATGCTCACCAACACCAGCCGGAAAGCCGGCACCAGGGCAGCCTGGCCGGGCCTCCCACGGACCCAGGGCCTCTGTGACTGAGCCCCACCCTCTCAGACCCAAGGCCAGGCCTGGGCACAACGGGCACCCCCAGGTGCCAGCAGGTGCCCTGTCCTAACCCCGGGACCGAGGTGCTAAAAACGTGAGCTACAGGGTTTCTGCCGCCTCCCGGGGAGAGTCCCCAGGCAGAAGGCAGCACGGCGGGCACGGGGGAAAGGCGGCCTTGGCCCTCGGGGCCCCCAGGCCATGCGTGCTGGCTGTCCCCAGCCCCACCTGTGTCCACGGTCAGCAGGGACTCCAGGGTATGGGACGGAGGTGCGGCCCAGGCCTGGGGATGGGGGTGCAGGGGCGCAGAACGTGTGCTGCGGCGTGAAGGCCTTTCCGCCCAGCTCAAACAAGGGCCCCCGGGGGCCAGCTTCCTCTGCCGCCAGCCACGGGCCTCACGGCTCCTCAACTCTGAGAGGCAGCCCCCAAAGTCCACCTTGTTCCCTCCAAGCCTCCAAACTGACACTCAGAGTCTGTTTCTGACAGATGTTACGGACATCTTCTCTAAGAACGGCCTGTAAAGACGGCCAGGTTCTCATCTTTTTCAAGGTTCCACTGCACGGCCCTGAGGAAAGGCATGTGCGGGGCCACCGGCCCTGTAGACGGTACAGGGGTCGAGAAGCACCCCGTCACCCCACACCCATGACGGGGGACAGGAAACAGGCCTCGTTCCCAGCGGGAAGCACAAGAGCCAGGCTGACGATCAGACCGCAAGAGGACAGGCAGATGCCAGGGTGAGCCCCAGCCCAGTTGTTCTTGATGAAGACACTGAAAGCTAAGAACTCACCACGCCCAGAAGCTTTGGGTGAGAAGGCCAAGGGCGAGGAAGGTTAACCAGTCCAGGAACTGAGGTTAAAAGCAGCAACACAGATAAACTTATTGGGAAAAATGAGGGAACAATGTCCCCAAATGACCTCAGAGGCTGGAAACCAGGAGGACGGGATACCTGGTCACCGCCGGCCCACGGTCAGCAGGACATGCCGATCCTACAGCCTGAAACCCTCCTGGGGAGAGTGAAGAGCAACCACCCTCTCTCCTGTCACGTCATCCCACAATTACCGTTTACACAGCGTGAGGGGAAAGAGGACCTGGAACTTCCCAGTTTCCACTAACAATGAGGCCAGAAAGGACTTTCAAAAAACCATCTCATCTTTGAGAGCTGAAGCGACACTGCAGACCTGCATGCAACAAGGACACGGACGCGCGCGCACACTCCTCCGTTCTGCGCGACTCAGGGAGCCCAAGCGGGGCTCCGCCCACCAGGCAGGGACCAGCTCACCAGCTCTCCGAAGGTCGGCGAGGGGCCCCAGCTGATCGTGCTCTCGTCCGCAGCCACGATGATGCTGCTCTTCCTGCAAACGGGCAGCAGCTGTCGGCCCGGCGTCCAGCAGTCCAGCCCCGCACCCCACCACCCAGCAGCCCCAGGCGCTTTTGTGGGCTCCCTGCGGGGCGCGAACCTACCAGCATGAAATCAAGCTGGCCCCACTAAGCCTCCATCTGCGACAGCACAGCACGGGGCCAGGAGCACCTCCCGAAGCCCGCTGTCCAGGCCAGACGCAGACAGGAGAGGCCCTCAGTGTCTCCCCGCCCCGTGCCCACCCATAGCTCTCGGGCCCCTGGGGCAGGCGGTCCCTTTCAAAGGAACAAACCCAGTAGGAAGAGGAAGCAGCATCCAACCAGGGGGACGAGCTCACTCTGAAGGGCTGGGGCCTGCCGGACAGGAGCCTGGGCAGGGCCTCAGGCTTCCAGGCAGAGCCACCTCCCCCAAACCTGGCGGGTGGCAGCCATCACCAAACTCCTCCCAAGAAGTGCTACACAGCTCAAAAAGTACCCTCAAGACAAACAGGAAACCACTGACTTAAAATCACTTTCTCATTCCCACTGTACGTCCTAACTAAATAGGATTTTGAACCTGCGACATGGATAGAGCACATCATCTTCGCAGAGTGAAACCCTCAGTGACTTTCTGCAGCGGCAGGAAAGGGAGCCCCCTGTCCAAGGACCTCCCAACGGCCCCTCTCTGGGCAGAGTCCCTCCCACCCAGACTCTGGAATTCGGGGCGCCTGGCACACCGATGGAGAGTGGAGCCTCCAGGGATAGGGCACCTTCTGGGTGTGTCCCATGCCCAGGGCGGAGGCAGACGTCCCGCTTATGGGAGACACGGCCACCTACCCACAAGCCAGGCTCCGGATTCTCCAGCCACAGAGGTCCTGCACGGCCTTCGGGTACATGGTAGACTCCCGGGACGTGTTGGTGGCCCCCCAGAAGAACAGGCCACCTGGGGAAGAAAAACACGCCCCCACTGTCACCGTCATCTCAGGAGCTGAATGACTCATCTCAGCAGCATCAAAGGAGAGGAGGAGAGGAAGGGGGCCCGTGAGGCACGAGAGACCACAGCATTCTGGGCAGAGCCTCGGCGGTTGATGGAACCAGGCCCCTGGTTCTCAAACACGGCAGAGCCCACGGGTCTCCCCAGTGGAGCATGCAGCCAGGCAGGAAAACTGCGACTCTGGACGCCCTCCTCCCAAGGCCCAGACAAGGCGTCACTGACCTACTTCACTGACAGCGAAGGAGCAGGTGTAGCCGGCGTAAATCTGGGACGCCCCGCGCCCCGGGAAGTCGAACAGCTTCACCAGGCGGGGCACCATCTCATCCTTCTGCTCGGCATGGCCCAGCCGGCCGTAGCCGCCGAAGCCCCAGGAGAAGACCCGCTTCTGGGAGTCCAGGACCAGCTGCAGGAGGGAGAGCACGGCGCTGGGACGGGACACGCAGGGGGCTGCTGCTCCGCGCGCCTGCGGCCGCAGCGGAAGACACAGGGCAGACGCACAGAGGTGACCCCTGCCTACCGCGGACGGGGGAGGGCCACCAGCAGGTGCGGCACAGCCAGGACGCCTGCTGCTTCCTCAGCCACTCCTAAGATGTGGCTGCTCAGGTCCTAAGTCCTACCCTTTCCCCCATTACAGTGATGTCTCTAGGGCAGGCCACCGCACTCCACTTCCTCTTTCAGGCCTGACTCAGCTGCAGAGCCCGGAGGAAGAGCCCTGCCCAGCTCGCATTCTCCTTCAGGCAGGGTCACGTCACACAGCTGACCTCCACCTGGCCACAGGCGCAGGGCACGTGGCAACAAGCCAGCAGCTTAACATGCACCCCGGGGTCCACTGCAGCCTTCTTTACAACAGGCAAGACATGGCAGTTGAAGGGATAAACACGGAAGACGAATGGACAAACCAGGTGTTTCTGTGGCACCCTGGAAGGGAGGGGAGTTTAGGGGAGAATGCACCTGAAATGAACATAACACTGTTAATCAGCTACACTCCAGGGTAAGTTTATATAAGTTTACAAAATTTTTTAATTAAAACACCAATTCCTCTTCTGGAACAAAAAAGGGGGGGATACATACACGATGGACTGCTACTCAGCCATCAAGATAACAGTGTGGTCTGCAGCCACATGGAGCCCCTGGAGATGACCATGCGAAGTGAAATGAAGTCAGGAAGAGAAAGGCCACGGGCACCACTTACCCAGAACACAGCAAAGACAAACTTGTTTATGAAACAGAAAGACTCACAGACTGAGAAAACACACTCACGGCGACCACAGGGGAGGTGGGGATGGGGGGCAGCGGGATAAACGCAGAGTCTGGGGTGGGCAGACACACGCCAAGGAGACGACCCAGAGGCCCGCCAGCGGCAGAGGGGCCGCAGCCTCTGTCCCGGGGCAGGCCACAGCGGGAAGCACACGAGAGGACCCGAGAACAGGTAGCCGAGTCCCTCTGCGGTGAAGGATGAGCCAGCACAGCGTGACAAACCAGCTACATTCAGCTGAAAGATCCACCTTCCCCTCTCCAGGCTCTCTGATGTCTGGCGTTTGACTCGTGCAAATCGAGAACCTGTCACGCGATTTGAGGTCAGAGGTGTAAGTAAGATCTATTTCTTCTGATTACACTGTATGAGAGAAGCAGCTGTTGGACCTGAAGGGACTGAAATCACCCAGTTCTGAGCTCACACAGCCAGTTGCCCCTGTACAGGAGACTAACCTGTCTCTGAACTCTCAGCTAGACATAGGAGAGGAGACCCAAGTCTGCCTCTCAGCCATCTGCAGGCAGAATAACCACAGGAAGGCGACTAAGATAGAAAGGTGCGCGTGCAGAAGTTTTATCGCCTTGATCTAAATTGACCTTTAAGGAAACACTCTCAAAGACTGAATCTGTTCAACGCCCTGAGATACCATCAACCTGGAAAGACATAAGACAAAAGACAGAAACAGAAAGCCCTTCCGGTTTGACCCCAACCGAAAGTCTGCCCACTCAGCCCACTGGCAGGCGAAAATGACGCCCCCAGACATCTGAGGGTGTGAAGCCCTCCGGGCGGCCAGGGGCTGCTATTTGCTTTGCGAAGCCCAGGGCCTCCAGGGCGGTGAGAACACTGAAGGCTTACCGTGTGGTTGGCGCCGCAGGCCACGTCGCGCACCACCACGTTCGGGACCGGCAGGATCTGGCCGTCTTTCGTCTTCTCAATGAAGATGGCCACGCGCCGGGGCACAAGCTCGCAGTCATACTCTATCCGCTGTGCGCGTGCAATGAACTTGCCGTCCGAGTTGTGACCTGCAGTGACCACACAGGTGGCCGTCAGTCAGCAGAGACGAGAGCGCAGGGCAGCTGTCCCATCTAGCCGGCCCTCACGGGGACATCCTCCTATCTGAGGCCTGTCCAGGGCATGGAACTGATATTGTGGGCTGAAAACAGTTACTTTGAAAATGAACAGAAATCAGAATAAGAAACACCCAAGGGCACGGTCCCTAACAGGGAGTTTTGGGAAAACCCCTGTGTCTGCTCGGCTAAGGCTGGGCTGGGCTGGGGCCAGACATGAGGGAGGCTCTCACACCCACAGGCTGGCCTGCTCCGTGCCCACGGCGGGTCCTCCGGGGGTCCTCCACGGGCCAGAAAGGCCAACCCACCCCAGCGACCCAACATACTAGAGTGGCTGTCGGAACCAGGCGCGCTGTCGTCTCTGCTGCGCTGGCCCGGAAACTCCATCGCGGGGGCGCGTGCACAGCTCCCAACTCCAGCTCTAATGCCCGAGACCACCCTGGGTTCCGACAACGGGGCTGAGGGCGGGCTCTCCAACAGGCTGGGGAGCTAAGACTAGCGGGCTCCACAGACACGGACGAGGCCAGCCCCCCAGAGCCCCTTTCAGCGAGCCTAGCAAGCCCGGGAGTCTAGCAGCGGCGCTGGGCGCCCGGGAGCAGCTCACTCGGCATCAGCCGCCATCGCCGACGCAGAGGGCGCCGCACGCCCCGAGGGAGCACCTTCCCGCCGGCCTTGTGGCGGGCAGAGCGGGCGGCCCCGCGGCGCTCCCGGAAGCAGGCGCCCACGGCCACGGAGCTGGTTTCTCCGGCAGGCTGTGGCAACCAAGAGGTGCGTGCACGGGGCTCTTCTGCTCACTCACTCCTGACCAAGGTATATTTAGTTTCACCCAGGCGCTGCACCCCGAGTCTATTTATACCGCCTTCCATCCGTGCGCCCAGGGACGCGGAGCCCCGGCAGCCCCGGTGCAGAGGAGCCCGCGCGCCCGCCCGCGGCCACTGGGCGCGGGGAGGGGCTGGGCAAGCGGGCGGGAGTCACTCCACTCAGTGCCGGACCCTTCTGAGTTTGACTTTTCTACTCAATGAGATCTAAGTCAATTTCATCCCTTCTGTTTAGGGCTGAAAATCCGGAAGTGAATCCTACTTTCAAATGATTTTGGCTCTTCTGTATACCGGAAACAGTGGCCGGGCCAGGGTGTTCAAAACCACCTTACTCTTGTGTAATTTCCTCACTTTCGATAAAGGCCAATCTTTAAACACGAAAATGAATGAACACAGGTTTCATTAAAAATTGATAAGGAAAAGAAAAAAAGAACCTTGAAATCCTTTTATATAAAAATGAATTCCCAAATGAAAAAAAAATCCTTTGACAGACTCACGCCCTGACTTTCATTAAGGCAAGTCCCTGTCAGACTCCACAGGCCCGTGAGTTACGACATGCTGGTCCACAAACAGGACATCCACCTAATGGATCAAGGCCATTATCTGCCATCAATTACCCACATTTCTACCATGTGTGTGCAGCCCCACACTGACTGCTGGCCCTAGACATACAGTCATATTACAGAGCGTTTAGAAATGCGCCTGCATACCCAGCTGACCATATTCCGGGCACCCGAAGGAATAGAGGTTTCCTTTGCAGTCCATTATCATGCTGAACTCAGCCCCACAGGCCATTTTGGTGATTGGCTGGCCGTTGTACATTATCTGAAAAGAAAAGACAGCAGACTTTCAGACATTTTTTTTTAAAGATTGATAAAGTCTCCACAGGTTGGTGTGAAACAATTACTAGGCTACTAAGGATTTCTAACGGACTCAACAATGCTGAAGGCAAAGGCTTTGCACGCGTGTAAAGAAGCACCGCCCAGTACAGAATCGGTTCAGACAGGCAATCACGCCCCTGGGTCTCTGGAACCCTCAAAATGGGGGCCTCACACATTCTAGTGCCCAGTGAACGCTGAATCCAGCTGCTGGGGGTGAGGGCACGAGAAAACAGAAACTAGAATCACACTGAGCCCCCACATTTCCTTCTAGTCACTACCCCGGGTGTCAGGAGACTTTAGAAAGAAAAGCTTTCATAAGCATTACTGCTAACCAGTAAAATCAACTGGTTTACACTCTCTTTTACTACTTTAAGAGCTGCTTACTAATTAGCCTTAATTGAAGGTGTGAATAGGAGATATAATGGTCTGAAATTAGGAAGTAGAAGACAGCAAAGGCCCTGAGTAATTTAACAGGGGGTTTGGACACAAATCTGAGAAAGCGCTTAAGACACTACTGCAAACTAATCAGCCTGGGGAAGCCAGACTGGAGGGACGGGGGGCAGCGGCGTCAGCACTGCAGGAAACCGCGGGAAAAGGCGATGAGACTGGGAGGGGGCGCTGAGCTTCGGGCTCTGACCCGGCATGGCTCACTCTGAAACCATCTCATCCCAGTGCAGAGCAAATGGCTGACAAAACATTTTGAAAATCCTCCAAACAACAGGTGTGTTTGTCCAAGGTCTCTTTTTAAGAGTAAGACGTCAAAGTCCCTCCCCTAAAAGACACTCACAAGCCTCCTGCAGCACATGGCAGAAGCTCAATATTGAGGCATAAATCCCAGCCCCAGCCGACTCCAGAGCTGCTCAGGAACAAGAGACGGCCTAACCTATTTGTGTGCTGAGCACCTGGCAAGTCACCTGTTACGAGGCCAAAACTCAAAAGCATTTTCAGACAAAGACAAATCACACCCATGGAACAATTCTCACTGCAGAACAGAACAGGCTTCAAACAGGCCTCTGGAACAAATTATTTCCAGTCAGAATAAAAAACTGTTTCTAGGACGTTCTTCAACTGTGGCTATTAAACCTGATCCACTCCAAGCATCGAGACCCTGCTTTCAGAGAGGAGCCAGAAACTCAAACAAGGGGGAGAGATGCCCAATCTCCCCCTGGAAAACCCGCCCCCGAGACAAAGAGGAGCAAAGGCCCAGAGCGGGGTGCGGGCGGCACCTGCGCGGGGCTGGGGACGGCGTCGGTCTGGTTGCCGAGGCCCAGCTGCCCCATCTTGTTCTCTCCAAAGGCAAACACAGAGCCCGTTTCTGGAAAGAGAGAACGACATCGTTAGCAAAGGGAAAACAATGCTGAGGACCCTGAACGAGACTGAGAATCAAAGGCTGGAAAATGAGAAAAACAGCTCCTTTACCAGGAAGAACACAAGTGAGACAATTTTCCACGAGGGGGCAGGGTGGACACCTCAGAGCAGAACCACTGCCCAGCACAGCCCACCCCCCATAGCCTTGGCCACTGACACCCGTGGGTGCGGCTCACGATGCCTTGAGAAGCTGCCCACCAGGCTCCCTGGGCATCTTTATGATCGTGACCGTGAGTCACGGGGGCAGCTCCACCCCCAACCCAGCTGGACTATTTGGCCTCTGACCCCATTTGGAGGGAAGTGGCCCTTCCTTACCCGTCAAGGCCAAGGTGTGGTTCCTCCCACACGCCGCAGACACGATCACCTCGTGGCTGAGCCCCTCGATGAGTCTGGGGGCTTCAACTCTCTTGGTGTCACCATGGCCCAGCTGCCCCTTCTCATTTCGCCCTGTGGGTCAGGAGCAGGACAGATACAGCGGGAAGGAGGAGACAGGGCAGCCAGACCAGCTGCAGGGAGAGTCGGGGTCTCCCAGAAGGCACCCTCCAAACCCACGGCCGAGAGGCGGGTGACAGCAAGCCCAGCGATGCAGGCGATGCCAGCCTGTCAAGGCTGCCGGGTGGGGTTGGGTGGCCAGGTAAGATGTACAGAGCTGTCCCTAGAGTGGCCTCTGCGGGCAGCTGCCAGCCACCACCTCACCTGCTCTGACCCTCCTTTCTGGTGCAGGGCTGGGACCCATCCTGGCATTTTCGTCAGCTCTGTCCTCCAGGAAAATGGTACAAAGCAGGTTCAGCCAGGACGTCACACATGAGCGGACGAGCTCATGGAAACTCACAGCTCTCACTTCCCATTCCTGCCAGACGCCAATCCCCTTAATCCGCTCCACACCGAGGTATTTTAAGACAGTAACACCTGCCTCGCAGGAGTCTTGACTCCCGCAGTGCTCTGGGCGTCCACCACAGACCTCGCACTTCTCTCCAACCCCACCCCCCGCCGGTCAGCCTTCACAGGACCCTTAGCCACGTGAACTCCAGCGATGGCCCAAGGCCCGAGCACAGAGCTCTGAACACAGGCTCTCCCGGGACACGGGCCCGCCCGCGCCTCTGGCCTGCGCTGGCACGGAGTCGGGGCAGGAAGGCTCCAGGAGGCTGAGCCCTGCCCGGCCCCCCAGGGCTTCCCAGGTGGCACAGCGGCCAAGAATCCACCTGCTAATTCAGGAGACACAGGATTGACCCCTGGGTTGCGAAGATTCCCTGGAGGAGGGCACAGCAACCCACTCCAGTATTCTTGCCTTTAAAATCCCATGGACAGAAGAACGTGGCGGGCCACAGTCCCTGGGGTCACAGTCACCCATGACTGAGCACGGCACCCACACCCACCCCAATACAGCCTTTTAGCTCCAAGCGAACATGGAGGGCGGGCTGGGCCAGAAGGCTGGCCTGCCCTTCACCTCACCTAAGTCTCAACTCAGGTCACAGTAGTCCCAAATCTAAACCGCTCGGTGGGCCTCTCCCAGGTCTCTCTAAGAACCACACTTGTAAATAAACATGTTGGGAGATTTTATGGGGCCAGAAAGCCAGGCAATTTGGAAACCATGGGAGGCTTCCGTACCCTCCCCAACAATGAACTTTGACCTTGCGGTCAGGGAAGGGGGCGAGGAAAGCCACAAAGGTGAGCCCCGACTGGCCTGGCAGGGCTCAGGAAGGGGTGACTGGCTGCCATTACAAGAAAAGAGCCATCCTGATTACAGTGCTCTGATTACAGTGCTCCTGGAGGACAGAAGGACACCAGCGTCGAGTGGAAACTGCCCAAGTTCACCGTGAAAGGAAAGAGCAAGCCGGGGCGTAATTCCTCTGCAAACGTGAGGGGCCCAGGTGGCCGGCACGTGCAGACCCCCTGAGCTCCGGGCCCCTGCACTAATGCTCCCGGGCCTCACTGTGGCCTCGGGACACCCCTGCAGCTCGTCCCCCCCGGCCCGCCCCACCCTGCACTGACGAGTCTGCTCATGGGACACGTCTTGGTTCTGGGGCTAGGTCAGATGCACAGCTTTTACAATCATTCTCTGCCCACAGGGTCAAGAGAGGGGACATTTTCTGAAACACCACATGAGTGAAATTCAGCAGAAAGATGAGAGATGAAGACACCTGAAGTTGGGGACCCCAACACAGGAGCCTGCATCCAGCGTTGGGGAGAGTGAGCAGGAGGAGGGTTCTGGGGGAGAGACAGAGCTCGGTGCCCACCGGGAGAAAATGAAAAGCGTGGCAGTGCCATTGTGTCACCAAGAAACTCCAAAGTTTAAATTTGGGCCAGACACACTGCTTAGCTTTTTTTCAACAGAATCACAAAATTAGCAGAGTGCAGGCAAGACAACAGATGTTAATGTATTTGGACTTTGGTACAGCCGCGCATGAAATTGCAAAAAATGGTTCAAACAGCCCAAAATAAAAATGCAGTCATATGGACTCAAAGCTAGCCAAAGGGCCAGAAACAAAGGGTGAGGATCAATGCCAACACCCCCCACGGAAAGAAGTCTCCGAGCCAGCAGAGGGCGTGGAGGAGACAGAGCCTCAGCCAGAGCCTGCACGAAGGATCTCCAAGAGGAACCGGGCTCTTGGCACGGAAGCCCGCTGCAGGGGAGCCTGAAATGGGAGGGAGGCGAAGAGACAGGGACAGCTCCCCCGCACCCAGGCCAGGGAGTGCAGGAGCAGGGCAAGCAGACGACTTCGGGAGAGTAACTGGGCACACGGAATAAGAGACTGAGGAACAGCCCGGCAGAGACTTGGGCTGGGGTCACCGCGCGGCGGGTGTAAAAGCTGCGGCATCTAGAGTGGTAGGAACAGAGGTCTACGCCATACTGTGCTGGGGGGACCGCAAGCCTAAAGTAAGACAGGAGCCAGTTCTAGGCCCCTCGATCTCGGCAAGCTGCCGGTTCAGGCACACGTTCGGGAGAGGGCTGCTTGAAAGGACTCCCAGAAAGCGGGGCGAGCGCTCGGAACTAGGCAGGAGGGCGGAGAGCAGCGGCGGGCTCTGGGGGCAGGCTGGCTGGGCGTCGGGAGAGAGGGCCCAGCGGAGCGGGGGGCTGAGGGGCCTCCGCCCGGGGGCCGGGTACTTACCCCAGCTCCACAGCTTCCCTTCCGTGGTGATGAGGAGGCTGTGGGCAGCGCACGACCCCGAAACCACCGTCCGCACCCGGACCCCCGACAGGCACCCATACCTGTGGGGCCCCCACAGGTTCTGGCCGAGGTTGCGGTAAGCAGCTGTGGGGAGTGAAGGACGCGCGTCAGATGCCCCCCGAGCTCAACCGACGCGAGCGCCGCCGGGGCCCCCCGGCAACTGCTGGGGCTCCCGGCGGCCGTCTGGGCCCTGGCCCTGCCTCAGCGCCCTGCCCCTGCAGCCCCGTCTGCCTCCCTCCTGGCCGCCTCCGGGGTGGCGAGGCCCTCCCTGCCCGCCACGGAGGGCCCTGCTGCTTCCCCGC
>SJYF01001022.1:380468-395380 GCA_006410515.1 Procapra przewalskii
TCGGGGGGTTAGGCGAGCGTTGGACTTCTTCCCGGGCACGTCTAGACAGGTCACCCGAGGACACTCGCCGGAGAATAGTTACTTTTCTTAGGAATCCGCCAACAAGGGACGTGCCCTAATTGAGTGATTGCAATGAAAGACGAATACAATTTGAATAATTTTCTCCAGCGCCGAGAGAAGTTGTATATTTTACTTGCCGATGGATGTGCCCCACTATGTAGCAAGATGCTGTTAACATGGTCGAGTTACATACATGTATGTTTCCTGTATTAGCGAATTAAGGAGTAATAAGCTTGGAGGCCAAGGAGGCACTGGAGTTCCTGATGGAAAGTTTTCGCGTAGAGACCAGTCCTTACTGAGGCCCCCGTACATGCAAGACAGGCAGTGCGAGCTGCAAAGGGTGAGGACTAGGTCTCTGCCCCAGCGGAATGCGCAGTGTAACGGGGAAGACTAACTAAGCAAGTACTCGCAAGTATGTGATGTGGTTCAAGACGTGCTATCCCAGATTATGCCACCTTGGCTTATTGAATAAACCGAAGAAAAGATTTTGAGAAAACAGCACAAATCAGAAGGTCATGCTGACCTTCTTCCCCAAAACCAATCATAAAACCCTCAGGTGAGCGATGCCCTTCACATTCCAGGCCGCCGGGAACATCCTTATCTCTGAAGACAAAGGGAAATTCAGAAGAATCTTGATAAACCAGGCTTGCTCAGTTGCCGCCAGTGTTCTGCCCTCAACCTCAGGCTGGTTCCCCGGCCCCGTTCCTCTAGACTGCCCGCTCTTCATCACACCGAGCAGTGAAATACGCGGCGCGGCTTCTCTGGGACTTCGCTTCCTTATGAAGTTTCCCGTGTCACCTAAAACTTAGGTTAAAATAAGTCTGTATGCTTTTTTTCCTGTTGATCTGTCTTTGTCAGCAAGATTTTCAAACCCAGCCAGGGGCCGGGGGGAGGAAAGGTTTTTTCCTCCCCTCCATGAGCCCTGCAAATTGATATTTAATGTGGCACTGCCCTGGCAAGGGAGTCCATCCTACTCTGGGTCAGGGAAGACATCCCTGTAGAAAGATCATCTGAGCCGAGTTACTGACGGGGTGGGGAAGACTCACCAGATGAGCAGGGGTAGGAAGACTTCCAGGGCAGATGGAGGGAACAGTTCACACAGAAGCCTAGGGGCCTTGGGACTTCCCTGGGACAACGGCTGAGACTCATCATTCCCAGTGCAGAGGGCCCAGGTTCGATCCCTGGTCAGGGAACTAGATCCCCCATGCCACAACAAATAAATATTTTTTAAAAGTCTAGGGATCTTGAGAGACATGCTTTCTGGGTATCCCATGGGATTGCGGTGTGTGTTAGTCACTCTGTCGAGTCCAACTCTTTGCAACCATATGGCTCCTCTGTCTGTGAAATCCTCAAGGACTGGGTTGCCATTCCCTTCTCCAGGGGCTCTTTCCAACCCGGGGATCAAACTCGGCTCTCCTGCATTGCAGGGGGATTCCTTACCAAGAGTCACCAGGAGCACTTACAGGGTTGGTAGAGAAGAACAACGTGGTTTGAGCTGAAGAGACAGGCAAGTAGCGCTGGCTCGTGTAGAGCCTGGTTGCCACATTAAGGGTTGCCTTTTGCTCGAAGATCTCGTTACCCCATTCTGGGAACGGGAGGAAAAAGGCTTACTTTCCTCCTGCTGGTCCACCTTTCCACATTTTTTATTTCAATGTCACTCAGTCTCGTACAATGATTTCTACCTGATTTCTTTTTCCTTAAGCATTCCGCGCAAGGAAATGCCTATTTTAAGCAACTTCCTGAAGATGGCTAGAATACTAGGATTCTTTGCAGTCAATTCATTTCTTACCCATTATTGCAAGAAGCAGGATTCAGGAGGCAACAACTGTATAAAGGAAGACAGAAAAAGCAAGAGGCCTAAACCTAAAGTATTTGCTCACACTCAAAAGTCTGTGTGTCCGGGGAGCCCAGGCCGTTTATGTAAAAGAACTTGGGAAATAAGAAACAGCTGATGCATTTCAGAGATTTTCAGAAAGGTCAAGACAGGCTGTAGAAGCACCTTTTGAGAGCCTCTTCTTAATGGTCTTGCCTTTAAAAAGATTTAGGAGATTAAACCTTGATATTTTGATACAAAACGTAAGCAGAGCCAACCAGACAAGAATTTTGCCTGAATATGCCATCAAAACCCCTCCAGGAAATGGCATGCCAATGCTTGTCAGCCTGCGGTGGGTGGGTGGGTAGATATCCGCCCAACACCCTGTGTGGCCAATTAGGAGCGTACAGACAGTACCTTTAGATGTCAGCCAGCGAGTGTTTTTCTTTTTTCTATTTCTCCATTATAAAGCTTTTTGCCGGCTTGAAAGGCACGGGCGTCAGAAACACTGATGCAATGAGACGCTAATATCAGATTGCATCATACGATCCTAGGTGTGGTGCCCCTGAAACTGGTTTTTCTTGAGGTTGTGCTGCCATAGAAAAGCGCTTCGGGTAGAACACCCGAGAACTGGCCCTACTTGTCAGATGGCAGAATTGATTTTTGCAACTGCATGCCTCAGTTCCACACCAGTATTCTCCCGGGGGAAGCCGGCGTGGCTTCCAAATGGGTGTGCTGCCGACATTCATCAGCTAGGTGTGTCGTGCCGCAGCTTATGTAACGAATGTCACCCCGGGAGACGCACCTACCAGGCAGGCTGGAAATGACACTTCCACCTCCGAGATGGGCTCTGATTGGATGTCACTTGAATGGAGCCACTTCTCTGGGAACAGACCAGCTTGATGCAAACCTGGAAGAGGAGAAAGGGGAGAAGGTGGCTAAGGTTTCTCGGACGCTTGCTGGGTGGCTGGCACTGCGCTGTACGCGCTGCACACACAGAGCCTCGGACGCGCGGGTCCTGCCTTCCCGCCTGCCATCACCAGGACCCGAGGCTGCCTCCCGAGTGTTCAGAAAGTCACGTGTCCAGTGAGATTAGTCTCCGATTATGGCCCCTCCCCCAAGTGGAATGCTATTCAACTCGGCCACAGAAAGCTGCACCTCCTGTTGGAAGATCAACTTTCTGGTCCAGTATCTATAAAAAAAATGATCACTGTTCATGGGTTAGCTCATGGTGCTACTGCCCACTGAAAAACTGGTCTCTGTGCAGTTGGGCTGCTGCTGCTGGCTGCTGCTAAGTCGCTTCAGTCGTGTCTGACTCTGTGCGACCCCATAGACGGCAGCCCACCAGGCTCCCTCGTCCCTGGGAGTCTCCAGGCAAGAACACTGGAGCGGGTTGCCATTTCCTTCTCCAGTGCATGAAAGTGAAAAGTGAAAGGGAAGTCGCTCAGTCGTGTCCAACTCCTGGTGACCCCATGGACTGCAGCCCACCAGGTTCCTCCGTCCCTGGGAGTTTCCAAGCGAGAGTGCTGAGAGAGTGCCATCGCCTTCTCCACGCGGTTGGGTTAGGCTGAGACAATATAGGGCTTCCCTGGTGGCTCAGATGGTAAAGCATCTGCCCGCAAGGCGGGAGACCTGGGTTCGATCCCTGGGTTGGGAAGATGCCCTGGAGAAGGAAATGCACCTTGGGTCTTTACCATCCTACGCGGGGAGCATGCTGGAAGTGTGACCAGTGCAAACGGAGGTGTGCTGTCGGTGTGCTTACCCTGGGTTTCCGAGTCTTAGGACGGCATCAAAGAGTGTGAAGTCTGTCATTACTGATTTCATCGTCTCGATGCCGTGTTGAAATAATAATATTTTTGACCTTTAGGTAAGTGTCGTATTAAAAGGAACATCGCCTGTTTCTTCTTCATCTTCTCAGTGTGGCCAGCACAAATGTTTAAATGACCTTCATAAAATTTTGTGGTTCCTATTTTATTTCGATTGGAGAACATTACCTTCGAAAGCATGCCTGGAGGACTTCCCCGGCACTCTAGCAGTGGAGACTTCTGCTGAAGGAATGGGACTGACCCCTGACCGGAGCTGAGCTCTCCAACGACGTGCGACATGGCGGAGAAACAGACAGACAAAACAGCCTGGAACCCAGCAATTCGGCCTGGACCCAGCGCTTTCCGCCTCTGTTCTCTAGTTTCCCCCATCAGGAAAATGGCAAGAAAGGGTCTGGGCTAAACTGAGGGGTTATTACTTCTAGATTAAATGTTCTCTGATTCTCAGAACAATGGTTGGTGGTGGGTGCCTGTCATACTGTTTGGAAAGGTGTGTTCTAGGAAGGGAAGATCTTTTAAGCCTTTTCTACCATTAAGCCACGAAATTTTAGAATCCAAGTGGTCTTTAAATATTCTCGTTGGATCTTTAAGCTCCCCATTCTGTAAGCCTCTCCTGGACTCGTCTTGTGATTCATTCATCTCTGTTTCTCCAGCAACCACCCAGGGCAGCCTGGCATGTAGCCAGCCACCCATATACGTTTGTTGACCTCTGTCATACGCAGATGAAGAGCCAAAGCCGAGAGAGGCACCAGAACACCTAAGACCCCACAGCTGGCTGGGAGGAGAGTCAGGAAGAACTCAGGCCTTGAATTATTCAAGGCCGGAATCAGCTGAATCAGTTTGGGAGACACTCGGTGTGGTCCTGGCCGTTTTGTTAGAAATGGAGAATCTCAGGCCTCAGCCCTACTGACTCTGAACCTGCATTTCTATTAAGAATCCCCAGGTGGTTTGGATGCATCTTAAAGTGTAGAAAGTGCTCCTTGAAGTCATGTCACCTTCCCAAGGAAAGCCTCCCTGTCTGTGCCCTGCAGAAGCTATCCAAGGTCTGTTTCCAGGGCCCTCCCTGGTGGTGCACAGGCTAGGGCTCCATGCTCCCAGCGTCAGGGCCCACACGCAGCAGCCAAAGATCCTGCTTGTCACCACGAAGGCTGAAGATCCCGTGCCCCACAGCCAGGACCCGGCCCAGCCAAATAAACCCGCAAATAAAGGAGAACGCCTACTGAGAGCACAGGATGCCACCACTGCACTCTCCGGTGCGTGGGTCTTAGCCACAGAGTCGCGCCCGACTCTTGCGACCCCGTGGACTGCAGCTCGCCAGGCTCCTCTGTCCATGGGATTCTTTAGGCAAGAACACTGGAGTGGGTTGCTATTCCCTTCTCCAGCTTTGCCCTATGCTCTACTCTATTAAAGGATAGATCGCTAGTCGTCAAGACTCCATGCTGGCTAAGGAAGACTAAGATTTAAGGACATTCAAGTAATATTGACTGAGCCTCTGCTCTGTCCTGTACCCAGAGCCAACGCACCCGCTTTTCTTCCTGAGGGTCTGAGGGCGGTGCGATCTTATAGCACCTCGAGGAAGCAGTTACCCTTCGCGTGACCCCACTATCCCTGCTTTCATATAAGAGAGTCCAGGAGAAATCTGAAATGAAACCAGGTTCGCCTGGGGAGCCCAGTCTAATTTTTCAAGTCCAGGAAAAACAAGATCAAAATCACCTGCATCAGTGATTGTGTGCTGTTCGCATCTTCCGGTCGCTCCCTTCTCTGCCTCTGCGACGATGCTCACGACTCTTGGTGCGTCCCCCGCCTGTGACGGAAGCCCAGTGGGCAGAATTGGTCTCTGATCAGTAGCTCTCCAGTCAGTCTTTAAGACTCTCCCTCATCCAAGCTTGCAAATAAAAGCCATCTACTGCAGAGATTCCGTTTTTCCCCTGGCCGGGGGCAGGATGGACCCATGGCTTTGAGATTAGAGGAAGAGGCGAAAGAACAAACAATTTGCAGGCCTTACAGGTGTTCACCTGGCGTCTGCATGTAATGGAGCCAAGAGGCCAGGCGATTTTCTGGTGAGGTCAAGAGACAGTTTGAATGGCCAAGATAATCCGGGGCTTTGGGATCAGCTGCGGAACTGGGTCATGTGCCTGGAAGGTTCGTGATACAGCCAGGAGGCGTGCAGCCTGATGAACGTGTCAGGGGGCCCTGCCGGCTGGAACCACTGCGTGTCAGGCACACAGTGCCTGCCGTGTCATCCCGAGCTGTAAAAGCCCTTTGGGAAAAGAGCACGGCAAGCCGCCGGGGACCCCGCCGAGCCAGCCGCCTGGACTGCCCGACGTCCTTCACGGGGTCGCAGTCGGCCAGACGGAAGCGCGTCGGCGCTCTCGCTCAGTCACAAGTTGTGTCCGACTCCCTGTGACCCCATGGACTGCAGCCTGTCGGGCTCCTTCTTCCCCGGGATTTCCCAGGCAAGATTACTGGAGGGGGCTGCCGTTTTCCTGGCCCTGGGGTTGAACCCGTGTCTCCTGCATTGCAGGCAGATTCTCTACCGCTGAGGCCCTAGGGCGAACAGGTCTTAAATTGAACCAAGCCCTGGCGTTTGTTGGACACCTAGGTGCAAGAGATTGTTCTAAGGAACAAAAAGCTAGTTTAATCTTTAACGTTTGTACAGCCTGGCTCCTATCGTAGGCTCCGGTGTGAGTTTGTTAGGGCTGCTGTAACAGTGTAACAATCTGCCGGGGTGGGGGGAGGGGTGTGGGATTAACCCTCAGAAATTTGTTTTTTCCGGGTGCTAGAGGCTGGAGGCTTGAGGTGCCGTCCCTCCTGGGCCTCTGCCCTTGGCGTGTGGACGGCTGTCTTCTCCCTGTCCTCCCGTGTCTGCCGCTGCATGTCTGTGCCCTGATGCCCTCTTCCTGTAAGGAGACTGACCTGCTGGATTAGGGCCCACCCTCGTGACCGCACTTTAACTTAATTACCTCCTTAAAGAACCCATCGCCAGATACAAGCAGATTCCGGGGCAGCTGGGACAGGACTTTAGCATCAGGACGTTCAGAGGGTGGCAGGGACACAGCTCATCCCATAGCAGCCGCCTTTCACAGACGGAGACGGAGACCGGGCGGCGAAGCCACGCGGCCAAGGCCTCGCAGGTGGAAGTGGAGACGCCAAGACTGCAGCCCAAGCAGGCGCCTCCCAGCCCTCTCTTCCTTGTCTGTCAACAGACCCAGCCCTGGGATCTGGCTCCAGGCAGCGCTGAGAGCCCCCGGCCCTGCCGCGGGTGGAAAGCGGAGCCACCAGAGGGGAGAGGCCTCTGGCAAGGCTGTAGGTAGGGCCAGCAGACACACTCCCCGGCGCGCGGAGAATGAGAGGCGGAGCTGGTTCCAGCCCCTGCCCGTCTCTCCAGGGCCTGGGCTCCCAGGCTCTCAGTGGCGCCAGCCACCCTGCCCGGCCCCTCCCCGGGGTGATGCATGAAAGGGCTTCAGAAACTGAAGGGTGCTCCCACGCAGGGAACCCTGGCAGCGGGGGACGGTGTGGCTTTAGGGTGATGGGCGACGCCGCTCAGAAAACCATCCTGTCTCTTCGTGCCTCCCTGGTGAGGCTTGCCAGGAAGTCACCTGATCAGTCACCGCCCAGCAAGCCCACCCCCTCCTGTCTCAGCTTCCGGTTGTGCAGTCCTTGGAACAGCTCAGCTGAGGGCCTTCTCTTTCCTTCAACTTGGAGTCTAGCTGATTTGCAATGCTGTGCTAACGTCTGGTGTGCGGCGAAGCGATTCAGTTACACACACGCGTATCCTTTTTCACTACATGTTCTTACGGGATATTTAATACAGTCTCCTGCACTGCACAGTAGGGCCTTGCTTGTCTAAACTGAGCGCTCTCTCTGCTTGCCTCTTTGATTCTCGGCTGTGCTGGGCCTCTCTCTAGTTGGGGGCCTCTCTCTAGTTGGGGGCCTCTCAGTGCAGCGGCTTCCCTTGTGGAGCACAGGCTTCAGTGACTGTGGGTCGTGGGCCTAGTTGCTCCACGGCAGGGGGGATCTTCCCAGATGAGGGATCGAACCCATGTCCCCTGCGTTGCCAAGTGGATTCTTAACCACTAGACCCCCAGGGAAGCACCCCTCCTTCATTTTCTCAAATGCCTCCTCTTCCTGATGCATGATGAGTTTATGCGCTCAGTCATGTTCGGCTCTTTGTGACCCCAGGGACTGGGACCATGACCCCACCAGGACTGTGACCCCACCAGGCTCCTCTGTCTATGGGATTCTCCAGGCAAGAACTCTGCAGTGGGCTGCCATTTCCTTCTCCAGGGCATCTTCCCAACCCAAGGATCGAACCCGTGTCTCCTGTGTCCCCCGCGTTTCAGGCGGATTCTTTACCCCCTGAGCCGGCGGGGAAGGTCAACCTTCTTCCTGTTAATTATAGACCCTGTCTGTTAAATTTCTTATCTTGCTGTCTCTACAGGGCTCTCACTTGGGCCCCGACCAGGGATAGAATTTAGGCCTCAGCAGTGAAAGCGCCAAGGCCTAACCACTGGCCACCGGGGAGCCCTCGCCTGCGCTCAGAGGCCGGAACCAGGAGGGCTGTCTTTGGAACGGGCAGCAGCAGCACGCTTGGATCTGTGGGTCTGAGTCTCAGGCAGAGGCAGCACCTTGGAAGACAGCCTCTCCTGTGTGCAGCCGGCGGTGACACCGGAGCCCAGCCTCTGCCCCGGGGCTGTGCTGCTCCCGGGGAGTGGGCTGCACGGCCGGCTCGCCTGCACTGTGGGCCGAGGGCCTGCCGTGTGCTGGTCCCGCCTCAGAGCAGCACTGTCTCCAGCCTGGTCGGATAGGACGTCACCTCTCTCTCATGGCCTTAGATGGGGCCTCTCCCGGGACCCCCGGCTGCCAGGACCAAGGCGGGGCCACAAGCCTTGGCTTCCTCTCCTCACTCGGGAGCTCAGGCAGTAGGAGCAGCTTGTGCGAAGGCCCTGGGGTAGGAGTGCAGTCCGCTCCTCCGGGCAAAGCGGAGGGGAAGAGGGTGACTGCAGGCCAAGGGCTCTCAGTGTGCCTGTGAGATGTGCCCTGGAGCTGCGGGCATGACCTCGGCAACAGGCGCGCGGGGACCTGCAGGTCCAGACGCAGACTGCTCAGCTGACAGCGCCTGGCGTGGCGGCTGCGACTCTGAGACCCACACCCCTGATGCCGCCCTCACCGCCCTTCAGCCCTGAGACCTGGGCCTCTCCTCAGAACTTGCCTCAGTGTTGTCAGGCCTGGGCTCTGGGCAGCCCTCCCGGACCCCAGGTCTCCTCACTGCAAAGCAGAGGGACGGGTGTGGGCCCCGTGAACGAGCCTGTGGACACACTCCACAGACACACGCCGCAGACGTGGCCCATGAACGCACGCGGGCACCGTGGCTGCACCCAGAGGCGCTGTGTTCATCTTTAAGCTTCCGTCGCCACCTGTTTATCTCGGTGCATGTTAGAAATGTGTGCATGTGTGCTTAACTAGCAACTCAATCCATGCTTTCAGTAATAAGCGATAGTTTCCTCTTCAAAATGATTCATTTCAGTTTAAAATAGGTGCTTATTTAAAGAGAGAGATTTAATCAGGCGTTATGCGTGCCTGTGTGTGTGGTCAGTTGCTGTCTGCTAAGTCGCTTCAGTCGTGTCCGACTCTGTGCGACCTCATAGACAGCAGCCCATCAGGCTCCCCTGCCCTGGGATTCTCCAGGCAAGAACACTGGAGTGGGTTGCCATTTTCCTTCTCCAATGCATGAAAGTGAAAAGTGAAAGTGAAGTCGCTCAGTGGTGTCCAACTCTTAGCGACCCCATTGACTGCAGCCCACCAGGCTCCTCCACCCATGGGATTTTCCAGGCAAAAGTACTGGAGTGGGGTGCCATTTCCTCCTCCAGGGGATCTTCCTGACCCAGGGGTTGAACCGTCTTTGTAGGTGGATTCTTGACTGCGGAGCCACTGGGTAAGCCCCCAGGTGTTGCATAGATCTTGCAAAAATGGGGAAGATGGTTCAGATACAACCTTGGCCTGAGAGACCCGGATCTGCTGCTCTGACACCTCTCCCAGCTCTGATGGTCTCAGGTCTGTGATGGACCAGACTCTGACGATCTGGAACAATCCACTGTGAAAGGGGACTCGGGTAGCAGGCAAGAATGCAGGTTCGTGTGAGTGAACACGTGGGATCACGCAGTCTGGCCCTGAGCCACGAAGCACTTCCTGGCTCTGAATGTGTGACCAGGTGTGCAGCCCGTCATCGAGCGCCAGCCTGATTATGGGGTTTAGGAAGCAGGAAGCTGGCCTGGAGGAGGCTGCACCCGGCCTGCCGAGTCTCGTGTGCATGTGGGAAAGAGCATCCTTCCTGTGTCCGTCAGAAGAGAAGCCTTTTCCAGCTGGAGTCTAGCCCCCTCCTTTGAGGAATGAGCAGACAAAGGGAAGAAGGCCCAGGGGAGGGGAGCTGTCTGCAGTCCGAGCTGGAGGGTGGACGCTGCGTCGACGCCCCAGCCCCCCAGCAGGAGCCACCCCGACACCTACACCACTCATGACTTTTTATCTCCTGGGCGGTTTAAACAACTATCGTTACATGGACGTTTTTCCAAAGAGTATGCTTCTTGCCGGACCTCGTTAAGTTGCAGAGTCGTGGGCTGGTGCCCCTTCCCTGCCTTGGAGGGAAGGAAGGAGCTTGGCTGGACTCAGGCACGTTCTTCTTGCACGCCATCATCAGCCAGCACTCTGTGTCTAAGTCAAGGCGCTGGGGACCTCTGGGTGACCAGTCTGGCTGGAAAGGGGTGCCGGTGACCCGCAGGGCAGCCGTGAGCACAGGTGACCCCAAGAGGGACCGGGGTTGGGCAGGGTGAGAGGCATTGTGGGAGGAGATGGAGAGCTCCGCTCTGCCAGGGGCTGTGCCATCCCGGAGAAGTTAGATAGCGTCTCTGTGCCTCACTCCCCTCCTCTCCACGTGGAAGTGATGGCACGGAAGCTGCCGTGGCGCCACACCTGGAGGCCTGAGTGGCCTAGTCTTCGGATGGCGCCGGCAGATGCTGTTGGCTTGCTACTTACCTAGACCTTAGGAGGGGGGCCCGAGAGCCACAGAGCCCACCGTGTGCCGTGACCCTGGGCCCCTTACTGTACTCCCCTGGATCTCGGTTATCTCATGATGAAACCCAGGTGGTGAGGCTGAGCCTATTCCTGTTTTCTCAGGCGGCCGGGCCTTGAGCCCAGAGGCTGGCCCAGAGGGCATCCTCGAGACAGAGGAGCTTGTGTGAGGCCGGACTCTGGCCCGCGCATCTCTGGCGCCCTGTCGCCTCAGCCGGTGCTCAGGATGGCCTCAGAGAGAGTCGCGGGTGTGTGGGCGGGAGGGGCCTGAGGGGCCCTGCGTCCCAGCCCCTCTCCAGGCAGCGCACGTTGTTTAGCTGCTCAGTCATGTCCGACTCTGTGCGACTCCATGGGCTGAAGCCTACCAGGCTCCTCTGTCCCTGGGATTCTCCAGGTGAGAACACTGCGGTGGGTTGCTGTTTCCTACTCCAGGAAATCTTCCGGACCCAGGGGTCGAACCTGTGTCTCTTGCATTGCAGGCAGATTCTTAACCACTGATGCACCAGGGAAGCCCAGTCAGAGCATATTCCTTTTCATAACATCAACATCAGTTAGGTCCTTGTTAAGTACCGGGTACTTCACAGGAATGCAGTTAACCCTTACAAACTCTTGAGATGGTTCCGTCTCAGAGAGGGAGGCGTGAAGCCCAGAGGCGATGCAAGCTGCCTGAGGCCACACAGCAAGCTAACAGTGCAGCGGGTTTAAACTCAATCCTGAGTGACCCCTGAGCCTGCGTCTGTATGTATGTATTTGCTTTCTATTGTGAAATAAATCTTTATAGCTTCACAGGAGAGAACCTGCCTGCCCAGTGCAGGAGATGTAAGAAACACCAGTTCGATCACTGGGTCGGAAAGATCCCCTGGGGCAGGAAATGGCGACCCACTCCAGCGTTCCTGCCTGGAGAATCCCATGCACAGAGGAGCCTGGTGGGCTGCAGTCCACGGGGTCGCAGAGAGTCGGATGCACTAAAGCTACTGAGCACACATTTATTTATTTGCTTTTCATTGTGAAATCATGACAGCTTCACAGGAATTTGCCAAATAGTAGAGAGTGGCCCTGTGAGCTGTTCACCCAGTTCCCCCCGCCCCATGGCTACATCTTACACAACTGTGATACGATATCAAAACCAGGAAACTGACATTGGTACATACACGCATTGTGCAGCTCCATGCCAGCTTACATCCATGGCTGGAGCTGCGAAACCGCCACAGCCATCAAGACGGGAAACTGCCTCACAGTCAAAAGCGCCCCCTCCCCGCACGTCCCGCCCGCCTGCCAGCCCTGCCTGATCTGCTCCCCACCGGCATAGTTTTGCTCTTTCAAGAGGTTATGTATTTTCCGAAAGTTCTTACAGGAAAGCCGAACACACCTTCTGCCCAGTAAGTGGAATCGTACACTTTTAAGGCTGACGTGTTTACTCCGCACGCTCCCTTGAGATTTCCTTCAAACGGCTCTGGGCCTCAGCAGTTTGTTCCTCTTGTTAACAAGTTGTACTACACGGTACATACGCCCCGTCCAGCCAAATAAAGGACATTTTGCTGACTGCCAGTTTTGACCTGTTACAAATAAAAGTGCTATAAACCTTTGTGTAAAGGCTTCTGTGTAGACGTAAGTTTTTGTTTCTCTGGGATAAATGCCTGGGAGTGTGATTGCTGCATTGTAAGGTAAGAGTATTTTTTTTTTTAAAGAAACTGTCAAACTTTTCCTGAGTGACTGTACTATTACACATCCCAAGTAGCAATGTGTGAGAGCTCTTTCTCCATACCCTCACCAGCATCTGTGGTTGTCACTATCTTTTGTTTTAATTGAAAACTGCCTTTCTTGTTTTAGTTCTTCTAGTAGGAAGAGGCAGTGACCTCTCGTGGGAGTCTTCATTTACACTTCCCTAATCGTGACTCACGGGGTCACAAAGAGTCGGACGCGACTGAGCGACTGAACTGAACTGAACTGAATCGCTAGTGACGTCAACCATATTGTCATGCTTATTTGCCATTTGTAAACCCTTTTCAGAGATATCTTTTGGGAATTCCCTGATGACCCTTCGATGAAGACCCAGATTCGATCCCCGGTTTGAAAACTAAAATCCTGCGATGGCCAAAAAGAAAGAAACAAGCCAGAAATGTCTCTTGCCCATTTTCAAACTGGATTTTTTTCTCTTGAGTTTCGAAAGGCTTCCCCCCACCCCCACCCCAGCTATGAGTCCTTTGTGAGGTCTGTGGCTTACAAATATTTTCTCATTTTGATGAAGTCCAGTTTATCAATTTTTTTCTTTCATGGATTTTGCTGAGGACCTTAGTCCTGGGTGTGAAAGACAGTCACCTATGCTTCTAAACGTTTTATAGTTTAATGCTTTACCTTTGAGTCTGTAATCCATTTGGAGTTGATTTTTGCATGCTTTTTAAAATCTATTTTTGTATTGAAGTATAGTTGACTTACAATGTTGTGTTCATTTCTGTACAGCAAAATGTTTGCACGTTGTTATATGAGGTGTGCGATTTAGGTCAAGTTCATGGCTTCAGCATCATTTGTTGAAAGTGATACCTTTTTTCTAAACTTTTTTAAAATTGAAGTTGATTTTATGCCTACCCTTTCCAGCGTGGATTTAAAAAAACCACAACACTCGGCCACCTCGTGCCTTTATTTGTGATCCCTGCAGGATTTTGTTTGAAAAAAATATTGCACTCCTAAAATAATGTGAAAACGATTAAACAAGAAGACGCCAACGTTCCCCTGACTCTAAGTATCTGATTAGTTAGTTCTGAGCCAACAAGCCTTGGGTCATGCCTGAAGTTCAGCAGAAAAGGGATTCCTGGGTTCCTGGCCTCTGCTGGGTCCCCTTTCCCACTGTCTGGGGCCTCTCTCCCTAGAAGAGCGAGTTCTTGGCCTGGAGGTTCATTTGTGGAACAAACGACATCCCCGGCCTAGGGCAAGAGGTGGACAGCTCCCAGGAGGAGGGCAGTTAAGAGCCGGTGATTTAGCTTCGGGGGCGGAAGGAGAGCCAGGGAGGAGGCCAGCCTGGAGGACTGGGGCGGGGCTTCACAGTGAGAATCTAAATACTTGCCTCCACCCACCGGCTCTTTCAAGCTGGAGAGAATTCCAGCCACTTGGGGCAAGAGGTGAAGCAGGCAACCGAGGATGAGACGGGTAGATTGCATCACCGGCTCAAAGCAAAGCCCAGGAGACCTGAAGGCGGCGAAACCTGGCGTGCGGAAGTCCCTGCGACCGCAGGGAGTCGGACACGGCTGAACAGTGAGGCCCTGATTGAGGCAGGAGCATTCTCAGAGGGCCAGAGCGGCGTGTGGGACCACTTCCCCGAGCCATCCGTCTCCCATACATAGGGTGCTCCAGGGTTAGCCTCACACCAGGAGCGGTCCAGATTCCCCTGGAAACTGATGTCTCTCGCATTCCTTCTCTGCCATCCCTGCCAACTGCATTGAGATCTTGAAAGTCACTTGTCAAAATCTCTTGGTTTTGACCAATAAAAGGCAGCTAAAAGCCATAAACTCGGAAGGCCCCTGTTTCCAACAGTAGGATGCTTTCAAGTTTGCAAGTCAGTCTTCTGCCTCGGGTCTCAACCAGCTGGTGAGGGCGTTTGTCACAGATTATTATGCCCGGTTTATAGAAGGGAAAGCTGAGGCCCAGAATGGTTACGTTCCCTTTTCTGTCTACTAGGCCAGAAGCTTGGAGAGGGAGGGCTCAGGCCCGCCTTGCTCGCTGCTGGGTCCGCAGGTCTAAGCACAGCTTCCGGAACCTGGTGGTCGCTCAGTAAACACTGGGCAGGTGAGCAGTGCCCAGATGATAAAGCTGGGCAAGAAAGCAGCAGAGCCTGGATAACAGTCCTGGCGGTTTTCTTTGCAACAAGATCCAGCCAATAACAAGTGACTGTGTGGATCACAATAAACTGTGGAAAATTCTGAGAGAGATGGGAATACTAGACCACCTGGCTTGCCTCTTGAGAAATCTCTATGCAGGTCAGGAAGCAACAGTTAGAATTGGACATGAAACAACAGAGTGGCTCCAAATAGGAAAAGGAGTACGTCAAGGCTGTATATTGTCACCCTGCTTATTTAACTTATATGCAGAGTATATCATGAGAAACACTGGACTGGAAGAAACACAAGCTGGAATCAAGATTGCTGGGAGAAATATCA
>SJYF01001022.1:430480-441406 GCA_006410515.1 Procapra przewalskii
TTTCAGTGAGGCTGTTTAACTGACAGATAAGAATCATCTGGGGCTTCCCAGGTGGCAGTAGTGATAAGAGCCCACCTGCCAATACAGGAAATGTAAGAAACGCGGGTTCAATTCCCGGGTCGGGAAGATCCCCTGCGGAAGGGAGTGGCCACCCACTCCTGCATTCTTACCTGGAGAATCCCACGGACAGAGGAGCCTGGCGGGCTGCAGTCCACGGGGTTGCACAGCGTCGGGTATGCCTGAGCGGCTAACACACACATGCACACACACACACGCGCACACACACACACGCATTTATGCATACTCTTTCATATTCTTTTCTCTTACAGGCTATTACAAAATCTTGAGTATAGTCCCCTTTGGTACAGAACAGGTCCTTTGTGTTTAAACATTCTGTGTCCGGCAGTGGGTATACATTAATCTCGACTTCCTAACCTATCCCTCCCTTCCTCCCCTTTGGTAACTCTAAGCTCCTTTTCTGTTTCTGTGAGTCTACTTCTTTGTAAGCTCATGTGAATCTTTCTTTTAGATTCCATATATAAGTGACATATATAAGTGTCTTTTTCAGTCTGGCTTACTTCACTGAGTATGATAATCTCCAAGTCACTTTCTCAGATTTCTTACACTTATTTTTCATTCACTCAGTGTTACTTAAACCCCTGGGATGTGCCAGGCTGTAGGCTAACTGCTGAAGTGAAGTCGCTCGGTCGTATCTGAACCTTTGCGACCCCATGGACTGTAGCCTACCACGCTCCTCCATCCATGGGATTTTCCAGGCAAAAGTGCTGGAGTGGGGTGCCATTTCCTTCTCCAGGGGATCTTCTCGACCCAGGGGTTGAACCCAGGTCTCCTGCACTACAGGAAGACGCTTTACTCTCTGAGCCACCAGGCTGCTGAGGGTACTGGTAAACCAGACAGGTGGGCTCCTGCGTTCATGGAGTTTCAGCAGCGTGGAGAGCGCAGACAAAACCTGAGCAGACACAGGTACATCACACACTAATAGTTACAAACTGCAAAAGTGCCTTGGGTGGAACAAACTCCTTTGCTTACTAAAGCTTAAATGATCCAAAGGTAAGTTTCAGCCTGGCCCATGGGAGGTTTTCCTGGGGCATCACAATAGAAACGGTGATGAGCACGGCAGCGGCCATCCACATCAGCGGCTGGCCGAGGCCAAGCACGTCGGTGAGTGCTTTACATGAGCGAGCTCGCTCCCTCCCTGTGACAGCCCTCTTGGCTGAGTGTCGTTAGCCCCATTTTACAGATGAGCACACAGAAGCCGAGGGGCCGAGTGACTTGCCCAAGGCCACACGGCTCGCTGAGGCAGCTGGATTCCAGGCTGGCCTCGTTCGACCCGTCGCTGCTGTGGTCACAGACTCCACCCGTGCGGGCTGGCCGGGCCTCGTGCCGCACTGTCAGTCTCGCTGGGCCTGCGCAGGGAGCTCTAACGCTGTGTGGCCGGAGGACTCGGAGAGAGACAGGCGAGAACTGACCCTGTCCCCTCCCTCGAGGCCGAGCCAGGAGAGGGGGCGGCAGGGCAGTGAGACCCAGGCTCGGTCCAGAGGCTTGTCTCTCTCTGGTTCCTGGCCCCACTGTGTGGCCTGTGGGATCTCAGTTCCCTGACCAGGGACTGCACACATACTACGTGCACTGCGTGTGCGGAGTTTTCATTTTAATTTGAACTGCACTGGTCTTTGGTGCTGGGCGCGGGCGTCCTCTAGCTGTGGGCAGAGTCTGCTCTCCAGCAGCAGAGCGCAGGCTCCTCGCTGCATGGCGTCTCTCGTCGCAGAGCTCAGGGGTCTAGGGCCCATGGGCTCCGCGGTTGCGGCCCACAGGCTTAGCTGCTCCGTGGCACGTGGGGTCTTCCCAGACCAGATGAAACCATGTCCCTGGCATTACCAGGTGGCCCTTAACCATGAGGCCACCAGGGGGCCCAGAAGTACAGTCTTACCCCTGGGTCACCGGGGAAGTCCCAGAGGCTTGTGTCTCAAAAGATGGGGGCAAACGACGCCCATTTCCCAGATGCACCACCCTCCACCCGGAAAAGCCCACCAGGCCTCGAAGCTGCTCGCAAAACCTGGGTGGAGATGATGGGGGCGGGAGAGGGAGCCCTGGCGGGGCATCCACGCAGCCGACGGCCAGCCTGTCTCACGGCCTCAACCCTTTCAAGGCTGTGGGCAGATGGTGTAGGAGGATGGGGAGCCAGAATGGAGGAACCCAGGCTCAGAGCCTGGACACCCCGCTTCTAGCCTGCTCTGCCCTCTGCAGCACCAGTCCTGCTCTCCTCACGGACGAGAGCCTGGGCCGTGGGAATGAAAATAGACCCCTCCCAGCGGTGCGACTTTCGGCAAGTCGGTTCACTTTTCTGAGCCTCAGTTTCCTCATCTTTCAAATGGGCATGATAAGCTCTGCCTCTCAAGCTGTTTGAGAGATTAAATAAGATGGTTTATAAGAGTATTTCACCCAGCTCCTGGTTGGCTATGTAGTCTCAGACAAAGAGCATAAAACTGAATCCTAGTCCTCTGGGAACATGGGGTGTTGGCATGTCCCCACCTGATGCAAACAGTCTGCAGAACAGAGCATGATCCACAAATGTTCTTCCTCTGATTTTGTCTTAACTCGTGAGTGCTTCTCAGGCAGCGCTAGTGGCAAAGAACGCGCCTGCCAACGCAGGAGATGTAAGAGTCTGGAGTTTGATCCCTCGATTGGGAAGATCTCCTGGAGCAGGAAATGGCAAACTGCCTCAGTATTCTTGCCTGGAGAATCCCATGGATAGAGGAGCCTGGTGGGCTACAGTCCATAGGGTCGCAAAGAGCCGGACACGACTGAGCGACTTAGCACGCACATGAGTCCTCACCCCCGTGGGAGATAAGAGACCACTGTGTCTTCAGAGAGGTCGCCGGTCAAGAGGCTCTTCAGGGAACTCGGCTGTTGGAAACTTTCCAGAACCTGCGACATCCCTTTGGGCGCGCTCAGCGGAGGCACATTCATCCTCTGAGGGTGGGTCTGGTGTTTGGAATTAGCAAGGAATCTTTTGGACCCGAGACTGCTGACTTTGGGTGGAGATTTGAACAGGGAAGTGCTGACGCGGGAAAACTAGAATTAAAATGCAGGGGGTGGGGAAGGGTGGAGGGTGGAGAAAGAATGTCTATCAGGGAGGGCTGTGGATCTAATTTAAGCAGTTTTAAAATAAATGTGTGGAGGATGGTTCTATGATGGGTCAGGAAGAGATGCTTGGGTTATGCAGGCCTTTTAGGGGGCTGACCTTGAGCAGAGGATGACGCTCCCCCAGAAGTAACTGTCCCCTGATATTTGACTAGGATCCTTTCATTTGCAGGTACAGAGCCCTGTGAGAGTGCACTTAAGCAAAAAAAGAACGTATATTCTGAGAATTCAGGGGTGTCTTAGAAACCCAGAGAGCCTGGCCTTACGGGAGCTGAGATCAGGAACTGGACAGGGGCTGGGAACCCAGGCAGCATTGCCTGTCTCTTCTCCGGCGGTCTCTCTCTGTTTTGAGACTGTGGTGAAATATGTGTAACATGGGGCTTCCCAGGAGGCTCGGTGGTGAAGAATCTCCCAGGAGGCTCAGGTGAAGAATTTGCCTGCTGATGCAGGAGCTGCAGAAGACGTGGATTCAATCCCTGGGTCGGGAAGATCACCTGGAGAAGAAAATGGCAACCCACTCCAGTGTTCTTCCTGGGATAATCCCATGGACAGGGGAGCCTGGTGGAGTCCACGGGGTCATAACTGAGCGTGCACGCGAGCAGGGGTAACATCAGACCTGTTGCTGTAACCAGTTTGACGTGCACAGTTTAATGGCCTCAGCTGCGCTTACAGCACTGTGTGGCCATTGCCACCGTCCATCTGCAGAATGATTTTCATCACCCTTGATGCGAGCTCGGCGCCTGTGAAGCGCAGCTCTCTGCCCTCCCCATGCCCCGGGGACCGCCGTTCTACCTTCTGTGAATTTCCCTGTTCCCAGTCCTTCAGGGAAGTGGCCCCATGACAATAGGACCCTTTGTGTCTGGCTTATTTCACTTAGCTCAGCGTTACTGAAGTCCATCTACTTTGTAGGTACGGCAGAATGTCATTCCTTTTTAAGGCTGAATAATGCGCCAGTCTACGGATGGGACACATCTTGTCTACTCATCCATGCATCTGTGGACATCTGGTGGTCTCGGCTTCTTGGCTGTTGAGAATAACACCCAGAGCTTTGTCTCGTCTCTGCTCCCCACTCTGCGTCTGGGGCTGGGTTTCTCAGCGTCACTGGGCGCGTGGCAGAGGGTGGCCGCCCTGCGGCATGTGAGTTGAAAGTGCTCAGTTCTGGCCTCCAGTAGAAACCCGGTTCCAAATTTGCGAGGCAGAAACTGTGAGTGTTGGGTGTGCGCGCTGTGGGGTTGCGTGGTGACAATGTGGAATCCATCCTTGGGAGTGGGGAATGGTTCTGAGAAAGGAAATGGGAGCTGTTGGGGATGGGCCAGCACACGCACAGATGGAAATGCTCCCACTCTGACGAGCCTCTCTGGAATTTAAAAGTCAGAAGACTCAGAAAGATACCGCAGTGATTTCTGCATACGTGCATGCTTTGTGTCAGCTGGGTTATTGTTTGTGGGGGGTCTCTGTAAGTCACCCTGGACACTGGTTAGGCTGCCAGCTCGACCTGGCCTGGGGGCCTGCTTGCCTTGGAGGCCAGCTGGCTGCAGGTGTGGGAGGAGGGAGTCTCCCCAGCTCCTCTGGGGCCGGTGGTCCCTGATCCAGCCCCGACTCCACTTCCGCATCCTCACTCATCCTTCAAGCCCTCAGTCGAGTGACTTGTACCTTTTCCAACTTCTGTTTTGTGACTAGGAGCCACTGACTAACTGACATGGGGCACATGTCTCGAAGGGTGGCTCAGCGGTAAAGAATCCGCCCGCAGTGCAGAAGATGCAGGAGACCAGGGATTGATCCCTGGCTCGGGGACATCCCCTGGAGGCGGGCGTGGCAACCCGCTCCACTGTTCTTGCCTGGAGACTCCCACGGACAGAGGAGCCTGGTGGGCGACAGCCCATGGGGTCGCAGAGTCGGGCACGCCTGCGGTGAGTGAGTGCACGCGCACTCGTCTCGACATTGTGGAGCCTCAGCTTCTTAGTGACACTGTGGCTCATAACCCCGTCTGTTTTCCTTAGCTGTTGCTGCAGGCGTCGCGTGAAGCTGATGGCTACAGGGCAGGGCTGCTCCGCCCGGGCACTCAGTCCCCCGGGGGCACCTGGTAACATCTGGAGACCCTTCTGCTGACCCACCTGGGGGAGTGGGTGCCACTGGCATCAGAGGAGCTGCTAAACATTCTGCAGAGCACAGGACGGCCCCCGCAACAGGAGCTAGCTGGCCCAACATGTTCGCCTCGCCACGGCTGAGAAACGCCGCTCCAGAGCTGCGAAGGTTCATTCATGCAGCAAGCCTTTCAAAATATTCATCGTGCTTATTTATCAGGCTGCGCTGGGGCTCACCTGTGGCACTCAGGAACTCTAGTTGTGGCACACACAGTCTTGGGCTTCCCTGGTGGCTCAGACGGTAAAGAATCTGCTGCAGTGCAGGAGACCCGGGATCGATCCCTGGGTCAGGAAGATGCGCTGGAGGAGGGCATGCAACCCGCTCCAGTATTCTTGCCTGGAGAATCCCATGGGCAGAGGAGCCTGGCGGGCCACAGGCCAGGGGGTTGCACGGAATCTGATATGACCGAGTGGCTAACACCTTCACTTGCATTTTGCACACTCTTCGTTGCGGCCTGTGGGATCCTGACTGGGGATGGAACCCGGGCCCCCTCTTTGGGAGCATAGCGTCTTGGCCACTGGACTGCCAGGCAGTCCCTGCAAGCCTTTCTGAGCATCTCCCGATGCTGGGCTCTGACTGGGGGAGGAGGGAGGTTGGTGAGGCTGTAAAAACGGGAAGGACCCCAGCCCTCCCTCCTGTGGGGCAGGGCAGAGGGTCTGGCAGGTAGCAGGCACTCAGATTCTGTTTTTGGCCTCAGTTGGTGGCAAGCGTGGCACAGGGCTGTTTAGAGCCTGCACAGATGGAGGCGCAGACGAGGGGTAAAGGGCTCGGGGAGGGGGGGGCAGGGGGCCTTTGGAACACTGGATCAGCAAATAAGCCAGCTGCTGTGGGGAGCACAGCCCATGTCGGCAAACAGGTGCTTCCAAGAGCCGCCCTGCAGCCTCACCTAGCAGAGCGTTGCTTAGGCAACCGGTTACTATGTTGATGGCAGAAAGCAAACCTCCCTGAACTTCTTGAGGGACCAACAGTTTGGGAAAAAGAAGTGGAGGTGAATTCATTCAGTTTTTTTCTGGACTCACGGCTTTTCCTCAACTAATATTCAGCCCCTGCTTGGCCACTGGGCCTTGGAGATGGGCTGGGAGAGGAGGCGCCAGAGAGGCAGGGGAGGAAGTTCCAGAACACGGGCGTGTCTGGGGGTGGTGGCTCGGGCTGTCAGACAGAAACACCCAGAGCAGCCCTGGCCTCTCCCAGCCTCTTTCCAAGACCTGGCTCGGGCGTTCAGACAGAAACACACGGAGCAGCCCTGGCTTCTCCCAGCCTCTTTCCACGACCCTTGGTGCCGCCACTTCTGGGGGACGAGGCCGCTCTGCTGGTGGTGAAGGCCGTGCCCTCGGGGGTGGGGCTCCGGGGGTGAGGACACAGCCTCCGGTGGGGCAGCCTCTCCTGGGCCAGCCTGAGGGAATGTGCTGGAATGGAGGCAAGGGGCGTGTAGGAGACAGTGCCTCCTGTCTCAAGACCCCAGATCCAGAATCAGGCCTTCCCAGCCCTGGCTGGGCCCACGGGCGGGGAGAGCCCTCCTCTTCTGCACGGCTGCGGTGGAAGGGACTTAGCTTTTGCTCGCACTTTAAGTCCAGTGATGACAAGGAAGCTCCGGCCATGGGGGCTTCCCGCTGCCCCCAACACTGTCCTGGGGGCTTGCGTTCTGCATTAGTCCCCTTCCCGCCTCACAGCTGGCTCCCGCTGGACGCGAACCCAGGCCGGCTGACTATGGTCCGGAGGTTGGCAGCCTCCCGGGTGGGAATCCAGTGAACCAGGCCTGCTCATCCTCTCCCATGGGGCAGGAGTTTTGATCCTTCTTGGGTTTGCTGAGCGTTTTGTGCCCCAAGCCTCTGTGCTCACCAGAGGCTTCTGCCTCCGTCTGCCCATGATTCAGGAGGTTCAGCAGGGACTTCCCTAGTGCTCTAGTGGCTAGGACTCCACGCTCCCAGTGCAGGGGCCCCGAGTTCGATCCCCGGTCAGGGAACCAGGTCCCACGTACTGCAGCTAAGACGAGGCGCAACCAGATAAATAAGTAAAAAAAACGCCCATCTACTGTGCGCCCCACGCGACCCTGGGCAAGTGACTGACCTTGCACACGCGTGCTCCCCTCTCTGGAAGAGGGGAGACATTGGTGCAAGGCTCACAGGAAATTATTCATCGAGTGGACCAAACATTTAAGAGCCAAAACCCAGGGTTCCTGCTCTCATCCTCTCCGTCGTCCAAGGCAGGGACCGGCAGGCTTTCTCTGCGAGGCCAGACAGCAACTGCCTTCACCTTTGCGGACGCTGCTCTCTCTGTCACCACTCCCAGTTTTGCCTTTGTCTCTCCAAAGCCTGCCCAGTGTTTCGATAAGCCAACGTGCATGCCCATGTTTCGATAAAACTTTATTTACAAAAGCAGGTGAAGGGCCAGATTTGGCCCAAGGTAGATTGCCGGCCCCTGATCTAAGACCCTGGAGCCTTGATTGTCAGTGTCCTGCAGCAGAAGGTGGAGAAAGGTCCAGCTCAGGTTTGGAGTGAAGTGCAAGCTGTCCATGAACACGTTATGGGCAGGGGCTGATCTCCTTGGAGACCCCCTTCCTGGAATCTCAGGAACACGCAGTTGGGGCAGAGTGCTTGTGGTTAGGTGACCTTTCCCTCAATGACCAGATACTCATGCTCTTCATCAGCTCAGCAGATGTTTGACTAAAACCTGGAAAGTGACTGACACGGACAGTGAGAACGCAGCCGGGGCCAGCCCTGAGCGTGCCGTCCTGCTTTCCGGAAAATTCATCCCCTGCTCGGTCACCATTTAGTCTATCACCTTGCAGCCGGGACTGTAGAGCCTCCGTTCCTACACAGTTTCGTTTAATTCTCACGAGCATGCTGTCATATCGGGCCTATTACAACTGTTCCATCGGCAAGGGGCAACCAGGCTCGAGGGACGGGGCACGCAGCTGGAGAGGGCGGGGACTCAGACCCGAGATGCCGCGACTTGAAAGTCATGTTCCTGCTCACGTCTGGGGCCTGTGCCCCTTTCCAGGCACACACGCAACTGCCAGGGCCCGGCCCTTCTGCTCAGGCCCCCTCAGAGGCGGCCTCCGGTCTGCTCACGCCCCGCCTCCCTTCTCATCCTGGCAGCTTCCTGGCGCTCCCAGCCCTGCCCAGCCCTGCCTGCCCGGCCTGACTCAGTCTAGCTCTTCCTTGTGGGCTGCCAGGGGCCGCCTCCCGCCCGTCCGCCCGCCCGCCCGGCAGGTCTGGCGGGTGAGTGATTCATGCACCTGGGCCCACTGCACACCCCGTGCGGGGAGCCAGCGGACGTGACCTCCGGGCTCCGGCCAGCCCAGCCGGCCTCTGCGACGGACAGGACCCTTCCCTGCCGCCGGGGACTGCGCCATCACCTGCACCCCCTTCTTCCTCGGTCGGAACTGGACTGCACGGAATCCAGGTCAGGCTCTCGGGCTGTAAGCATCTCGGCCTCTCGCCGAGTCGGAGCAGGATGCTCTGGAGGTCACTGGCTGTGTGTTTCGGTCTCTGCTGCTCTGGACACCCCTGGGCTCTGGGCTCGGGGACAGCCCGCTCCCTGGCAAGTGGCGGTGGGGCTGGGAATGGCTGGTGCTGGGCTCAGGGAGGAGGACTCTGCTGAGGGCCTCAGTGGACATGACCCTAACCCTCGAGGGCAGGTTGAGGGGCAGCCTGGCCTACACGTGTGCACAGTGGGAACCTTCCCCAGCTCCCTTCTTGGGGTCACAGTGTGACCCTTGCGGCTGGATCCGACCTGGTCCAAAGGTATCAACTGCCTGCTGGGCAACCTGGGGTCGAGGGGAGGCAGTGACTGCAGGCCACGCCGTGGGCGGGGGTGGCGTCGGAGCCGGAGGCGCCCCGGGCAGTGCCTGCTCCTCTGCCCGCGCCCTCGCCCGCCTCGTCCCACCCTGGCCGCCTTAGCAGGGAGCAAGGCGCTGCGCGCAGTTTCACGGGGGCGATTTCATGAGCTCGCAGTTGGAAGCCTTTTAAAGGTCACCCCGGCGGCCTGGCCCCGAGTCTCTGACAGGTGGCCGTTCAGCCCCTGCTCAATGATCTCCGGCTTTGGAGAGCTCACCGGCTTTGGAGGCGGCCTTTATCTGCGTGCCTGCTGTCCGCCGAGGGCTGGCATCACGCTTGCTGGGCGCTTCCTTTGTGCCAGATGCTTTGCTGAGGGAGTGAGTTACATGGATGAGCTCATTTAGTCTTTCCAACACCCCGTGAGGTAAGTCTTATTATTATCATCCCTGTTCACAGCTGAGGAAACAGGCCCAGAGAGGTTAAGTAACTTACTCAAGGTTTCCCAGCTTCAACAAAGGCAGCTGAGATTGGAAGCCAGACAAGCCTCGTTCTAGAGGCCAGCTGACTCCTCAGCTCCATTTCTCGGCCGTGGCCAGGCGATGAGGAGGCTTCCCAGGGCGGGAGTCATGCTGAGCAAGCATGGGGAGGCTGAAGTTTGGCCTGGGGGCTTCAGACGACTGTGGTCTCTCTGGCTGACCTCTCAGGGGAGGGGTGAGGCTCAGAGAGGCGAGCTGACCTATTTGAAGGCTCAGAGATGGTGGAGAGTCAGACCCCCCCACCCCCGCCGGACTTCAACAGAGTGTACACCTCCCCAAGCCAGCCCAGAAGATCCTGGTACGTCCGGGTGCTCAGGGGTGTCTGCGTGAGCCTGCCTCCCTGGGTTGTGGCCCTGAACCAGCGTCTCCTGAGGCTCATTCGGGGACCACCCTCCCTTCCATCCCCCTGAGCGCTGAGGTCCCGGGCATCAGTGCCACCTGCCCTCCCAGCTGGGTCTCCTCAGTCACTGAAACTTTAGGGACTTCAGGGGGCGATCGGCCCTGCCCCATTCGTGTCCCCCCACCTAGAAAATGAGGAGAGTCCCTGGTGTCTCCTTTCAGGGCTGGGACAGTCACACGGGCAAGAGGCCCCCAGGGAAACCCTTTCTGCTGGCCACGATAATAACGGCAACAGCAGTACTGACTCCTGGGCCTGCCACCGCGGCTCCATCTGCACCTGCCTGACACTTAAACATGCTAAGCTCTGAGTCTGGTAGCCCCCATGCCATAGCTTGTTCAGGTCTGAAAACCCCCATTTGACAGATGAGGAAGCTGAGGCTCAGGGAGGGGAAGTCACTTGCCCAGGGTCGCACAGCTGACCAATGGCACGGAGATCAACAGCAGAAAGTGGAACGCTCTCATCCTCCAAAGCCGCGTGCTGAGTTCACCGGGCAGCCAGGGCCAGGGCCCAGTGTGGTCGGCTTCAGATTTCGAGCTTCTCCCTCGTGGCACCTCTGGGCTGGGCTGTGCTGTGGTGGAGCTGGACAGCCAGGAGTTCTGGTCGTGTTCTGCTTCTGAATAGTGCAGGACCTGGGGCGAGCCACCCAGCCTCTGGGGGCCCGGGTCACCCCTCCCTGGGGACAGGAGCTGGTCGCTTCTTTCCTGCGAATTCACTGAGGACTGAGGATTGTAGTCAGGGCTGAGAAAGCCTTGCTCACCTGGACACAGGGGTTCCTTGGTGGCCTAGTGGTTAGGATTCGGGGCCTTCACTGCCCTGGCCCCGGTTCAGTTCCTGCTCAGGAAACTGAGGTCCCTCAAGCTGCACAGCACGGCCACACACACACAAACAAACAAAAAGGCAAATC
>SJYF01001022.1:481656-500472 GCA_006410515.1 Procapra przewalskii
TTCGGGACAGTAACTGCGACAGTTAGGCGGATGGGCCAAGCTCACAGCTGACAGGGCTGAAGCGAGCGGCCCCCCGGAGGGTGTGGCTGCAGCGGGACCCCACACCCCGACCCCGTCTCACCTCCGGTCCATCGCTTTCTTCCTGGCTCCCAGGAGATGGACCCGGTGCCTCTGAGGCCGGAGCCTGGCCCTTGTTTGGCTCTGTAGGACGGGCTGCAGCCCACCCTCCCCTCCCCAGCTGCACTCTCCCTCCAGCGCCCAGCCTGCCCGGTCGTCACCCTCCTGGCCTGATTTGTGATGATCAGAGAGGCTTGCTTGTATGTTTCTCTCGGCCTTTCGGGCGGGTGGACTGGAGTGGGAGGTGGGAGATGGTCCGGCGCTACAGTACCCGCCTGCCAGCACAGGGACGTTAGAGACCCGGGTTCTGTCCCGGGTCGGGAAGAGCCCCTGGAGGAGGGCATGGCAACCCCCTCCAGTATTCTGGCCTGGAGAATCCCATGGAAAGAGGAGCCTGGCGGGCTAGTCCGTGGGGTCGCAGAGTTGGACACGACTGAGCGATTTAGCGTGCGTGTGGCCAGTTTCAAGAGCTAGTGAGGAGGGCCCAGTGTAGGCGGCCTGGAGGGTGACTTCCTGCTGGGCCTCTGGGTTGGATGGACCTTGAACTCTAGAGGAAGGGCAGGCGGACAAGGCTTTGCTTAAATTAGAGCCTGGAAGACACCTGCTGTGGCAAGCAGGGCTGTTGAGGGTGGAGCAAGTGTGACTCCGGCTGCTCTCCGTTCCGGTTGCTGACCTTGACCTGCTTGGTGGGCACACCCAGAGCTGCGCTGGGCCTTTGCTTCTCTCTCTGCCTGAATGAGCTTGAGAAGCGCTGCTTGGGGGCCTCTCTGGCGGTCCACGGGCTAAGACTCCGAGTTCCCAATGCAGGGGGCCCAGGTTTGATCCCTGGTCAGAGAGCTGGAGCCCACCTGCTGAAACTAAAGATCCCGGTGCTGCAACAGAGACCCGGTGCAGCCAATTAAAATATTAACAAACAAAAGTAAATATTAAAAAAGCACAACCTGCTTCTGGCCATTCTGTGCGGCGCCACCAGAAAAAGCCGTGTTCAGGGGGGCCTGCCTGCCTGCCCAGTGCCGGTGGTGATTTGAGAGAGCGATGACCCCCAAGAGTAGAAAGTCTCCTCTAACCCCCCACCCGCGCGGAGGGCTGTGAAGGCACTGTGACGACGGTGGCCAGGTGCACCGAGAGCGACACCCACACGCCCCGCAGCCCCGGGTTCAGGAGCACAGGGTCTCCGTGGGGTGGGCGGCAGGAGAGGCTAGATTGTAAGGCAAGTGGCGGAGCTGGGGTGTGAACTCTGACCTACCAACGGGTTCCACCCTTTCTGCGCCGCCTTGAAGCTACTGTCTGCTCCGACCTGTGATGTTATTTAGCCTTTAAAAAAATGAGAATGCTTGGGGCGTCCCTGGCAGCCCAGTAGTTAGGACTTTGGCGTCCACGGTGGTGGCTGGGGGCCTGATCCCTGGTCAGGGAGCTCAGAGCCGAGATGCTCATGGCCAAAAACCCAAAACCTGAAAGAGAAGCAGTATTGTAATAGATTCACTAGACTTTAAAAATGGTCCACATCAAAAAAAAAAATCTTTAAAAAATGAGAATGCTTCTTTACCTTCCCTCCTTGTAATGCTCACTGTAGGAGAGCTCACAGTTCAGGAAAATGGGAGGAAGGTGGGAGGAAGCCTGCGGAGCCCTGCGCTACGGAGCGCCGCTCACGCGCCTTGGTGCGCTTCCCTCTGCCCCTCCCTCCCCGCTTTAGGAGCTGCTGGGAACCCCTGGATGTGGGCGATCTGAGCCGCTCTTGGTTTTCAGTCCACTTCCCTCCCCAGCCAGGCCGCCTCTTCTGCCAGAGAGCCGCGCTTTGCAGAGAGAGGCTCATTTTAGGGGCATCACAGCACATTTTTGCTGGCTCAGCCTCCCACCCTGAAGCTTCCAGGCCACGTGCAGCTCAGGGGAGACCTTTAAAACACTAAACAGGGAAGTCGCCAAGCAGCCCCACCTGCTTCTTCCACACGCTCACACCTATGCCCCGCTCACACCCACGCCCCGCTCACACCCACGCCCCGCTCCTGGCCCTGCCAGCCTGTGCGTCCTCTGGGCGGGGCTGTCCCGCCCACTTCACGGAGATGGAGCGAGAAGCCTGGTGGGCTGCCGTGCATGGGGTCGCTAAGAGTCCAGCACGACTAAGCGACTTCACTTTCGCTTTTCACTTCCATGCATTGGAGAAGGAAATGGCAACCCACTCCAGTGTTCTTGCCTGGAGAATCCCAGGGCCGGGGGAGCCTGGTGGGCTGCCGTCTATGGGGTCACACAGAGTCGGACACGCCTGAAGCGACTTAGCAGCAGCAGCAGCAGCAGCCCGAAGCCCTGGGAGGCCAAGGGGAGGCCTGGGGTCCCACCGTGCGGATGAGGTGGAGCCCCGCCTGCAGATGGGTCTGACTTCGCCCAGGTCCCCCCAGCTTGAAGCCCTCGGGTTCCCCCCGAGCCTCCTCCAGGGTCTCTTGCACTCCTCGGGTGTGGGATCCAGACGCATGGTCCCAGCCACTGGTCCCGTTTTGGTGGTGACATCAAGAACGGGCATCTTGGCACCGACTGAGCCTGCCAGGGCCCCGAGTGCTGCTGGGAGCCCCGTGGGCGAGGCGCCAGCACCCCAGCTTTATAGACGAGGACACTGCGGCTCCGCTCACCTGCCAGTGGGGAAGACGCTTCCAGCCCGGGTCCCAAGGCGGAGCTTGGTTGTCACAGGCTGTGCCCTGGATGCTAATGACAGCCGAAGAACGGTGGGCCCCAAGGACACTTCCAAGAGTGTTACCTGTATTTACTCTTAATTTTCTTGAGGACCCCACGAAGTCGGTCCTTTTTAATCCCCATTTTGCAGATGAATAAACTGAGGCCCAGAGATGGTGTTAAGTAGCTCATCGAGTATGACCGCCCCTGAGCAGTGGGGCCTAGGCGGTGTCAGTCGCTAGCCTTGAACTCTGTGCTGACTGCTGTGCGGAAGGGGCTCTCGCAGGGCCCCTGGCTGCTCTGAGCCTGCCCTCCCCACTCGCTCACGCTGAGCCCTGGCACACACGCGAGCGATCGCCACGGGCTCTGGGCGTGCCGGGGGCCTGGTGGCGTGTGTCCTTGCCTGGGGAAGAGAGAAGTGAAAACAGATGTCTGTTTGACTACTCGAGTTAGTCATTGCGCCTTGGGCTGTGTGCTGGGTCGCTTTAGTCGCGTCTGTTTGCGACCTTATAGACGGTAGCCCACCAGGCTCCTCTGCCCATGGGCTTTCCCAGGCAATAATACTGGAGTGGGTTGCCATTTCCCCCTCCAAGGCATCTTCCCAACCCAGGGATCGAGCCCACATCTCTTAAATCTTCCCCAACCCTTAGCTGAGAGTTTTCAGCATGGGACTGAAAGACACAGTCTTGCACTTTGTGGAAAGCAATTGGCTTTTAATCAGAATGAAAAGTGCAATTCTCTGACCCAGCCCATCCCGCCCAGGAGGGTGCCCCACAGGTTCACGCATGCATGGCTCAAGGCCAGGTGTGTGGAGAAAGGTTTGTAGCATCAAAGCCTGGAAACAACCCTGGCGTCCACTCAGGGATTATGTCAATCACGGGAGACACAGCCCCCAGCTCTCCGCAGGCATTGAAACGCCAGACTGATGTCTATGTTCTGTGTTGTTCGGAAATGACCTTGGAGCTTCTCCAGCAGACGCAGTGGCTGCTAGGGCTCCCCAGGTGGTGCAGCGGTTGAGTCTGCTGTCCCCCTGCGGGGGCTGCGGGTTCGATCCCTGGTTGGGGGGCTCCTGATAGGTCCCCACATACTGCACGTGGCCAGAAAGGAGGAGCTGCTGAGTGAAGCAAACCAGACGGGGAAAGACAAATGTGGAACATCACTCATGTGAAGTCTTAGAAACTGACACAGATGAATTTTTTAACAAGACAGATGTAGACAGCAAACTTGCGATTATCAAAGGGGAAAGCGGGGGTGGACGGCTAGATCAGGAGTTTGAGACTGACGCACGACTGTGTGTAAAAGGGGCTTCCTCGGTGGTTCAGGGGCAAAGAGTCCGCCTGCGCACAGAGGACAATGCAAGAGACGCCGGTTCGATCCCCAGGTCGGGAAGATGCCCGGGAGGAGGAAATGGCTACCCACTCCAGTACTCTTGCCTGGAGAATCCCATGGACAGAGGAGCCTGGTGGGTTACAGTCCGTGAATCGCCAAGAGTTGGACCCGCCTGAATTGACTTAACGTGCACGCACATGTAATAAGCAATCTGTAGAGCACAGGGACCCATTCGATATTGTGCAGAAACCTGTAATGGAAAAGAATCTGAAAACGAATAGATATGTGTGTATATGTACACACACATGTGTACCTGAGCCACTTTGTCTCACACCGGAGCATTGTGAATAGACTGTGTGTGTGCTGAGTCGCTCCAGTCATGTCCGACTCTTTGTGACCCTATGGACGGTAGCCCGCCAGGCTCCTCTGTCCGAGGGATTCTCCAGGCAAGAACATGAGTGGGTTGCCATTTCCTCCTCCAGGGCATCTTCCCGACCCGGGGATGGAGCCCACATCTCTTAAGTCTCTTGCATTAGCAGGTGGGTTCTTTACCCCTAGTGACGCCTGAGAAGCTGTAAATAAACTAAACTTCAATTTTGAAAAAAGTGGTTGTACCACAGGGAAGGTACAGTGTGCTTCCTTCTGTATGAAGCAAGGCATGTGCTCAGATGAACAGGCTGGTGCACACACGGCGTGGTTCCAGGAGGATTCACAGAAATGTGTAACGGCGTTCACTCCCGGGGAGTCTGAGAGACTGCTTTCATTGAACGGCCTCACCTCTGTGCTGTTTGGACTTTGAGAGACAGTGGAGCACGGTGGTTATGTAATGAGCACACGCGGGGCCCATGGACCGGGTTTGCCCTGGCTCTGCCGGCCACTAGCTGTGTGATCTTGGGCTACTTCACTTACCTCCTCTGGGCCTCACTTTTGTCCTAATTCGGATGAATAGGTATTAATATTTGTAAAGCGCTCAGAATAAGGTCTGAGGTGTAGTAGGCACTGCGTAAATGTTTGCTATTATTAATCAACCGCTATTTACGTGCATTCTATTTTTATTTAGGAAGCCAGCTACTGTAAACAGAGGCTTTAGGATTGGAAAGGAAAACAGGCAGGCAGCCAGTCTGCGGCAGGCACTGAGCAGAAAGGAGGGTTTGGAGGTTTCCCTCCAGGGTCGAGCCCCTCCTCCACAGGGACGTCTAGACGAGGTGCCCCCCGCTCAGACTCAGGGGTGCAGAGAGGGAGTGAGGAGAGCTCGGGCGTGGCGCGCCTGGCAAGGTTGCTCCAGGGCCTGGGAAGCCCAGAGGAGGCTCTGGCGGCTCGGTGGCGGGCTCCTCCACCGCCAGGCCTGGAGATGCAGCCCCCTTGCTCCAAGCATTTGGGGTCTGCCCCATCTGGAGCCACCTGCGTCCACGAAGCCCTTTCCTTCCCTCACACCCACGTGCCCGCCTGCCAAGCTTGGGAGCAGCGCAGGGGGAGATGAGAGAGAGAGTGGATGGCCTTTGGTGGGGCCCGTGGGGCGGGGGTGGCCCCAGGGCACCTGTGCTGATGGGGCAGCCAGGAGCAGGATGTGTCCGGCCCGCGCCCGTGACCCTTCAGGCTGATCCGGTTCTGGAACGCGGGGGCTGAGCACGATCCTGGCCTCCGAGGCTGGAGCTCCCCTGCCGGCCAGAGGGGCCACCTGTGAGCCCATCTAGGCAGCGTGGGCTGGGCACAGGGAGGCCTGGGCCGGGCGGTGGGTGGCCGTCCTGCAGCTGCTGGTCTCTCTGTGGGTTAATGATTCACCGTGCTCGCGCCATCCTGGGCTCCCGAAGCTGCTGGGAAATGGGCTGAGAGTGGCCGGCTGGCGTGCACCCGTCGGTCGTGAGCTGGTGACCCCTCTCTGTGGCTGGAACTTTGGCCTTGAACACCCTCTAATCAGATTCCTGGCCTTCTCTTCACAGGCGAGCAGCTGGACAGTGCTGGCCTGAGCTGGGACCCGTCTGATGGCTTCCTCCCGTCCTCCACAGGCTGCCACAGGTACGGCCTCTTGTCCGGCGCCGCCCAGGGCCTCTGACCCTGGGTGTGAGTCTGGCTCCGCTGGCGGTTAGCTGGGCGCCCTTGGGCCAGTGGTCTCTGCAACAGGGAAATGATAGGAAGTGGGCTCTGGGCAGGGGTTGGAGACTCTTTTCCTGTCCACCTGAGGGCCCCTGGGGAGATGAGCAGAACCTGGGACTGCGGCATCCTCGGGGGTAAAACTAAGAACTGAGAGTAGGAGGTAGGGGCTGGGGGTGCTGCCCGTCCATCTCCATCTGCTGAGGCTCCAAAGCTGGGCCGTCTGGCCGTGGTGGGGTGGCCAGAGTCGGCAAAAAAAAGAGGAAAAATACATACTTATGCTGAAAAAATGTTTCATAGAAATTCAGTTTGATGTCCTGTATTTTACGTGGCAATCCTAACACTGGGGCCTCGGACAGTGCTGGTGGAGCTGGGCCCCGGAGGAGCTGGGCCCGAGGCCGACTGCCCCGGTGGGCCCAGCTTCCTGTCCTCTTGTCCTTCCTGGGGGATGGCCGACGGCAGAATGGTAACGAGCCAGGGCTGCTTCTCGAGTCCAACCAGCCCAGTGGCTTGGTGTCTCTCTGGCTGTCTCATCGCCCACAAGCGTGGTGTTAACGACAGCCTCTCCTGTGTGATTGCAGGGTTTAGGGACAGGTGGGGCTCCAGCGTGTGCTCATCAATGGCTGGCTCACTGCCTGGGAAATGTCATCACTGGGGCGTTGACAGGACCGGCTGCCCGTGCCCCGCTTTGAGCCCCGGGGCTGAGCCCAGGAGGAGTCTCTTCCCCCTTGAACCTCCGTGTCCTTCTCCGCAGGGTAGGGGACCAGCGTGCTGGGCCCGCCTCCTCCACAGCGTGCGCTGGCTTCCTGGGTCCTGGCCCCCTGGACTCACTGGGGCTCACTGGGGTTGGCTCTACGGGGAAGGGGAATGTCCAGGAACATCACAGGCGTGTGTGGCTCCGTCCGGTCCTGCCGTCTGTCTGTCTGGGTGGGGAGAGCTCAGTTCAGCTCTCAGTCACCCAGGGATGGGCTGTCTGACTTTCCTCTTGATAAGGTGCCGCGGCTAGTTGCCTGGGTCTCAGGATCCTGGAACAGAGTCTGGGGGAAAGGGCATTTCCTGATTCATGGCTGTGGCTTTGGGTTCCAGGATGTCCCCGCTCCCCGTCATCAGCACCCTGCACCCTTTCTCCTCCACACCAAGGGGCCAGACGTGCCAACTGAGAGCAGAATTACTCTGTGATGAAATCAATTCAATCTCATTAAGCAAGCATTAATTGATGGGTGCATCTGGTGTTGCAGGCTGAGATCTGGTTGAAGCAGGCTCTTGGCCACTCTTTCCGATTCTCTAAGTGCTTCGCACCATCTTCCCAAATAAATTCAACGCCCCCCACCTCCTTGCAGGCGTGTTCTCACCCCGTCATCCTCAGTCGCGTCTTCGCTTTGACTGGGCCACTCGCTGTTGCGGCGCGCGGGCCCTCTAGTTGTGGCGACCGGCTCAGCCTCGTGGCGCATGGCTTGGCTGTTCTGCAGCATGTGGGAGCGTAGCTCCCTGACGGGTCCCCCGCATCTGCTGCCTTGCAGTGTGCATGCTTAACCACTGGACCACGAGGGAAGTCCTGCTGTTTGTACTTAGCTGGCTCGGTAAAGAATCAGCCTGCCAGTGTAGGAGACCCATGAGATGCTGCTTGACCTCTGCGGGGAAAAGGTCCCCTGGAGGAGTGCATGGGAGCCCACTCCAGTATTCTTGCCTGGAAAATCCCCTGGACAGAGGAGCCTGGGGGTCCATAGGCCGTAGGGTCACAAGGAGTCAGACACGACTTAGCAACTCAACCACAACAACAAAGAGAGAGAATAGAAAAGTGACCTGAGTCCCTGGACACAGCCTGGGGGCGGGGCCGCCGGGGCGAGGCCTGGTCTGTGGATAGGGAGGTGGCCTCCATCCCACCCGGGGTCAGGGCCTGGGCTATATGACTCAAAGCGATAATAATAGTCCTCACGATAATGACTGGGGCTTCCCCGCCGGCTCAGTGAGTAAAGAATCCGCCTGCAATGCAGGAGACACAGGAGATGTGGGTTTGATCCCTGGGTTGGGCAGATCCCCTGGAGGAGGAAATGGCAACTCACTCCTTGCCTGGAGGCAACTCCTCTTGCCTGGAGAATCCCACGGCAGAGGAGCATGGAGGCCTACAGTCCAGAGGGTCGCACAGATGCAGACATGACTGAGCGAGTGGACACAGCGATGATGGTAATGGCCCGACTACAGGGATGATGGACAGAGGCGCCCGCGTGAGAGGAGCGCGCACTCAGCCTGCAAGCCCCGGGCTCCGGGCTGCCCTGGTGCGGGCCCGGTCCATCCCTCCTCCCAGCGCTCTCTCAGGCAGTTACTCTTGCTGTTCGCATTTGAGGGACCGGGAAACTGCAGCCTGAGGGTGAGATAATGCGGCACGCACCCAGCAGCCAGTATATAGGAGAGCTGGGCTCTGAACCCAGCCTAGTCCCTGCAGTGCAAAGGGAATCCTCCCCGCTGGCCACCCAGCAGAGTCAGTGGGCAGGACCGTGGGCCCTGACGCCTCCTTGGTCAGGACAGGTCTGACTCTGGGGGCCCAGAAACAGTAGTGGGCAGGGACTCCATGGTCACTTACTCCAGTATCTTTAAAATAACGTTTTGTATTTATTTGTTTTCGGCTCTGCTGTATCTTCATGGCTGTGTTAAGGCGAGCCGAGGCCACTCCCAAGTTCTGGTGTGTGGGCTTCTCTCTCTCTCTCTTTAAGATCTTATTTATTTTCGTATTCGCGCCTGTGCTGGTCTTGCTTGCTGTGCGGGCTTTCCTCTAGCTGCGGGCACAGGCCTCTCCCCGCAGCGGCCTCTCTTCTCGCGGAGCACAGGCCCCCCCGTCGGGCTCAGCAGTTGCAGCGGCAGAGGCTTCGCTGCTCTGGGGCATCTTCCCAGGCCAGCGGTCGAGCCCAGGTCCCCCGCATCGGCAGGCGGATTCTCAGCCACGGGACCCCCGGGTTGTCCTGGGCTCCTCGTCGCAGTGGCTTCCCTGGGTGTGGAGCGCCGGCTCCAGGGCACTCAGCAAGCACGTCAGCAGTTGCTGTGCAAGGGCTCCCGAGCACGGGCTCAGTAGCTCCACGGCACGTGGAATCCTCCTGCACCAGGGACTGAACCAGTGTCTCCTGCACTGGCAGGCAGATTCTTTATCACTCAGCCACCGGGAAACCACATTCCAGTATTTTTTAAAATCGTTTAAAATCGCAGCCCACAGACCTGCCGATAGGAGCGTGCGTGTGTTCACCAGGTCCTTGTTCCGTGCCTGTCATGTGCCGGGCACAGTACCAGATGCTGGGCGTGCACACTGAGTGAGACACCCTCCCTTAGGAGGCGTGCGCTCTAGCAGGGCAGACAGACGGAAAGACGGGGAGAAGCACAGCCTGCCACGTGCTGATAAGGGCCGCAGAGATGAGTGAAGCAGGCAAGGCGCATCCGGAGCCCCAGGTGTCCCTGTGGGCCGTTCTGGTCCCGGAAGCCTCGGTGGGAGGTGGCAGGTCGTCAGTAGACCTGGAGGCCCCAGAGGGCGGGAGACGCTCCCTGGGGCAAGGGCAGCCTGGACCCCAGGACTGAGGTGCAGAGGTCCCGAGGCAGAGCAGAGCGGCCCCTTGCGTGGCCCAGCAAGGAGGCCACACGGCTGCAGGGGAGTGAGCAGGGGCGAGCGTTGGGAGGGTATCTGTGTGTGTGCTGTATGCATGAATCCAGAACGGAAGGGTTGACAGCAACCTCACAAGTAAAGCCACGCGTGAGTTTATTAACAGTGCGGTGGTGGCCGAGTCGCCAGGTCGCGTCTGACTCTTGCCAGGCGATGGGCTGTAGCCCGCCAGGCTCCTCTGACTGCAGTTCTCCAGCAAGAGTCCTGGAGTAGGTTTGCCATTTCCTTCTGCAGGGATCTTTCCAACCCAGGGATCGAACTCAGGTCTCTTGTGCTCAGGCGGGTCTCCTGTGATGCAGGCGGATTCTTTACCGACAGCCACTAGGGAAGCCACTTAGCATTATAAAATTTTAGAAAAGGTCTTCAGTAAGCAGTTCATAGAGCAAAAAGCTTCCCCTGGGCCCCTAGTTGATTTTATGACCCACCAGTGGGTTGAGAACCGTTTGAAGGTTACTAATCTGGCCTCTGGATCTCCTCCTGAATTCAGCACCACGGGGCCAAGAGTGCAGGGGCTCAGGAGAGACTCCCAGGAGGCCACTGGGCTGAGCGGAGAGTGGGACCCCAGGCAGATCAGGGTTCAAACCCGGCTCCCTGCTTTCAGCTGGTAACTGGGTGCTTCGCCTCACCTCGAGAAATCTCTGTGGCCTCGTGTAAAGCGGGGGTGGTCGGGAGGCTTCGGCAAGAGTCACGTGGGCTCGTCGCAGGCCCTGAGTGTCTGCTTGTCCGCCGCTGGGGGAGGAGCTCGTGCCCCTGGCCACGTCACCGCCCAGAGGAGTCCTCCCAGACGGCCTGGGCCGTAGGGTCCCCCCAGCTCCCTGGAGCAGGGGCTGCATCCCAGCCTCCTTGGTCTTGTCTCCATCGTCGCCTGCGGGAGTCAGGGAGGTGGGCTGAGCCCCGGCTTTCTACTGCGCTCACGCAGCGGAGGAAGGGCTGCTGCTTTTTCTCTTTCAGATTTTTTTTGATGTGGACCATTTTCCAAAATGTTTTTATTGAATTTGTTACAATAGTGCATCTACATTTTTATGTCCCCCCCCTTTGGTCACATGGCATGTAGCATATTAGCTCCCTGAGCAGGCATCGAACACCTCCTGCATTGGAAGGCAAAGTCTTAGCCACTGGACCGCCAGGGAAGTCCCCGAAGGGGCTTCTTGAATTCCATACACTTGCACCTAAAGCAGTCTGCTCTGGAAACCCCCCCAGTCACGGTGGAGTTTTGGGTTTTTCTGGTCAGAGAGACTGTGCCCATCTGTCCATCCACTGGTCTGTCCACTTGCCTCTCTGCTCCCTCCACCTCCCCGCCCACTTGCTTATCAAGGCATCTATGGACAGTCCTGTCCTCAAGGATCTCGGGCTGGGAGGAGGCAGAAAGCACCACAGGTGTCACTGTGAACACATCCCGGGCAGTGTGTCAGGAGCCACACCTACTCGAGGGCTCTGCACTGGGGGCAGTTTCGTCCCCCAGGGGACATTCGGCTGGCACTGTCTGCAGACACTTTTGGCTGCCACAGCTGGAGGCGGAGGCCAGAAAGGCTGGTACACCTCCGGCAGTGGCTCCAACACGGAGACTCGCAGCCTGGACTCGAGGCTGAGAAACCCTGACCTACATCTCGGGTCACATTCACGTCAGCCTTATAAGGTAGGTGCCCTTTCATCCTCTGCCTTACGGGGGAAGAAACGAAGGTTCAGAGAGGTGAAAGGCACTCGGACAGGACCTGGCGGGTCCAAACCTCATGCCCTGAACTGTGTGACGGGCTGTGAGCAGGCTGCTCAGGGCAGCCCGGGGAGGGGTGATCAGCTTTAGACTTGACCCAGCTGCTCTGTCCTTGGGTTTCGCAGTGCGTTTGGACAGGGTAGCTTGGTCAGTCCCTAAGCCGTGTCCAAGGTTTGCACGAGCCAGGGAGATGGGCTAAATGAACACTTGAGGGTCTGTTTGGTGTCAGATTCCAGGAAAGAAGTCTTCCAAGGAAGAAGACTGGGAGACCTCAGCCGGATGAAATGGGTGGGAAGGCGAGGGTTTGCGATGCCCTTGAGGATAGAGTCTATTTCTTCACCCGTTTAATGAAAGTTTCTGAGTTATATCTGTTAGTTGCTCAGTTGTGTCCGACTCTTTGACCCCATGGACTGTAGCCCACCAGGCTTCTCTGTCCGTGGAGTTCTCCAGGCAGGAGTATTGGAGTGGGTTGCCATTTCCTTCTTCCAGGGATCTTCCCGACCCAGGGATCAAACCCTGGTCTCCCGCACTGTGGGCAAATTCTTTGCCACCTGGGAAGCCCCCAATTCTACTTGTTGACTAAGAAAAAATGCACAACCTAAAAACTGAGAATTATGTTTTACTTGGAGGACTTACTGAGGGCTGAAACCCTGCAGCACGCTCTCAGGGAGCTCTGAGGATCTGCAGAGGACAGTGAGAAGCCAGGATGCGTGGGAGCGTTCGCGACAAAGACCAGAGAGTGAGACCCTCAAAAGACCACTGTGCAGGAAAACCAGACCCCTCAGGCTGATGAGTTTAGCACTTTTCAGTGTGTGAGAGATGCAAGAGGCTACGCTCGCTGATATCGTTTCTTCAGAGTGCGCTTCAGCTCTCTACAGCCCTGTCCTGTTCTTTCCCCCGAGCCCGCACCGGGGCGCGCCGTCCGGGTGCCGGGCATCTGATGCCCTGATGGCTGTCACACCCTTTGCTTACCCACCTGGCTGGTGACGTTCATCTACATGCCCCAGGCCAGGACTGTCCCCTTCAAGGAGGCAGAACAAACCGCTACACGTGTTACAGGAGCAGATGAAGAAAACAGGAGGCAGACAGAGAAGGGATGCGGGCGGGGCCGTCCCTGCCGGAGCTGAGCTTTGAGGGACGACGAGGCAGACCTGGCCCCGAAGGGGTCTCCCGGGAGGGAGAAGCAGGCTCTGAGGCCGGGAACCCTCCAGGCTGGGAGCGCAGCCCCCAGCCCCGCTGCAGCTGGTCTGTGCCCTGGTACCCCAAACTGGCTGTCTTCAGGCTCCAGACACTTCCAGACAGCTGCTCCCTGCCCTGTGCATGCAAAACACAGCTCAGGGTGCCCAGCAAGCCTGGCTGTGCGCATTTGCAAGTATGCAAAATGCACAGATGGAAACGCACACATGGAAATACACCCAAAGGTGTGTGCCCACCCCCACACCCCAGGCAGATGCATTTATAAGCCCCCGCTTGCTTACAAAATAGGGAAATAGAAAACAAGAAAGTCAAAGGCTCCCTTGCATTTGAGCCCAGATGCACTCACCTCGTAAGCTTGTCCCTGCCCTCCGCCGACTGCCCATCTGTTTAGAGTCCCAACCCAACCCCAGGCCCCCACGTGGGTTTGATCTCGTCCCTGGGACCTGCCCTCACTTGGACCCCAGCTGCTCCCCACTTGCAGCCATCTCTCTGGACCAAACACCAATGCAGAGAGCCTGCCATGGGCTAACTCCTCCTTCCTTCCAGGAGATCGACTGCTTCCCAGAGGCCCAGGCCCCTCCCCCGAGGCGGAAGACGACCCTGGCGAGGCCTTTGAGTTTGACTACAGCGACGATGACGAGGACACCAATGCCGGCCCGGCCGTCCCAGGCGCAGCGCAGGAGACGGAGGCAGACACACCCCTGATCCACTTGGACTCCGCCCCCGTCGCCGGTAAGGTGCTCTGGGAGCCTGATGTCTTCACGGCTCAGGGTCTGCAGGACTCCAGGGGGCTCAGGGCCGCCTGGAGACTTCCAGCTTCCCGAGATGCCGCCTCATGCTGTCCCCAGGATGCGGGGACCAAAGAGAGACCGCTGGGCGGAAGCCGCGTCCCGTCGCCTCCCCTGGGCCCTGGAGATTCCTAGCATGCCTGCAGCATCTGGTGCGCTCTCGCGCGTCGTAAATGGAAGCGACTGGCCATTGGTTGTGCTTCGGGGACAGTTACTGCCCAGGGCTTGTTTCTCGCAAGCCCCCCCCCACCCCGCTCTGCAGCTCCTTCCAGGGAGTCACCCCAGCCGGAGCAGCCTCTCCCAGAGCCCTGTGGGCGGGAGGGCCCCGACAAGACCCGTGTGAGACCAGTCTCTGTCCTCAGGAGGGACTGGGGAGTCCCACAGGAACTTCCTGCAGGCTTGGGGGCAAGGAGCTCCTTGGGGAGCTGAGGGTGGGGGCAGGCAAGAGCTGGCAGGGGGACCAGTTCTGGTGGAATGTGCGCCGTGGCCACGGGGTGGGGTCCGGCAGGATGGGCAGGGGAGCTTAATGACAGTGTGGGGCTGGGAGAGGCTGGGGACAGGGCGGGGTGTGCTGAGTCCTTTGGGCCGCCGGCCTGATGGATGCTCCTGTTCACCTCCCGCAGACCTAGAGCCCAAGCCAGAGCCCGCACAGCCTCAGACACAGTAAGTGAGCCTCCAGCCTCCTTCCTTTGCGTTGGCAGCTGGAAAATGGGGAGAGTGGGCGGGAGGTGTGAGAAGGGGTGGAGCTGCGGCCGTGGGGGCTCAGGGCAGTCCTTGGCTAAGGACCTACTGGGCTGGAGGGGAGAGGTCAGTCCTGAAATGCCTTACTCTTTCCTTTATTTCCCCCACAAGCCTGTGAAATAGAAAGCAGGTCTTGCTCCACACCCTGGCTTTGTCCCTTGCCAGCTGTGTGGCTGGAAGGAGTCACAGAAACACTCCAAAGTCAGGCTGTGTGTCTCAGCCGCTCAATTGTGTCCAATTCTTTGGGACCCCCGTGGACCGCAGCCCGCCAGCCTCCTCTGTCCTTGGGGATTCTTGAGGCAAGAATTCTGGAGTGGGTTGCCTTTCCTTCTCCAGGGGATCTTTCCCGACCCAGGGATTGAACCCGGGTCCTCTGCGCTGCAGGCAGATTCTCTACCATCTGAGCCACCCGGGAAGCCCCAAAAGGCAGGCTGTCCGTGTGCAAGATGGAAACAGCGGAGTGTCCCCTCCCCTGGGTGGCAGCTGGGGATTAACAGGCCCGCCGTCATGGTCTTTGCCATTGCTGTTTCCTCCGCTCCCTTTCCTGTGACTGTTGCTGGGGACTCTGCCCCTCTCCCCCCGGGAGCCTGCCTGAGGCAGGGCAGCCTGATGGCTAGAGGTCTGGGTGTTACACCATCCTCTGGGCCCAGCGCTGGCCACAGTCCTGGCGTAGGTCTCGGTCTTCCAGGCCTTGGCTTTCTCATCTGTGAAGTGGGCCATTGCCGCCTCCATGGGAGAGTGGAGACCTGTTGGGTCAGACAGCCTGACACTGCAGGCACCCGCTCGAGGCAGTTTGACCACTGTCTCACCTGTGGTCTTGGCAAGCTGGACGGTGCATTTGGGGATTGGGGCCATGCAGCCCAAGGCCTCTCAGAGCTCTGGTCACGGCTGCCCACTACCAGGCTTTGGGGACCTGGGGCTTTAGAGAGTCCTTTCCCCTGGCCGCTCAGGTGGTAAAGAATCTGCCTGAAATGCGGGAGACCTGCGTTCAGTCCCGGGGTCAGGAAGACCCTCTGGAGAAGGGAATGGCAACCCGCTCCAGCATCCTTGCCTGGAGAATCCCACGGACAGAGGAGCCTAGTGGGCTACAATCCATGGGGTCTACAATCCATGGGGTCACAAAGGGTGGGACCTGACTGAGTGACTTTCCCTCTCACTTCTGAGGAAAGCCTCTGGTTGATGGCCCCGGCATCTGGGACCTTGAGTTTAAATCCTGGTTGCTTGGGTTGGGAGGTGGGCACGATCTGAGCCTCCTTTTGTTTTCTTGGCGTGAGCTGAACCTGGGGAGCTAACTCTCAGGCAGGTGTTGCCAGCCTGGAGATGCAGGTGGTGGCCCGGAGCCCCGGGAGCCAAGGCAGTTCTGGATTCAAGTTCAAGCCTGGGACAGCTTGTTAGTGCTCATCTGCCTGCTGCAGCGGGTGGCCCTGGGAGGGTTTCTGCTGGGCCTGCCCCTGCGTGACTAATTACGGCCAGAAGTAGGGGCCACCTCTCCTCCCTGATTGGAGACCTGAAATGAATCGGCGCTTCCGCACCGGCCTGGGTGACCTCCCAGGGGCTGTGCCCCTCCAGGGTGGGCCAGGCATGAAGCCACCTGGAAACTCCATCTGGGCAGGGACACAGACGCCTCCAGGTGGGACACAGGAGACGGGGTGCTGATGGGGAGGGGCTGGGGGGACTTGGCTGAGCAAGGGACCGTGAATTCACCAGTGGAGAGAGGGGAGGGGTCTGTGTACACAAGGAAGCCACTGAGCGGGCACGTGTGTGTGTGTGTGTGTGAGAGAGAGAGAGAGAGAGAAGCGGTGTGGGCAGCCACCAGGGCTCCCCTCCCAGGGGGCTGGCTCTTGGCTTTTCTCCGGCCACCCTCGTTCCCTGGTCTCTGGGTCAGGACACGGCAGCCCGGCCCGGCCCTGCCCACCTCCTCTGGTGTCCTGGAGGCCTGGTGACGGCGTCCAGAGCGGGTGTCTGGCTGGCACTGGCCCCACCCAGGGGCCTGGGCCCAGCGGCCCCGGAGCTGGTGCTGTGCTCTGTCGAGATGGCCCAGCAGGTCCCTGGGTTCTGGGCAGGAGCCCAGCCTCCGCTTGACCCACCGCCCGCCCTCCATCTGCTCCTGGAGTCAGCCCAGCCCCCATGAGCACCAGCTCCAGGGAGCTGGAGGAGCTTCCAGTCCTCCCTGAGCCCTTCTCCAGCCGGTGGCTCTGCGCTGCCTGTGAAGCTCTCTGAGCCCCAGTTTCTGCCTCTGGAAGGTGGAACTGGCATCCTGAGGAATAGGAGGCTGGTGGGGGAAGCACTCAGTAGCCACAGGGTGTTTGCTCCTGCCCCGCTCCTGACCAGCCTGGATGTTCCCAGTGCCATGGGCCGGGGGCAGAGGCCCTGTGCACCGTGCCGCTGACTCCTGGCTGAGCCTGTGCGCCAACGGCTGTGGTGGCGCTGGTGGTTAGAGACCCGCCTGCCCGTGCAGGAGACGAAGAGACACAGGTTCTACCCCGGGTCGGGAAGACACCCGGAGGAGGGCGTGGCAACCCGTTCCAGTGCTCCTGCGGGAGAATCCCATGGACAGGGGCCTGGCAGGTGCAGCCCATCGGGTCACAAAGAGCCGGACACGAGCGAAGGGACTTGGCGTGCATGTGAGGAGGCACCGCTTCGAGACCCCTCACTGGGGCAAACACTCACGCCCGCGGAATGTTGATGGGAGTCCTGAGACTTCAGTCCAGCCCCTTCTCTTTTCAGATTCCGAGACTGAGGGGCGGGCCTGCCCCCAGGCACCCAGGGAGCCTCCTCCCAGCTTCCTTCCCTCCCTTCCTGGTCTCCGTTTACTTCAGTTCCAGCTCCTTCTCAGAATGGTGAATTTCCAGTCTGGTCTCCTCTGGGAGAAGAGCCAGTCCACATCGCTTTCCTTCTCTTTATTATCCGAGAGAAAGGGGAAAAAAATCTTGATTTTCTTTCTTTTTTTTTTTTAAAAATCACCCCAATCTAGTCTCTAAGCAAACGTTGCTTTGAAAACAGCAAAGCTCCTGAGTGGAGGACACTTCACCTCTTTTCGCTGTGCTTCCCCCACGGCCCCTGCCCCGGGGCTTGGAAATGGCCCTGGGCTCTGCCCGGCTGCCTGCCTGCCTGCCCTCAGAGCCGCGGGGCGGCCTGACTCCGCGTTAGCGTCACTGCCCCCATCCGCCGGGCTGCTGCCTCAAGGTGACCTCCCTCCCCAGGCTGAGGAGGGAGGGAGGCCAGGCTGGCGCTCCTCACCTTCCACATCCCGGGCGGAGCTCAGAGAGTGAAGTGAGGCCTGGAATCGGGGTTCCAGGGCCCGGGAGCTTGGTTCTGCCCTCCAAGGGGCTGGCTTCAAGTCTCCCCTGTTGCTCGCCAGCTGTGTGTCACTGGGAAAGCTGTTTTCTGAAAGCTCTTTCTTAATCTGTGAAACGGGGATGGTAAATGAGCAGCACGGGGGTGATTCTGTAAGGCGCACACAAATCCGCGTCTGTTCGTCTGTTTGGGGCTGCGTCCTCCTGGCACGCGTTGGCTGCTCCGGACGTATCTGCGGCTTCTGGGTCCTGGACTGAACGTGACGTTAGGGGGACTCGCTGGAGGGTGCCCCCGAGGAGCCAGCAGCCCTGGGTCTGGTCCATCTCCCTGGTCGCAGCTGGCCGGCTCGGCCTGTGTCACGAGGACGCCTGGGGCCGCTGGGGGGCCGGTGACCTGGGCGGGGCCGCTGGGTCCATCTCTGGCCTTGAGGCCTGAGGACTTCCCGATCCCTTCACCTGGAGGGGGTGCGTTGCCTGCTGGAGGCGGCCAGGCTGATGGGGAAGCGGAGTTGAGGGCATCGATGCGGTGTGCTGTGCCAGGGCCCCTGGGGCAGCTTCAGGGTGGCCCCCGCCTCAGCCCAGGGGTGAGGTGGCTGACTGAGTCCGTCCTTCACAGTGCCCAGCGGGCTGTGGTCTCTCTCTGCGGCGGGCCGTGCTGGCAGATGGCGGCAGCTGGCGCCGATAGGAGTGGTGACGGTGACGGTGTTCAGTGCGCGCCAGGCACCAAGCTCAGCGCCCAGCGTCATCTGCGCCTCCCCTCTCAGCAAGTGGCCAGTGTGGTACCCGCTCACACGTGGGGAGACCTGGGCTCTGCCCCCAGGAGTCAGACAGACCTGGGGTTGCAGATAGATGGTGCCTGTTCATTCACCAGGGCTTCTCTGAGCCGAGGCCAGCTGTCTGACCATCACGCTGCCCGCAAGGGTGCACTGGCGACTCTGGGTCCTAGCTCAGGACCCCAGACCTTGTTTCTTGCTGGGGATGCGGCCGGCTCCACATGGACAACCCCCTTCTGGGTGTGTTTGCTGGGGGTTAAGAACTCTGCTTCCTGTGAGAGCTGACTTGACCTCTCTGAGCTCTTGGGAGAGTAGTTTTAAGCTGTCACTGGAATGATGCACAGACCCCATCTGGGGAGCCAGGCAGAGTGGCCTCGACTCTGCCCGTGTGCTTCTGTGTGGGCCCTTCCCTTGAGAGGGAAGCAGTCAGGCAGCCCCTCCCCTCTGGCCCACGTGGGGTCTTGTGATG
>SJYF01001022.1:529964-542829 GCA_006410515.1 Procapra przewalskii
TTCCTGGATCAGGGATCGAACCCGTGTCCACTGCACTGGTGGCTGGATTCTTATCCAGTGTGCCACTAGGGAGGCCCCTAGAGAACCCTGTTTTTAAGACACAAAGTTGGTACAAGAGACTCAGTCACCTCCCGGAGTCACCTGTCGGTGAACCTCAGTCCTGCGTCTCTTTGGCGGCTTGTGGCACGCATGGCTTGCAGCTGCACCCGTGTCTGGGAGGTCCCCAACCACGGGCTCCGCCCCTTTCACTCAGTAGAGGGTGGCATTTGGCCCTGATGGTGTGCGGGGAGGCGACCACGCCCCAGGACACTTGGCAAGAACAAGAGCTGCTCTCTGGGGAAGGGACAGTGGGTAGGGCCACAGGAAGGTGTTCAGATCGTCCGGGGGAGAGACTGGGAGCCTCCTGGCTCTGTGCCCCCAAAAGCAGAACTAGGGCCGGTGACTGAGGTCGGTGGATTTCAGCCACAAGGGGAGGACTTTCTAATGTTTGTCGCACGTCACCATGAGCGCCTCCCCACGTGGCCCGCGCTCCACAGCCTGTGGTGCGCTCTCACCTTCACTGTGACCTTTGATCTGTACCACAGGCCCGCGGAGCAGGGCCCGGACAAGATACTCTAAGCTTCGGGGTCCTGCATCTAAAGACGGTCCCACCTCAGGCCAAATTCAGTCTGCACACGCGTGCTCAGGCCCACACAGGACTTTTAAGAAGATAGAGTTGGTTGGTTGCCAGTATTTAGAGACGGAGAAGCGTCCCACAAAACTTAGACTCATCCATCTTCTCAAAGGGTTGGAAGAGCCGGCATCCTGGCCCACCTTCCCACGTGGGGCCGGTCCGCTGAGCAGCGGCTGCCCACGCCCCCTCGGTCTGTATCCGGTCTTTCCCCCGAGGTTGCCTGCTGGCAGTTGGGTTTGCTCCACCCTTTCCAGGAGGATAGCGCTGGGAAGAAAGGGCAGGAGAGGAGACCCGCCCCAGGGTGCCTTGTCCAGGACCGCCCGGGGGGGCCTGAGGGGTGGGGCGTCTCTCCTCCCCACCCCGGGCGGGGCTCCCCCAGCCCTCTAATTCGGAATGCCTCTCAGGAAAGCGGCTTTGGCACCTGAGGGTCCTCACGCTCGAGAAGCATCTTCCGTCCCCTGCCGCCGCTCCCCTTCTGCATCGTGATGGCTTCTCTCGCTCTGGCTCACGCACCTGTGAGGTCACCTGGGAGAAGGAAGCCCTTTTCCTTACACCTGCTCGGGAAGGAGCTGTGCTCGCCTCTGTCCACTGGGGGGACACCCAGGCCGCAGGAGGTCAGGGAGACCTGTCTGGAGTTGGGAGGGGGACCGAGAGCCCCAAGCCCGAGTTTCCCGCTGTCACAGGGCCGTGCTGGGCGTGTGTGGGGTGGTGGCATGACGGCACAGCGCGCCCTCCCTGGCCAGGGGAGCTGGTCCTCGGCGTGGTCTCGGCCGCTCTGAGCCCAGCGCTGAGGTTTCCCCCTCTCTGCCCGTCCCCCACAGAGAAGTGGAAACGAAACTGGGTGTGCCCAGAGCGGAACCGTGTCGGCTGTTTCAAAATGTGCCTGCTCAGGACCTGGCTGCAGGGGGCTGCTTGTGCAATATCCGAGCTTTCTTTGGTCTTTGTTTTATCTGCTTAACTGGCAGGAGGGTGGTTGCCAGAAAGCAGGGGACTTTCCTGTCCCGCGTTCTGGGTCACGGCACATGTGGCTGTCTTTCTGGGGCCTTCTGTCTTCAGGGTCCCAGCTGTGTTTTCACAAGCCGGTGGTCAGCTGGGTGGCGGAAGTTGTGAGGTGGGGGAGCCCAGCCTTTGCAGTCGTGGGGGGACCCCTGGGGTCCCTGAGATTTGTGTGTGTGTGTGTGTTGGGAGCCATGGGCCTTTCCCTGACGCCCCTCACCCCCAGCCTGGAGCTGGAGGGTGTGTGGCCAGCTGCCTCGGGCTGCGGACTGTGCGTGTGGCCCAGCTCCAGCCTGCCCTGCTGCTCAACCAGCGCGGGGTCTCGGCAGGCCGCTTTACCTCGGGAATGTCTGTCCCTTCATCTGGGAGTGGGGTGCCTTGGGGCCCTCGAGCTGGTGCGAGGAGAGGTGGGCTCTCTCGTGGCGTGTGGAGCAGCTCAGGATTCCGTGCTGCCCGGAGAGACATATTTCTTCCGAGGATGCAGGGTGTTCTCTCCGGGAGAGGGGTGACCGCCCTTTTCCTTGCGAGGATGGGGAGGAGGGGGTTGGCTGTTATGAGAATGAACTTGTCTGAATACTCTTTTACTTCCCCTGCAAAACCCCTTCTTAGCAAAGACATGTTTTCCGTGGGTCCCTGGCTCTGATGGAGGGCCCGTGCCGGCTGGTGTCCAGCCCGGGATGGGCGCACACCTGCCTGGAGGCGTGAAGGTCTCCAGCCTGGTCAGCATGGTCCGAGGGCTGCCTCGCTAGCCAGCAGAGCCCTCCCAGCCCCGCACGCGGCCTTCCCTGAGGCCCGTGGCCGACACAGGTCAGCAGGTCAGGGTGAGGAGTGGGACCTGCCTTCGGGCCAGGAGTCTGCCTGCGTGAGGCCGCTAGAGCGTGGGGACGGGCCGTCTGTGGGGTGTCCCACCGTGGGGCCAGCTCCCTGGGCGTCACGCAGGGCAGGCACTTAGAGGGCCCGCATTTGGGTTGATGCTCTGCCGTCAAGGTCTTGGAGCTCTTAATGATTCTGAGTGGCCCCGTCCGGGGCTCTGCAGGCCACATAGCCAGAGTCACGTGTTTCCTTGGCAACGTGAGCTTTGCTGCCGTCACCCACTTGATAGCCGAGGAGGCCGAGGTGTGGGCAGGCAGCCTGGCACCTGCCAGGGGGCTCCACGGCGTGCCTTGGGGCCAGGCTTGGCGCGTGGCTCTGTGCCCTGGAGCCATGCTGCCGGCAGGGACGGAGCGGGGCTGGTGGGGGCCGGCTCGCCTGAGCAGGGTGCTGGCCGCTGGGGGGCTGGCGGTCAGTGCCTCTGGTCCCCAGGGTGTAGGGCATGGTCCCGCCTCACCCCCGCCCCTCCCGGCTGCGATCCCCTTTGGGCGTGGAGGGACCGCCCTGGGTATTTGGTGCAGTGATGTCTGTGGAGCAGCCCGTGAGCAATGCTGGCATTGATCTTGCTCTGTCTGCTCCCCCAGCTTCTGACCTCGGGCCAGCGGCAGCTGCTCCTGTGTGAGACGCTGACGGAGACAGTGTATGGTGACCGCGGGCAGCTGGTCAAGTCCAAGGAGCGCAGGGTCTTCCTGCTCAACGATATGCTGGTCTGTGCCAACATCAACTTCAAGTAAGTGGGCCTGGCCATTACCACCACCCCGGGGACCCTCCCGTCGCGCCCCCGTCCGTCCCAGCCGGGGTCCTGTGTGAGCCTGGCTGAGGTCTCTGACTACCCGACTTCCTCTTCCTCTCTCCTTGCCGCTGTATCCCTGGCCCCCAGAGCTAGGAAGCACCTGCAGAGCCCACTGGGGCCAGCAGCTGGCCACTGCACAGGTGGGCTCTTCTGGAATTCTGTCCTCAGCATGGAACAGCCTGCTGAGTTTTGACCACTTTGAAATCCAAGAGGGTCTTCCCTGTGTCCAGCCCAGATCCCAAATCCCTGCTGTAGCAGCAGCATCATCATTATTTTTGGCTGCGCCATGCGGCATGTGGGGTCTTAGATCCCAGACCAGGAATCGAACCTGTGCCCCTTGCGTTGGGAGCCGGACTGCAAGGGAAGACCCCCAAGTCCCTGCCGCTTTAAGTCACGTAGGTGTTCCTCTAGCTAGATCGCAGTGTTTTTAGCATGAGGCTTTGCCTTTCCCACCAACACCCCCTCCCTGCTGGAGCCTGGTTTCCTGGTTCTGGTCAGAGGTTGCAGAAATGCCTGGGGCCTGGCCACTGGGCCTGGCTGGAGTTGGGACTGGAGTTGGAGCCCTGCAGTGGGGCCAGGGCCGTGCCTGAGGCCTGAGCTTGCAGACTTGTGGCCTGAGGGTTGCAGTAGCCCTCCGGAAGTCTTATGTCTGGCTCCTCTGGGGAATTCACAGAAAGATTGAGACATCCAACTTCTCTTGAAAATGGAATATCCCACGTTCTGGGCCCACATTGCCCGGGACCACACGGGCCTGCGTCTGGGCTCTGTGAGCCCTTTACTGGGCCTCCCCGCTGATCCGGGTCACTCCCGTCTGCTGCCCAGTCCTTTGGGCGTCGGGGATCGTGACCCTTGACCCCGTGAAGGCCAGTGGGACCTTTCCAGCCAGACGCTTAGCCCTGCCAGTGGAGGAGAACCTCATTCCTTGCTATTTGGCAGCGCTTTCAAAAACCCCGGAAGCAACAGCTGGCAACAACACCCCGCCCCCTCGTCTGTCCGTCTGATTGTCCTTCCGGCACTCACTGAGCCCTCACTTGGCGCCTGTTGACAGGTCTGGGCGGCACCAGCCCTGGCAGGGGCCTCAGGCCAGATCAGTGCGGCCCTGCCGACGACTGACTCCTGCACCCACTCAGTCACTCTCTCATGCAAACACTGTCGTTTTTTTGAAATTTTTTCGCTGGACTGTGTGCCCTGAGGAAGCTTACTTCCCTGACTGGGAATTGAACCTGAGCCCCCTGCATGGAGGGCTCAGCATGGAGTCTTAACCACTGGGCTGCCAGGGGTGTCCCTGAGCTCTTTAATTAAGTCCTGTTTGCATCCTGGGCTCCGTGCCGGTGCCAGGGGTCTGACCGACACCCTCTCTGCCCTCCTGCTGCTTGGAGCCTCCACGGTGTGAACGTGCAGTGGGGGTGTTGAAGAGTGAAAGCGTCAGTAGCGCAGTCGTGTCCGACTCTTTGTGACCCTGTGGCCCGTAGCCCGCCAGGCTGCTCTGTCCGTGGGATTCTGCAGGCAAGCGCCCTGGAGTGGGGAGCCATGCCCTTCTCCACGGGCTCTTCTAGACCCAGGGATCCAACCGGGATCTCCTGCATGGCAGGTGGGCTCTTTACCGTCCGAGCCACCAGGGAAGCGGTGAGGGTGTTGGTGGCCCACATTTGGGGGTCATTTTGGGTAACTTGGGGTGAGTCACGTGGCCTGTCTGAGTCTCAGTTTCCTTTTCTGAAATAAGGCAGGCTTCCTAGCAGGGCCGTGGTGGGAATAGGGGCCGATGGAAGGCTAGCGTCCGGCTTAGGGAGAAAGCCTTCCACGTGGTACCCCTCTGCCCTCACGTGGCCCAGCCCGGCGGCCGCCCCCCAGGGGGTTCTCAGCGCCTGCAGAAATCACTCAGTAACAATAACGACCCTTCTTGTCTTTTTCCTCAGGCCTGCCAACCACAGGTAGGGGTTCCGAGGCTCGGGGTGGGCGTGCGCCTCTGGGGCTGGCCTGGGTACGCCGATGCTTGCGCCTCCCCCGCTGCCCGCTCCACCTGCTCGGCTGGGCCGAGGGCTGTGCTGGGCTGCGAGGCGCCTGGCTGAGCTGACGTGCGGAGGAGCGGCTCCGGGCTGACTCGGCGGGCGCGGCGGGCTCTCCAGGGCCGTGTCCTCTTTCCCTGGCAGGGGCCAGCTGGAGATCAGCAGCCTGGCGCCCCTGGGGCCCAAGTACGTGGTGAAGTGGAACACAGCGCTGCCGCAGGTGCAGGTGGTGGAGGTGGGCCAGGAGGGCGGCTCCCACGACAAGGACAGCGCGCTCATCCAGCACGCCGGCGCCAGGAAGGCCTCGGCCGCGGGCCAGGCCCAGAGTGAGTGCCCGCCTCCGCCCCACTGGCCCAGAGGCTTTTCCTGCTGTTCGTAGCCGTGCACAAGCACGCACCCGTGTCCCTGCTCGGGAGTGCAAATGCACCCCCCCTGCATTCACCCCTCCACTCCCCAGCCTTGTACACCCTCGCGCGCACACACACACATGCACACACAGGTGTGCAAATGCGGTGACCCTGGACCCGAAAGCATGACCTCTAGGGCCTGCCTGGCCATTGCCTGCCTCCCTGTGGGGCCGCAGTTTGCCTGTCTGTTCTGTGAGGGGCCAGGGTGGCCTGTCCCCAAAACCCGCTGGGCTCAGGCTCAGGCTCAAGGTGGCCTGGCTCTCCCGGATCCTCCTTCCCCACCCTGACTGTCCCCTCAGACTCTGTCCAGTGATGGGGACAGTGAGAACTGGGGACGACTGGCTCCCCCGTCAGCCCGCTTCCTCCACCTCCTGCTGCTGCAGGACCTCCTGGCTGCCCTCCCTGTCCTGCGCACCTCCCTCCCCGGGCCACCTCTTCCAAGTGCACGCCAGAGCCGTGTGTCCCCCTGCACCTGAAGGGCAGGTGGCTTCCCGCTGCCCTGGGGCGAGGCCCGGCGTCCTCACCAAGGCCCGCAGGCCCCTCCCGCCCGCCTGCCCTGGCCTCGCTCCTGGGGGCTGAGTGCCCTCCTGCCCCCAAGCCTTCTCCTGGCCTTGGCCCTTTACCCCATGGGTTTTGTCTGGCTGCCCTGACTCATCTTGGTTCAGGTGACACTTCCTCCAAGAAGCCTTCCCGGTTCCTTCTGGCTGGCCACGGGCCAGCCCTGTGCTCTCAAGGCCCAGCTGTGTTCTCACCTCTACGGCGATGCTCTGGTTGCCGTCTCATCTTGCCCCTTGGGTGAGATGAGAAGAAGAAATCCTTGTTGAGCCCCAGTTGGCCAAGAGTCAGGCCCTCCCCACCAGCCCTGTCTCACCCTAACCCTGGGGGTGCCTCTGAGGCAGGGGTTGCCACACACTCTTGCCCTCAGGGGGCCGTACCCGCTTCATCCGCTGGGTCTGCCTCCCCGGGCCTGGGTGGCAGGCAGTGGGGGCTGTTCTGCGTTCCTGGCTGTCTGTTCACAGAAGCCCCCAGGGAGGGGCTCCCGCCCTGCCTGCCCCCCTCAGAGGCACCTTCAGCCAAGGTCTGCTCCACTTTCTCGGGACCACTCCTCCAGCCACTGTTTTATCTGTGACCACATTTCTCAAAGTAGAGGGCTAGGGTACCAGATCCCCTTCAAAAAGGAGAGAAGAAATCCTTGTTGAGCCCCAGTTGGCCTTGGATGAGTTTTTATTATATTGTTATTCAAATATGTGCAGATCTAAGACTAGGTATAATATTAATAAACTTCCTATGCTCATATCCCTTGAACAACCATAACATCTAAACAGAATCACAAGCAGAATAGAAATGAAACTACAAAACAATAAAATTCAAATTAGCAGCATTAATGGAACGTGATGGATGAGGTTGTTTTGCTGGAATGAAGGCGCTCTCTTAGGGGCCGGGTTCTCTTGAGCTCTCAGCGCCTGTATCCTAAGGGGCCTCGTGGTGGTCCCCGTTCCCCTCCAGCTCGGCCCACTGGGGTCTCTGCAGAGCCCTCCTTTCCCTTTATTCGGTGGGAGCCTGACTCTTATGCCCACGCCCACCTTGCTCCATGTTCATTGCCTGGTGGCCAGAACATGGTACCAAAGTCCACGTGGCTCCAAAGTCAGGAAGCCCTCCCCCTGAGCAGCAGGGTGTGGATTTCCTCCTTTCTTCTTTTCTGGACACACCGTGAGGTTCGTGGGATCTTAGTTCCCTGACGAGGGATAGAGCCGCGCCCTGCAGTGGGAGCACAGACTCAGCCCCGGGCCGCCAGGGAAGCCCAGGAGGTGGCTCTGCAGGCCTGGCCTCCAGGCGACCGAGGATGTGCGCCTGCCTGTTAGATGATCATCTGGACGAGAATCCAGATGACCTGCTGCCACCCTCCCCTGGGCTTCACGAGACCTCAGCTTGGGTGACCAGGGCGTGGAGAACGCAGCCCGGCTCCCCTAGCCTCACGTTTAGAGACCCCCCTGTGCAGTCCTGCGGGGCCCCGGCTGTTTCTTGCTCCTCCCCTCAGGGCCTTGACACTGCAGCTGTATCCTCCCCAGAGACGGGGTGCCATCACCCCCATCCCACCTCTCTCCCATCGCCCCGATACCTTCCTCCCTAGTGCCTCCCACCATCTTAACTGACGCCTCCCCCACCCTACTGAGCTTCCCGGGCGGTGCCAGTGGTAAGGAACCCGCCTGCCAACGCAGGAGACGGAAGAGACGTGGGCTCCATCCCTGGGCAGGAAGGTCCCCTGGAGAAGGACATGGCCCCCCTTCCAGTGTTCTTGCCTGGAGAGTCCCAGGGACAGAGGAGCCCGACGGGCTGCAGTCCACAGGGCTGCATGGAGTCGGACACGACTGAGCGACCCAGCACGCACGCGACCCCACCAGGTCGCCAGCTCCCTGAGGACAGGGGCCTTGCCTGTCTGGTGCTGCTCTCTCTCCAACACGCACAGTCGAACCTGCCACAGAGCTGGCTCTTAGGGCATCTTTGAGCTGCTGGCTGTCACGGGCTCCCTTGGCACGGCTGTTTTCCATCACGGCGGCACTCGCCTGCCTCTTGGGCCCGCGAGGGCTCCTCGCTGCTCCTGGCACAGCTGGCTCTGAGTCTTCTGGTCTCCTGTGACCCTCTGTGTAGACTGGGTGTGGCCCAGGCCCCAGGCGCTAGACTCCCCCCGACTGGACTGTCCCGGCTAGGAGAGAGAGGCTGGCAGCGTTTCCTTCCTGTGCCAGTGCCGTATCCCCAGGGCGACAGCTCTTCTTTGAAGATGTGTTCATTCTGTTCACGGCTCTGCTGCCGCCCGTGGGCTTTCTCTCCTTGCCTGCGCTGGGCCCCTCTCTGGCTGTGGTGTGCGGGCTCACTGCCGTGGTTTCTCTTGCGGAGCGCGGGCCCTGGAGCTGTGGCACACGGGCTCAGTCGTCCCGCGGCTCGTGGGAACCCCGGCCCGAGGATCCCCTGGGCCTCCTGCCCTGGCCGGCGGACTCTCGGCCGCGGAGCCCCCAGGGAGGCACGGCAGCCCTTCGCTGCTGCAGTGGGCGCCTGCTGGGTTCCTGTTGGTGCCTTCCCCACCCACAGCGTCTCTCTCTGCCCAGATAAGGTGTACCTCGGGCCCCCGCGCCTCTTCCAGGAGCTTCAGGACCTACAGAAGGACCTGGCTGTGGTGGAGCAGATCACCCTCCTCGTCAGCACGCTGCACGGCACCTACCAGGTACCCAGCGCCGGCCTGGGCCGGGGGCGCGGGCCGGCTCCCCTCTCTCGGTGCCCGGCGTGCCCTGACCTCGGGGCCCCCAAGCGGTGCCGGGCCATGCCCTGGGAGTAGTGTGTGTTCTGTGATTTGGGCAGAAGCTTTGGTTCCGGTTGAGCCGGGCCCGGCTGTGGGCATCTTTCTGTTGTTCCCTGTACAGAGTCTGGTTTGTCCTGCAGCGTCTTGGAGGACAAGACGCTTGGGAACCTCACCCCAGGCTGGGAGGGTGTGCCCCTTTCAAAGGAGGAGTGCTGGGGGTGTCGGAACCCAGGCCTGGTGCCCGGGGAGTAGCCGAGCGCGCAGACCCCCGCTCCTCTCCCCCCGGCTGGCCCCAGCTGCCCTGGAGCCTTGGAGGGTGGCTCTTGGGGACAGCGGGCTGCGTGCTGACGTCCTTGGCTCCCTGCGCCCTAGAACCTCAACATGGCAGTGGCCCAGGACTGGTGCCTGGCACTGCAGCGGCTCCTGAGGGTGAAGGAGGAGGAGATCCACTCCGCCAACAAGTGCCGCCTGCGGCTCCTGCTTCCTGGGAAGCCCGACAAGTGAGAGGAGGGCGCGAGGAGGCGCGTGGTCTGTGCTGCTCGTGGCTGGGGGGGCTGGGCGCGGGCGGGCGTGGGCTGTGCCTGGCGCAGCGTTCGGTACAGAGCAGATGCTCATGGCCGAATGGCTGAATAGATGAACGAACGAAGGACCCGTTCATACCCCAGTGAGCCCATCCTCTGTTGGGCTGCTCGGACGCTGCCAGCGGTCGGTCGACCGTGCCATCCCCTGAGGCCAGGTGCAGCCAGCCTCCCCTAGATGCCCGCCCAGGAGCTGGTGCTCCGTAGACCCACACCCGTTCCACAGGCGTTAGTGGACTTGACGGCAGAGATGGAGAGGGAGCAGTGTGGTTCCCCACTCTGAAGGTGGGGAGGCGGGGCTCAGGCGTGGGAGGCAGGGCCGGGTTCTCAGGGTCCTTGCTCGCAGGCCTAGGCTGGGTGGTGAGCTGTCAGAGCCCAGTTTGTGACCCTCTGGGTCTGTTGCACAGAGTCAGACATGATTGAGTGCATACACGCGTGTGTGGCGGGGGCAGGCGGGGAGAGGCCTCCAGGCTCCGTGGCTGCAGGGCACGGGGGACTGGAGCCCTGGGTGGGGCCTGAGCCTGTGCGTGTCCCTCCCGCTGGCTCCCAGCCCCCTGCTGAGCCACCCTGTCCCCACTACCGCGTGCCGCCTCCTCCCCCACACCCCACAGATGGCTCGGGACCCCGGGCCCACCTGCCTCTCCAGGCTGGGGTGGACCACAGGGGTGAGACAAGCTCAGAGACAGTGAAGGCGCCCTGCCGCTCCGAGGCGAGGTGATGAGGACAGCAGGACCTCTGCCCCCCAAGCCTGCATGCCCCTCCGCTCACGCCCTCATTCGTGCATTCATGTATCGTCCAGCGGACATTACCGAGCGGCTGTCCTACATCAGGGGCCAGGAACAGGCCCGAGTCACAGGCTCTGGGCCGGGCGTGTGCAGGCGGCTGGCGAGGCCTGCGGAAGGCTGACCAGTCGGGCCCGGGGCTGCTGCTTGAGTTGCAGCCTGCAGGGGCCCAGCCCCTTGTGGCCTTGCTGGGCCCCTGGGCCGGGCTGGGAGGCTGTGGCCTGTCGCTCTGGGGACCTACCTGTCCCTGCGGCTGTGGTGGGTAGAGGAACTCTTTGCCCAAGGGACCGAGGCTTTGCCAGGCCACTAGCCCCTCTGGCCGTGCTTCGATGCTCTGCACAGACCGCGCTCCGTCTCCAGGGCTGGTGGGGGCGGGAGAGGGGCTGGTGGCCCCCCGGGGAGCCAGGCCCCATTCCAGCACTGGTGCCCTGCTCTCTCACTGAAGGTCCGGCCGCCCCATCAGCTTTATGGTGGTCTTCATCACCCCCAACCCCCTGAGCAAGATCTCCTGGGTCAACAGGTTGCACTTGGCCAAGATCGGACTCCGTGAGTAAAGCCCTAGGGTCGGGGTGGACAGCGGGAGGGTTGGGGTGTGTATATGTGTGGGTACGAGGGGCGCATTCAGCCTTGGGGGCTTCTGAGTGAAGGGAGATGCTGCAGTGACCTTGGACGCGCCGCTCCCCTGCTCAGAGCCTCAGTTTCCCCATGTGTAGAATGGTGGGAGTTGCTGGGAAGTTAATTAGTCCGGAAGAGGAGAGGCTGGAGAGCAACCACTGAGGGGTTCTTGGTGAGAATAATGAAAATGTCCTCAAGCTGGAGGGTGGTCATGGTGGCCCAGCTGTGTGACCAGACCAGTGCAATGCACTCTTTATTTAAGGGGCGGATTTTATGGTAGGTGAATTGTATCTCAGTAAAGCTGTTGTAAAGAGAATGATGCAGGTTAGACTGAACTGATTCTCACCCGGAGGCCTCTTTATCATTCTTTTCTCCCGTGCTGTGCGGCACTTAGTTGCCCAGTCGTGTCTGACTCTTTGCGGCCCCACTGACTGTAGCCCGCCCGGCTTCTCTGTCCATGAGGTTCTCCAGGCCAGGATACTGGAGTGGGTTGCCATAACCTCCTTCAGGGGATCCTCCCAACCCAGGGATCGAACCCAGGCCTTCCGCATCGCAGGTGGACTCTTTACTGTCCGAGCCACCAGGGCCTTTTCTTCTTTGCATTCCCTGTGAAATAATGGACATTTCCACTTATCAAGTCTTTCCTGTGTGGCGAGCCTTTTTCTAAGCATTTTACACATCTCTCTCTCGTTTCTCATTTCACGCTCGAGGTAACACCACGAGGCAAGTCTGCTGTGAACCCCTTTGCACGGTTGCAAGTCTGAGGCCGAGAGAGGCACAGCGGCTTGCCGGAGCCCGCACAGCAGGGAGGGGCTCAGAGCCTGGGCAGTCGGCTTTAGAGCCCACTCTTAATTGCTGTTCATTCTGCTTCCTCAAGTTGGTGAGCTTCTGTCTGCCAAGCTGCGTTCTTTAAGCTATACGCACTTTATTTGTGCTTTTTTTGAATTGACAAAAGGCCTGGTTTGTTGCCGATCAGAACCATTATTTTCTATGGCATGCTGGAGTTCCCGTACGCTGATTCCAGTCAGCAGCAGCGGTTTGGGGGGTTTGTTTTTTTTTATTTTGTCTCAGTTACTGGTATGGTCTTTTTCGAGATAACTGTTTAATATATATCTCCAATAGATTTGAAAATGTTGCTGGGAAGGGATCAGGACCTCTGTCAAAGGCTTTCATCGGTTAAAAAAGTATTGAGTCTCTACAGTTACTTGAGAGGATGAGGTGGTTGGATGGCATCACCCACCTGATGGACATGAGCTTGAGCAAGCTCCGGGAGTTGGTGATGGACAGGGAGGCCTGGCGTGCTGCAGTCTGTGGGGTCTCAGAGTCGGACCCGATCGAGCGACTGAGCAACAGTGCAGTAATTTTAGACGCAGGGGAGAAGAGCAGCGAGAAAACAGGCCACTGTTCTCAAGGAAGTCGCAGTTTACAAGCGCAGGCAGAGGTTTACCTGAGGAGCAAACCGACGGGGTGGGGCTGGAGCCGCGAGGCGGGTGGAGCCAACTTGTGACCGGCACAGAGCCTGGGGTCTGGACTGGTCAGGGCGGGCTCTGCGGGGGTAACCACTGAAGCTGGGCGGAGGTCTCGGTCCAGTGAGCCAGGCTGCACAGCAAGTGCAAAGGTCCTGAGGTGGCCAGAGCTGGTGCGTAGCTGGTGTGAGGGGAGGCCGGTAGAAGTGGGGAGCGGGTTTACTGGAAAGCCAGGGTGAGGTGCACGGATTCCTCTAGAAGCGTGGGGGCTTGGTCGCCATGCTGAGAGCCAGAGGGTGGTGTGACCTGATTACCCTTTAAGTGGGTCATCCGGCTGCTGCGCGGAGCGGCGTGGAGGGCACGGTTGGGGGTGTAGGAAGGGAG
>SJYF01001022.1:586561-608204 GCA_006410515.1 Procapra przewalskii
GGGAGGGTGGGGTGAGCTCCAGGGGCCGGGGCAGAGCCCATGGAGAGGGTGGGATTGGCAGGTCGGCCAATCCTTGGCTTTTCTTGGGTTTCTAGAGCTGCCTGCAGGAAAGAAAACAAAAAACCAAGCCCAGCCCACCACCCAGAGGGAAGTGTTCTCTCCGCCTATCCTCCCATCCATCTCTGTTCTCTCCACGTGACTCTCGAACCCCCCACCCACGCTCCTCTCCTCCCCTCCATACTTAACGGTGGCAGCACTGGCATGCAGGGAGGAGGGAAGCCGAGGGGGCAGGCAGACCTCCCGCGGTGCGGTCACACAGCCCGCGAGGGTCTGCGGGAACCCAGGGCAAGAGCCGCCGAGGAGGGACATTTCAGCCAGGTCCTGACCAGCTGGTGGGGTCCTGCCCCCTGGAGGAGTCATTCGCTCTCTGCTCCTTTCACGCACGCGCCCCTCGAGCTCTGCGGCTGTCAGGCCCCGTGCTGGCTGCTGGAGCCACAGAGGTGAGCAGGCCTACAGCCGTGAAGGTCCCCAGGAAAGGCATGCGGAAAGGGAGGGCAGGCGGGGTGCCCGGCGCCAGGGCTGAGGGAGGGCAGGGTGTGCGGAGGAGCGTGGGAGGCCCTCCCGCGGGAGCGGGCTGCCTGGGGGAGGTCTGATTCCTGGAGGGTGAGTGTCCGGTGTGGGTCCCGGGGAGCTGTGTCTGCAGGAACCCTGACCCTGGATGCTGACCAGCTGCATCTGGTCCAGACGCACCCACCCTCTCCGGGCCTCAGTTTCCCATTTTCTATCAAAGGGAGGCTCACCCCTGTCCTGCCCGCCTCTAATGGGAGAGGAGGGGCCTTGCTAAGCGCAAATGGGACGAAGATCAGGTCTTCATCTCATTGCTCAAGCTAATTGAATGCCCTGTGTGGGTGGGGCTCTCAGGGGGAGCGGGACAGGACTTTTCCTGGGGCAGTAACTCTAGGTAGAGTTTGCTTGGGACGACGGACAAGTCTGCAGCCTCAGACCTAGCAGGCTTGTGTTCACATCCAGCTCTGCCAAAGCCCCAATGTGTGTCTTTCAGAGCACCCCTTCACCTCCAGGTCTCAGCTTGCTCATCTCTAAAATGGGGATGCTGAGCCCTTTGCAGGAGTGCCAAGGACAAGTGGTATTAATAATACTTATTTCCAAGAAGTCCATGGAAAGCGCTGGAAGGACCCTCCCCCGGCAGCTCTGTGATGATTCCTTGTGTCGTCCTACTCTGCCTTGTTCCAAACGACTCGAGGCACACTGTTCACATTAAGAAGCCCCTCCTCTTGTGCGGGAGTTAGCGTCTGAGAGCTCTGTGGTTCTGTTAGATCCGTCCCTGCAGCTCGCTCAGCAGAAGGGGGCCCGGGAGACGTGGTGGGGCCCGTGAAATCCGTCACCGAGCAATTGACTGACTCCGCTACTGTAGTGAAATTATCATATCAGCCAACAGCTCATCTCGCAAGCCTCTGACAACAGAGAGAGGGGGCATCGGGGGAGGAGAAGGCAGCTCCGGAGCCGCAAGGAGGACGTGCCTCGCATAGGAGAGGAGACCCTGGCTTTAGATGCTGATCAGAGTAATAAGAACCGCAAGCGCTCCAGGCGCCCCAGCTCGTTTCATCCTCATAGCCGCTCCCGGGGAAGCTGTCCTGTGTGCCTCGTTTTGCAGGTAAGGGATCTGAGGCCCCGGGAAGTTAAGCAGCTTCCCGGAAAGGGTCGAGGCCAAGGACTGAGGTCTGCCTTCTGCCAGAGCCAGACTCTGAGCCACCAGGTGACTCCGCCCAGGAGCAGAACCCGGGAGACAGAGCTCCGACGGTGCTTTCCCCACTCACTAGCTGCGTGACGTCAGGCCTGCGCCCTAACCTCTCCGTGTCCCAGCAAAGGGAGAGTAAACAGTCCCTGCCTTGGGAACCGATGCCTTTCATTCAGTGTTCACTGAAAACCCACTCTTCCCTGACAGCTCAGCTGGTAAAGAATCCGCCTGCAGTGCAGGAGACCCCAATTCAATTCCCGGGTCGGGAAGCTCCCCTGGAGAAGGGAGAGGCTACCCGCTCCAGTATTCTGGCCTGGAGGATTCCATGGACCGTACAGTCCATGGGGTGGCAAAGAGTCGGACACGACTGAGGGACTTCCACTTTCGTGTACCAGGGCCTGCATCGAGGTGGACTGGGTAGACTGGTGAGCCAGACGCTGCTCACGTCTGCCCCTCCCTACTCTACGGGGGATGCAGAGGAACCAGAAGATAGATAGTGAAACGTGTCAGATGGCGTCTGTGTTCTGGAGAAAAACGGTGCGGCGGGGGCCGGGCTGGAAAGCCCCGGGGAGGGCGCAGTGATGTTAACCAGGGCGGCTGGGGAGGCCTCACTGAGCAGAGAGCCACACGAGGGGCACAAGCGAGGCTGCGGAACATTCTGGGTGGAGGGAGCACCACGTGCAAAGTGCAAGTGGGCCGCTGGAGGCGGGGAGGGGCATCTGGGGGGTGGGCATGTGTTACGGGTCAGGTTGTGGGGGGACCTTGCCTTTTCTTGGTGACAGGGTGAGTCATGGGAGGGTTTTGAGTAAAGAACTGATGGCCTGTCTCTGGCTCTGTAACAATCTCCTGGTTGCTAAATGGAGGAAAATGCGTAGAGGCGGGGGTGGAAGTGTGGGGGCCAGGAGACCGCCAGGAAGCTGGTGGCCTGGACCGCGGCGGGTGTGCCTGAGGTCAGGGTGCATGGGTTCTGATGCTGGAGCATCCGATGAGCAGACACAGCCTCTAGACAAGCCCCTCATCAAGAGGCGGCTGTGAGCTGGACCCTCTCCCAGCTGGGATTCTGTGCAGCTGCTGATCGGGGATCTCGGGCTGCTGGCAGACTGTCCCCGCTGGGCTCCCCAGCCTGTGGTCCTTCCCCATATACTCAAGGACACTCTCCCCCTGAGCCATCGCAGACCTGGGGGCTGAGACCCTCACCTGCCCTGAAGTCAGCAGCACTCTCCTGCCCTTGTGGGCTTGTCAAGGACACAGACCTCTGCCCTCTGCCCACGGCTCTGTCTCCCTTCACCTCCCTGGCTTTCTCCTGCCTGTGAGAGGCCCAGGGTGTGGATGGGGAGTGTGTTTCCCACCCCCAGGAACCCAGGTAGCATCCATCCTCAGGCTTGTTCCCTCTGGTCGGCCCTGTTTCCAACTTGCCGATTGAGAATGGGACTTCCGGCCAGGAGACAGCAGTTCTGGGGCCTGGGGGAGCCTCTGGGCTCAGACAAGGAGCTTTGATCTCGATTAATAAAAGGAAGTGGCTCATCCTGAGTTTCCCCAGAAGCAGATCCTGAGACGAGGGTTTTGATTCCAGTCGGGGACGCTGAGGGAGACATGAGACAGGGACAGGAGTCAGAGCCGGGTGTGTTAGCTGAGCAGGTGACCCATGCTGGGGAGCTTGGGAGACACGCAGAGCTTCAGAGTTGCCCTGGCCGCGGGGTGAGGATGCTGGCATTTATCTCCACCTCTCAGCAGTAGGGCACTGGGTGGACACTGCTCCCAGGGCCATTCGTCCCGGCCCTCCAGCCTGCCTCACTGCTCAGCCAGAGAGAGGGTCCTGGGCTGAGCACCCCCGTTTCCCCCAGGAGAGTGCATGCAGCCCAGTAGAGCTGGCTGTGGCTTCTACAACTTTGGAATGGTTTCTTCCCCAACAGAGGCAGGCTTTCAGGAAGATAATCTTGCTATGGACACAAAAATACCTAGTTAGGGCATCAGAGCTGGCTGTTTCTTCTAGGTTTCATCTCCCTTTGTCTCAGCTTAGGCTGCTATAACGAAAGACCAACAAGAAAAGGTAGCTGAGACAGTGTCTCTGTCCTTGAGCCTGGGAAGTCTCAGATCAAGGTGCTGGAGGATTCAGTGTCTGGTGAGACCTCTCTTCCTGGCTTGTAGGCTGCCTTCTTGCCGTATCATTACGTGATGGAGAGAGGAGCTTCTGGTTTCTCTTCTTACAAGGGCACTAATCCCATTGATGAGGGCCCCACCCTCAGGACCTAATAACCCCAAAGGCTCCACCTCCAAATACAGTACCATCACACTGGGGACCAGGGTCCACATTCAGCCCATAACACCTTCCCTTTCTTCCCTTGCAACACACACACACGCTGTCGGGCATTGTTTTAGTGGCAGGCATGGGGGCAGGCAGGGAGATGTGGACTCACCAAGGTTTATAGGGGATGAAAGTAAACCCCAGGCTTACATCTGGAACACATCCCCTTGCTACACAGCTGGACACCTTTGGGCTAGAGTCACTGGGGATATGAGACTGTCCCTTTCCTCGCAGAACATGCAGTCCAGCAAGCAGGATGCTGGTGCCAAAGAGACTTAATCGAGGGAGGCCTCCTGAAGGCAGTGAGGTGTCGTGCAGCAGATATGCACGTGGGAGTGACGCAGATCTGCATCTGAATCTTGGCCCTATCGTGCATTTATTATGTGGCCTCAGACCAGTGACAGTCTTCTGTGCTTCCGGGCCCTCAGCCGAACAGATGGGCTAACACTGCCTCCCTGCAGCTGGCTGTGATGGCTTGGTAGGCGTCCGGTGCTAGCTGTTGCTATCACTTCTGTGTCTTCCAGTCATGCTGATACAGCTACAAGCGTGATGTCAGTGAATCTTCAGAATTAACCGGATGCGAGGTGAAGCAGGGAGGCTCAGAGGGTGCAGTTAATGTGCGGTGCACGCAGCCCAGGGAGGGGGTGAGGATGGTGGGACTGAGGTCTGCCCTCCTGGGACGTCTGGTCCGGGGAAGGGCTGGGAATGGGGTAGGGGCCGGGTCTGTGCTCTGGCCCACGCCCTCCTGGCCTGTTCCCAAAGCCTGGATTCAGCCCCCGAGACCTCAGTTGTCCCTCCCCGAGGCGAGAACCATGCCAGGCTCCTTTTTGCCGTGTCAGCGGGGAGCCAGCCCTCCGGCCACCAGCGTGCTTCGTGTGACACTGTGAAAGCCCAGCTGTTGTTTAGTCTAAGTTGCGTCCATGCTTTTGCAACCCCATGGACCGTAGCCCTCCAGGCTCCTCCATTCATGGGATTCTCCAGGCAAGAACACTGGAGTGGGCTGCCGTTCCCTTCTCCAGGGGGTCTTTGCAGAACAAGGATTGAAGCCGTGTCTCTTGCATTGGCAGGTGGGTTTGTTACCGCTGAGCCGCCAGGTAAGCCCATGTGAAAGCCCTGTAGTCACACGTGTAAGCGAGGGGCCTGCCCTGCTGTTCCACCGGGGGTCTCAGAGCCTCCAAAACCTGCTTTCTTTAGGCTGCCACGCATGTGCGTGCATGCTCACGAGGGTGGGGTTCACACAAGGTCAGCTTCCGCCACAGAGCACGAAGATGTAAATGACACCCACCCCCCGAGTCTGATGGGTGAGACAGAGCCCGCCCAGCATGTTCCCAGCCTGATGGGGAAGGGATCCTTGTTCGTGGGGAGCGCCCAGTCTGATGGGGGGCTCACAGCCCCTTTCACCTAGCTCTATGCAGGAGCTGCTAGTGCGATGGGGAGACATGGGCCTGCCCTGGGGATCCCCAGATCTGATGGGGGACTGCCGGCCCAGCTCCCGGGGACCTGCCATTTTGACTGGGAAGATGCAATTTCTCCCCAGGAGGAGACCCTAGCCTGAAGCGGATATCCATTCCCGCCCTTGGAGGATGCTCCAGTAGGATGGTGCAGACGCCCGGCCTGAAGTGGGAGCTGACCCCTTGCCCTTGGTGAGCTCCCCGCCTCTGAAGGGGGAGGCAGGACCCGCGACAGTGAAGAGGTCTGATGGCATAACCCACAACAGAAACTTTCTCACAGCACAGACCTAGTTACAGCGCTGCTGACCTGCTCTCAACTCCTCATTCACACTTTCCTGGCGAGATGGCAAATAGCAAGAATGTGTAAACTGAGAAAGATTAACATAATTACCTGAGCTATTTCTTGTCATCTTTTCATATCAACAAAAAAATCACAAACCTTTCCTGGGGAGAAGCCTGGCCATGATGGACTGTCTCGCTGAGGCAGGCAGCTGGCTTCTTCTCTGCAGGGAGCACAGTCTTGCAGACGCCCCGTTCTGGAAGCCAGCCCTGATAGATGGCTTGGCTGTGTGGTGGGAAGGGCGCTGGGCCTTGAGTCAGCAGATGTGGATTCGAGTTTGGACTCTGTCACCATTCCGCGTGGGGCTTGGAAGTCCCCACATCTGTGAGCTCAAATCCTGCCCAGTACGAATCTAGAGGCACTGATCACAAGTCCAGACACCGTGTTAAGTGCAGTATAACCTTGATGGCAAGGAATCGGTGCAACCCCTCCCTTCTCAAGGACCTTCTGTTATTATCCCCACTTTACAGATGAGAAGACTGAGGCTCAGAGAGGTGACATCACTTGCCCAGTGTCAAACAGCACAGAAGAAGATCCTAGGGCTGTGACCTTAGCAGTTGCTTTGTCACTCAGTCTCTCAGTCGTGTCCGACTCTGCCACCACGTGGACTGCAGCATGCCAGGCTCCCCTGTCTTCACTGTCTGCCAGCGCTTGCTCAAACTCATGTCTATCGAGTCAGTGATGCCATCCAACCATCTCACCCTCTTTCGTCCCCTTCTCCTCCAGCCTTCAATCTTTCCCAGCATCAGGGTCTTTTCCAAGAAGTTGGATCTTCACATCAGGTGCCCAAAGTATTGGAGTTTCAGCTTCAGCGTCAGTCCTTCCAATGAACACCCAGGACTGATTTCCTTTAGGATGGGCTGGTTGGGTCTCCTTGCAGTCCAAGGGACTCTCAAGAGTCTTCCCCAGCACCACAGTCGGAAAGCCTTAGTACCCACAGCCTGCCACCCTGGCCCCGCCCTCTCCATGTGCCCCCAGAGGACAGAGGGCTGAGAGCGGGGGCCCAGGTGGCAGTGCGGCCACAGGACGTTCACGGGCCTTTTGCTTCAGTTTCCTATTGTAGAACGTGGGGCTAGGAAGAGCGCTGACTGCATCAGCTGATTTGAGGATACCGAGTTGGCTCATGCAGAGCACTCTGAGCAGGCCCTGGCCCAGGGCGAGCCCCGCTAGCTGGGTTGTTATCCTCTCGCGAAGGGGCCTTGCCAGGCATCTGCGTCTGAGATGCTCCTGTTTAGAGTGTTGAGTGTCCAGGCATGTCATGGGCCCTTTGCACCTCTCTTGGAGACGCAGGGCTCAGAGAGCCCAGCAGTGGGCCCAGAAGGCTCTGCCGGTCTACCGTCTTAGTTCACTCAGACCCTGGCACTCACACCAGACGTTTTGGGAAAACACTGTGAGAGCAAAGTGTGGTGAGCTCCGTACTGATAGATCCCGTTGTGAGCCATTTAAGGGGTCCAGAAAGCAGTCTGGGGCTGCAAGGAGATGAAACCAGTCCATCCTAAAGGAAAGCAACGCTGAATATTCTCCGGAAGGACTGATGCAGAAGCTCCAATACTGTGGCCACCTGATGCAAAGAGCTGACTCATTGGAAAAGACCCCAATGCTGGGAGAGACTGAGGGCAGGAGGAGAAGAGGGCAGCAGAGGATGAGATGGTTGGATGGCATCACCGACTGAATGGACATGAGTTTGAGCAAGCTCTAGGAGATGGTGAAGGACAGGGAAGCCTGGCGTGTTGCAGTCCATGGGGTTGCAAAGAATTGGACATGACTGAGTGACTGAGTAACAGCAAGTTTGCAGAAAACATCTGTGTTTAAGCAAGCAGTACCCAGGAGCTGATGTTGTTCAGGGCTGGGCACCAGGCTGTGGGTGGGGCTCCAGAGCAGATATGGTCCCTGCCTTCCCAGAGCTGAGCCCCCAGCCTCACGGACAACACAGGTGGGATGAGAAGGTCTGTGGAGGCCAACATGTAGGGAAGAGGAGGCTCCACACCCATGAGGCGCTGGCCCAGCAGGAAGGCCTCGCTTTCTCCTGTTGCGAGGTGGTGACAACGGTTCCTTTTCCCTGGCTGCAGCCAGGAGTGAAGGAGCCACTGTGGAAAGTGCTCAGCGCAGGGCCTGCTCACTCAGTGGCAGCTTCTCTCTTTATTTTTGGCTGCACCATGAAGCGTGCAGGATCTTTGCTCCCTGATAACCAGGGGTCAACCTGTGCCCCCTGCACCGGGAGCGCGGAGATTTAACCACTGGACTGCTAGGGAAGTCCTGGCGGTCCCTCTTTTTAATAGAATGATATTAACAATGGGCCTGGTCAGTAGTGAGCATGTAGGTACATGTGGGTAGGGAGATGGGACTGGGGGCATCCCCTTCCGGTGGGGGGAGATCTTGGGAGGCAGCTGCAGGGGAACTGGGCATTACTGTGAAGCTGGATGCTGTTGGTAAGCCCAGGGCTGGGGCTTCTGGTTCCAAGTGTTGGGGGGGTGGCCTGTGGCCCAGGGTGATCAGGGATCCCTCAGCTCCATTCTAGAAGGCCTCCAGGGTTCTTTGAGCCTGAACCTAACTGACTGACAGACTTGATCTTTTCCCCCTGTTATTTCGGCTAAATTAGGTGACCAGGCCTTTTTCTCTGGCAAATCCAGGGGCACAGAATTGCATGCTATTTTGCATAAATCAGGGGCTCATTTGCATCAATTTGCATATTCATCTGGATATGAAGTTCAAGAGGCCCAAACTCAATGTGCATGAAATGAAATAAGTATGTCGAGTTCAACCTCTCTGAGTTGCCCTGAACCCCACAGGCAGGGATGGAGGAGCTCAGAGGCACCAGGGCTCCCTGGGGTCCATCAGATCAAGGAAGAGCCCAGGGCCAGCTCTTTGCAAGGATGCTGAGGACTGGGGCGGGGAGGAGGGCTCTGAGCACAAAGCTTCTGTGAGCCCAGAGAAGCTGACTCGACTGTGGAAAAGCCGCAGGGCAGTTGTCCTTGGGATGCAGCATGGGCCTGGGAATGCCACACGGACCTGGGGACACCGCACGGGCCTTGGAACAGGTTGTAGCACCCCTCATAGGGGCTACTTTGTGCTAGGCACTGTATTAGCTTCTCTAGAGGAGTCCCCATTCTCATTACAGCTGAATGAGGTAAGTTATTATCAACCCCATTTTAGAGATGAGGAGACTGAGGCGCAGAGAGCAGAAGGGACCTGTTCAAGGCTACAGGTCCTTGGAGACCCTGGACTCTAACACAGGCCAGTTTGGTTCCAGAACCTTTCTTTTCTGATGAGGGAGAATGAGAAACCAGACCACTGGCAGCTCAGAGTGCCCCTTGGAGCCCCCAAGCATCTCTTTCCCAAGGCTAGGCCCTCTCCTCTCCTCTCCCTGTGTCTCACTGGACTGCTTTGCGGGGAAAGAACTGTAGGAGCACCTGTGCCTTCAGCACGCTGGGTTTCCATGGCAACAAGGGCACGACAGCCTCCATCCCCCATGGGGAGGGAGTGGCCGGGTAGCCCCCTTGAGGGAAGGAATGCCAGGCCCAGCCCTGGCATTAGGCCTGGCATCAAGCAGGGCATCTGTGAGTACTTCTGGAGTTAATTCAAGCTGAGTGGACACAGGGGGCATGCCTGCCACCACTGTTTGCCCAGCCCTCTGAGGATGGGTTGCCCTCCGGGGACGGGTTCTCCTCCGGGGATGGGCTCCCCTCGGGGGATGTGCCAGGGTCCAGCCCCAGCAGGATCCAGGGGTTCCCTCAGGATGGACGGAGTTGGCGAGAGAGAGAGAGAGAGATGGGGAGGCCAGGCTTAGGTGGAACAGGTCTGTAACTTTATTTTTTAAAAGAGCTTTTATACCTCGGGTTGTGCATAGAGGGAAACGGAAGATGCAGAGTCATGCAGGGTCAGCAGTTCTGACCCTCATCAAAGCCAGGCTTGCTTTCTGCATACCTTGCCATATACAAAAGTCTTACGTGATTTATATCATCTTCTGGCCTGGAGGCCTGTTAACATTTTATGACCCTTTTTTCTGATGAAGGTCTTTGTCAACCAGAACACTTGTTTTCTCTAAAAGTGTTTTTTCTAAAGTCTGGTGCCACTCTCAGAAAGTACTAAATAAAGTTACATTCCTATGGGGCAAAGGTGCAGTGGGTTATAACAAAGAAAAAATTTATTAACTCCAAGGTCTAATGTTGCTGACACCAAGGCTACTGCTTATTTTCCCTACATACTAGCTATATTAACTAATATTCTCCCAGGCACACAATGGGTAAGGGATACGGAAACTTGGCAGCAAGCACTGGCTCAACAATGGAATCCTTCACCAGCACTATTCTAATAATTTTCACTCCTCGAAGGGCTCTGTGCCTATGAGGACTTTAGAATGTTTAAGTTCCCTTGCTTTTCATGTTTGGAAGTTTGTAAACAATCATGTGCGTTAGTTATAAGAGTCTGGATAAACCTGCCATGCAAGTTAGAATGCTAACAGAGGGGGTTGAATTGAAATATTCCTTTCATGCCCAGGAGACTTATCAACTAGAGCCTTAAGTTGATTTTCTCCAGAGAAAGGTGGACAAGTATAGCTCCCCTGTTAATGCCAGAAGAGTTGTGGAAGGCATAATATAGTAAACAGTAGACAGACAGATTTTGGTATCAGGGTAGATGCTCGAGCAGGTCCAGGGAGTCCCTTGAGTCCTGATCTGCCTTCCCCGTCAGGTCTCTCCTCATGACCTTGTCATGGGTGGGATCTCGTGTGCTGGCTCCCGACAGGGATGGATTACCCTCGGGGTATGGGTACCCTCTCAGAATGGGTTCCCCACCTGGGGACGGGTTACCCTCCGGGGGATGGGTTACCCTCCAGGGCCTGGTTACCCTCGGGGTATGGGTTACCCTCTGGGGAAGAGTTCCCCTCCGGGGGACAGGTTACCTTTGGGTGTGGGTTACCCTGTGGGGGATGGGTTACCCTCTGGGGACGGGTTTCCCTTGGGGGATGGGTTCCCCTTGGGGGACAGGTTCCCCTCAGGGGATGGGCTACCTTCGGGAGATGGGTTACCTTCTGGGGATGGGTTACCCTTCAGAGATGGGTTTAGGTGCTGAAGATTCTCCATCACTTCTCTCGTGGAGATGCTTCCGTACCTTTCTCTGAAATCTGAGTCTGTCTATTCGACAGTGGAGTATGATGGATGTGATGCTATGCTGGTTCCAGGCCTGATAGCTTCTTCTTTCATGCTTTTGGGAGCCCTGAGCTCCCGTGTGGAAAGGCCAGCTCCCCTGATGGAGGGATGGCTGGGAAGACCCACAGAGTCAGACAGGCCCTGAGAGAGTCCTGCTGACAGACACCACGCACACAGGTGAGCCATCTTGCACCCGTTTGCCAGGTCAGGTCCCCAGATGACGACAGATCCAGATGTTGTCGTGTCGAGCAGAAGACCCGTGGGACTGAGCCCCGTCGACCCACAGAATCACGGCAGGTCACCACAGAGGATGCTGTTCTAAGATGCTAAATACTGGGGCAGTTCGTGTTATATAACCACATGCCTCCTCCCCTTCCGGTAATAAAGCATCCGGGGGGGGGTGCCCTTTCACCTGCTCACCTGGGAGGGGGTACCAACCCTATTAACTCCTCGTTCCTTCAGTCCCAGGAAGGGTTGGGACCCAGGCCTAGTCAAGATAATATTAAACCGCATGGCAATAGCGATTGGCTCGGAGATGGCATGTGACCCTAGATGAACCAATCAGCGTCCTTCCTGGGGTTGATATGTTGATGATGGATGAGAGAAGCTACGTCTTCTGCATTTTCTGAGTTGGGGTGAGGTGAACCCAGAAGCTGTCTGGGGTCCCGTTCCCCACCTGCCTCCGCATGCCAGCTGGAAGTGGATGGATTCCAGCTGTGGCCTGAGAGGACTGCAAGGGTGGTGCAGTGACATCGCTGGGCCAGCTCTCTCCCTGGACTTTATAGTTCTTTCTCCTTTAAACTGGTGTGAGGAGGTTTCCGTCACTTGAACCGATGGGACACATCACACCAACTCTATTTCTTGGCTTTAAATGGCTTGTGCTGCGTTGTTCTGTCTCAGAGGCTCCATCCTCACTGGAAAGGAAAGAAAAGGTGAGCCTGTTGTGTCCAGGGCTCTGGTGCTGGGCGCTCTGCTCTGTTCTGGCGCTGAGCACTTGCCGCTGCCTGCAGGGGTGGTGGCCCCTGGGAATTTGGCAGGGTGGGGGTGGGTCACAGACCGAGTGGCAGGCCCCCACCCATGGTGTCGTGTGGCAGCTCTGCTTGGGGGCAGAGCAAGGCAGAGCCCAGGTGGGGAGGAGGGGGCAGGTGAGGGAGTCCCATTAATTTGTCCAGCCTTAAATCAATTTAATGGGAGCCTCCGGTGACTCTGATTTCATTTTTCATTTTCACCATTACAATTATCAGCTGATAATACCGGCAGCTCAAGCTTGAAATGGGACAGCAGACTAGAGGCTGTCAGAAAGGGAACAGGACCAGATCACACCAATTATCTAATATTTTGCTAATTAGACACTCAGTGCATCTCTCTCATTTACAACAAGGGGGAAAAAGACCTTGCGCTCTCATTGTTATTCTTCTTTGCTGATCAGCAGTTACCACGTACCCTAGCTTGGGGATTTCACATCCCCAAAAGAACCTCCTTTCCCCAGTCCCTTCATCTCCACAAAGCTGTGTCCTGTGGCATCAGGGAGCTCCTGGAGCCTACCTTTACCCCTTCCTGCTGCTCTGGGGAGACAGTGCAGATGGCCCCGGTGTGCTCAGCCCCCAGGGGGTGACGCAGTGTTGGACGCAGGATGCACGGTGAGAGGCTTCAGGCATCTCCAGACCTCAGAGCAGGGGCTCAGAGGGGCACCCGTGGGAGGAATTGGACTGGAACGTTGTTCAGCCCGTCTAGTCAAGGCTCTGGTCTCTCCAGTGGTCATGTGTAGATGTGAGAGCTGGACGATAAAGAAGGCAGAGCACCAAAGAGTTTTTGCTTCTGAACTGTGGTGCTGGAGAAGACTCTTGAGAGTGCCTTGGACTGCAAGGAGATCCAACTAGTCCATCCTAAAGGAGATCAACTCTGAATATTTACTGGAAGGACTGATGCTGAAGCTGAAGCTCCAATACTTTGGCCACCTGATGGAAAGAGTTGACTCATCAGAAAAGACCCTGATACTGGGAAAGACTGAGGGCAGAGGAAAAGAGGGTGACAGAAGATGAGATGGTTGGATGGCATCACTGACTAAATGGACATGAACGTGGGCAGACTTCGGGAGATGGTGATGGACAGGGAGGCCTGGCGTGCCGCAGTCCATGGGGCTGCGAAGAGTCAGACTTGACTTGGCAACAGAACAACAATAACCAGTTGTTCAGAGTCAGAAAGCTTCCTTCCCCTTTACAGATGGGGAAGGGGCACAGAGAGGGGTGTGGAGCCACAGAAGGTTCCAGCAGAGCTGTGCCTGGGCCCTGGCTCTCCTGAGCCCAGTCCACTAGGCTTTCCACTCACTGCATGTGGCCAGTGTGAACGCAAGGTCGTCAGAGTCTTCTGTGCAGCTGACAATTGGTTAGAAGGAAAACACGGTCAGTGAGTGTGTTCCTGATAGCCTACCCGTCTGCAGGGCCCCACGTCCACACGGCCACCCTTCTTTAGCTCAGAGGGTGGCGGGAAGAGCTTAGATTTAAGGTCAGAAAAACCAGGTTCAAATCCTGCATCTACCACTGACCAGCTATGTGATGTTGACCAGACTCTTCAACCCTTCGAATCCCGAAGGGAGCAGAGAGCCCAGAACGAGAGAGGTCTCTTGAAAATCAGGAGTCTACCGTTTATCCAGCAGGACCATTTTCCAAAGGGACACACAGAGTCGGGGACAGGGCTTCACTGTTTCATTTCAGTAATAATAGTTACTGCTACTCTGTACTAAGGACCCACTGTGTACTCGAAAGGAAAGGAAAGTGAAGTCGCTCAGCGGTGTCTGACTCTTTGTGACCCCATGGACTGTAGCCCACCAGGCTCCTTTGTCCATGGGGTTTTCCAGGCAAGAGTACTGGAGTGGGGTGCCATTTCCTTCTTCAGGGGATCTTCCCGACCCAGGGATCAAACCCAGGTCTCCTGACTGCAGGCAGATGCTTTGCCATCTCAGCCACCGGGGAAGCAGGTCGCTCAGTCGTGTCTGACTCTTTGTGACCCCATGGACTATACAGTCCATGGAATTCTCCAGGCCAGAATACTGGAGTGGGTAGCCTTTCCCTTCTTCAGAGGATCTTCCCAGCCCAGGGGTTGAACCCAGCTCTCCCACATTGCAGGCGGAATCTTTATCAGCTGAGCCACAAGGGAAGCCCGAGAATCCTGGAGTGGGTGGCCTTTCCTTCTCCAGGGGGTCTCCTGACCCAGGGGTTGAACCGGGGTCTCCTGCACTGCAGGCGGCTGTCAGGGATGTGCCTGTCCTCTAGGCACTTGTCAAATGTGTTCTGTGCATCTCGTTTAACAGGGGCTAGCAAGTGGGATTGCCACGTCTCCTTCACAGTGGGGAAGACCGGGGCTCTCAGCGGTCAGGTGGCTTGACTCCTCTGGCACTGGACAAAGCAGGGCTTGTTTCCAAAGTCCATTAGGACAAGAAAGTTTCGCCAGGTCCTCAGCCTGAGGATGAGATGCCTGGTGGTGAGGGGCGGGGTGCGGGCCACCGAGGCGGGGACAGCATGCCCTGGAGGCACCGGCCACGAGCCCTTTGACCTCGATCCTGATCCTAGAGCCCAGGGCAGTGACTCAGAAACACGGTCAGCTCTGTTCTCCTGAATTTCATTGTCTTTATCAAATTAATGTATGCGAACCAGTGTGACCACCTAATTAAGACATTTCCCAGGACCCTGTGCTGGCTGCTTAATGATGCGCGGGCAGCTGGCCTCATGTTCAGAGAGTCCTGGGGCGTCAGGACCTGACCCGACGGCGGTGGGGCTCCCGCTCTGCCACGGCCCAGGGCTGGTCCCTCCCAGCGGGGCGGCCACTCCCGGCGGGACTCCGGGGCTTCTCGGGAAGGGGCGAGCTGTGTTCTGCAGGGCCTGAGTCCCTCGGAGCTCATCGGTAAGTGATGAGGAGAGGCTTTCTTTGTGCCCACGATGGCCCAGCCCTGCAGCAGCATGCCCCCAGCTTGGTTACTGAGCTGCTTTTCTGTTTGGAAATGAGATTTCTAAGATGGGAAAGGAGGGCAGGCAAGGGAGGCCGTGGCAGTGTTCTAGGTGAGTGAGGATTCTGCTCGGAGCGGGGAGGAGAGGTGCCTGAGGGAAGTGCTGGTCCTTAGGAGGTGTGATGGATGGATGGGATGGGGAGGAAGTCAGGGATGGTGTCCTCATGTCAGGTTTGGGCAAGTGGACAGAGGATGGTCAGTCCTGCCAACATATGCATTCATTCACCCGTTCCTTCACTGATGTATCCAACAGCCACACCCACACACGCACCTCTTTGCCAAGTCCTGGGAGCCAGGTCCTGGGAATAGCACTGCTGAGCAAAATGGACCAAAAGTGTCTGTCCCCACAGAGGGGGCACAGCCAAGTAAGACCTAGTCTTAAACTCGAGAGCCATTTAGAGTCGTAAAACCTGGAGTCTTGGGTTCACTGAATCTAAATCAGACTCTTCACCGTAATCCCTTTATGTGAGCGCTGACTTCATGTAACATCTCAGGCCTTGCAGTGACCCTGAGAGCTGAGTTCTAGGGTTGGCAGCCCCATTTTACAGGGTGCCAGTGAGCCTTAGAGTGTTTCGTAGACAGCTGCTACGTGGCTGAAGCCAGAACGGACCGAGGCCTCCCCTCCTCTGCGCCTCATCTTCCACGCTGTGGCCCTGCTGACGGGCATGTCTGAGCGTCCCAGAGCATTCTCCTTGCTCCTCGAGGCCCTCTGTGGTGTGTGCTGAATGAGGCAGCCTCCCCAGGCTCCACGCTCTTTCTCGTCCTGAACCCCCAGGACCCTCCTCAGCCCCACCCTCCTCTCCCCAGCTTCTCTGTCCCCAGTTGACTTGCCGCTTCTCTTCCCGTCTCAGCCAGGCTCTGGAGGGACACCCCCGGCCCCTACTCTTTGCCTTCCCCGTTACTCCCAACCCCCTGGGTCTGCCTACCGTGGCTGCACCTCCGTCTTAGAGCACAGGAAGGAAGGAATGGTAATGAGAAAGCAGCGGCAATAGCTAGTGCTGCTGGGGGCTTGCTCTGTGCCGGGCCTGCCTCATTTGACTTTCCCAACATTGTTAATCCCCACGGGTAGACGCTCTCGCTACTTCCATCCCGCAGACCAGAAACGGGGCCCCGGGGCACACAGCTAGTAAGTGGCCGAGCTGGGATCTGAACCCCGGGCCTGTGGCTCGGGAGCCCACACGCTTAACCAGGGCTGTGTGGAGACAGGAAGCTGGGTGAGGAATCCCCCCGGGCGAGGCTGCGGAAGACGAGTCTTAAAGGCAAGGGGAGAGCCTCGAGGCCTGCGGATGGGGCGTGCGAGCGTGTGCCGACTCTCTGTGACCCCATGGGCTGTAGCCTGCCGGGCTCCTCTGTCCATGGGGCTCCCCAGGCAGGAGTGCTGAGGTGGGTCACCGTGCCCTCCCCCGGGGACCTTCCCGACCCGGGGGTCTAGCCCAGGCCTCTCATGCCTCCCACGCTGGCTGCTGGGCTCTCTACCACTAGCGCGACCCGGGAAGCCTCGCCTAGGCCATGGCTCTGTCTAAATGTGGGCCTGCGCCCATCTGACCATCTCAGACCCGATGATCACAAACCAACAGCAGCAAGCGTCAGCCACGGCCACGTTGCCCCTTCCTGCTGCCCCAGAATGAGCGCTGCCGACGGCTGCCTCCTCCGCGCTCTGCGCCAGCCCTGCCCCCAGCCGTGATGTCAGCGCGGCTGCCCCGGGATCCCCGTCTGGTTTGCCTTTAGATTTTACAACCTTGTTTATGCAACTCCAGGCCCATGCACTAAAGACTGCATGCCCCAGTGAACGTTCGTGGCTGAGATGGCTCGGCGTGGGCAAGGGTGGGGCCATGTGCAGACGGCGTCGGGGGTCTGCTGCCTCCTAGAATCCCTCCCCTGGCTGACCCGCTAAATCTTCCTCTTGGGCATCACTTGGTTCAACCATTCCCCTGCTCTGACCATGCAGCTTGGGTCTGGGCACTGTGTTAAGAGTCGGGGTAGGACTTCTCTGGTGGTCTCCATGCTTCCAATCCAGGGGGCACGGGTTGATCCCTGGGTTGCCCAGGTTTCACTAGTGGTAAAGAATTCAATCTGTGGCTCGGGAAGATCCCCTGGAAGAGGAAACGGCAACCCACTGCAGTATTCTTGCCTGGGAAATCCCACGGACAGAGGAGCCTGGCGGGCTACAGTCCAAGGGGCTGCAAAGAGTCAGGCATGACTGCAGTGACAGCGGCTTCGGGTAACTAAGATCCCGTGCGGCGTGGTGAGGATTTAGATGTGAGGAAGGGAGAGGCAGGCTAGGATGGGGATGGCAGGGGCCACCAAGCCGATGTGTGTTTTCTGGCAAAGCCTCTCGGAGAGCCGTCTCTGCCTGATCCCGCTGCAGGGCAGGGGGCTCTGGGGTCCAGGTTACACGTCTGAGCTGGTCTCAGCTGGCAACCTGTCAGTCACCAGCCAAGGGTTAGCCTCCGGCACACGGAGCCCCGGGCAGCTCCGCGCACTGCAGACCTGAATAAGGCAGACCGTTCTCTGGGGGAGAGCAGTGGGCACAGGTCCTGGGGGCAGGGTCGGCGAGCAGGCTCCTGAAGGGGCTCCGGGTGGTCTGCGGGAGTGCCCGACAGCCTTCACGACTGCGTGGACGAGCCCACGGGCAGGGGCAAAGGACAGCCTGGCCAACGAGGCTATACTGGGCGGCACTGTGGCCGCTGATGGAAGCCGCTCTCACCTGTGAGCGCTCGCACCCCGTGCGGCCCGTCTCCTGACCCCTGACGGTTCTCCGGGGTGGACGCTGTTACTATTATCCTCCTTTAACAGGGGAGGCCATGGAGTGCAGAGAGGTGTGCCACTTGCCCGGAGGCACACGGCTGGGCAGGGCAGAGGCAGAGCTTGGGCCCCAGAGCCTATACTTAAAAATAAAAGCGGTTCTGGGCTTCAGGGAAGCTCATAGAAAGAGCCACTAACCCAGCCTGGTAGAAAGTCAGGGAAGACTTCCTGGAGGAAGGCGTCCCTGGAGTCAGCGTCTTGGACCCCTTTCTTCCCGTTGTTGGTCGTTCAGCAGTTATTCGCTTGCTGCTGCAGCCCCAGAGGACCACAGAGGACAGGACTGGGAGGAATGACCCCAAGGGAAAGGACGTTCCCAACCCTGGGGAGACGAGGGCAAAGGGGCAGGGTGTCGCTGGAGCCTCACCCGAGGAGGGGAGGGAGTCACAGGCCTGCCGTGTGGCCGGGGTGGCCGTGGAGGCTGCGCTGCTTCTCCACGGGGACAAAGCCCACATCCCTGAGCCCGCCTGGAGTGTGGGAGGCGGCCTCGGAACAGTCCTGGCGTGTGGCTTTACCACCTTCCGTTTCAGAGGAGACCCAGGCCCAGGGGCTGCCGGGCGTGGGGCGGGGAGGAGCAGAAAGCGAGGCGGCGTCCAGAGGCCCTGGGGGCTGCGAGGCGTCCCCGCCGACCCAAGGTGCTTCTAAATTTTCGCCTCTGCCTCCATCAGACTCGGAGGATGGTGTCTGGCCGCCGTGTGTCCTGAGCACCTAAGAAGCTCCGGCCCCTCCTGGAGGCACTGGAGTCCTGCGGGGAGGCGCCTGCCGCCTCCTTTGGGCCGTGGAAGCACAGAGCCTGGGGTCACCCATGAAGGACCAGGATGGGGACACGGCCGGCTTCCGACACCTCCACAGCCTCCCAGTCGGGTGACCCTGCTGTGGTCCTCTGAGCCTCAGTGTCCTCATCTGTACAGTGGGTATCCTGAGCCTTTCAGGCCGTGTTGGGGGCCTTGTAGGGTGACAGGGCTTCCTATCTCAGGTCCGAGAGACAGATGTGGGAGCCAAACACTCATCAGTTTGGTGCAGGCAGCCCTGGGCAAGGCCTGTGACGGGGAGGGAAGGAGACCCTCTGCCTGCCCGTGTCTCTTGGTTCTGACCCTAGAGGGAGGCTCCCGGCACTGGAGAGCCCGGGCTGCCAGTCTACCACCTCCCTAGCCCAACCCCAGGCCTCCGGTGAGCCGCCGGGCCTCCCTCCCCAAGCCTGGGCTTCTCCGGAGCTCAGGCTCCGTCGCCAGGGCTGTGGCGATCCTTAATTCCCGTGTCTGAGGGGGAGGGAGTCTCCCTGACCTCCCACTTCTGTTTCTTTTCTGGAATGTTCCAGGTCCTTCCAGGCCTTCCCAGGCTGTCAGCCATTGCCCTCTCCAGGCATCCCGTCTGCACAAGGGCAGGGGTTCTGAATGAGCTGCCTTGAGGGGCGGCGGTGAGTGCCCGGGAACGAGGTGCTCACCCCCGAGCCCTCCCCACGAGTCCTCTGGGCCCTTTGCTCTCCCCTAGCCCCACCGTTTTTCTCACGCTGCAGCAACTGCCTAGGGTTTTATATATATATATGTATGGATATGTATACATATTCATATATAAAAAATATATATGGACACATATATATTCATATATATATGGATATATAAATCTGTAATAACAGTGCAGCAACACTGATGAATGTTGACACTTGCCTCTAGGCCCAGTTCAGTCTGCGTTGGGCTGCCTTCATCTCTCCATCATCAGGGTGAGTCCCAGGCTCACGGAAGCCTCTCACGAACACCAGCTCCGAGACTCTCGCGCCGGGAGCACGGCCCTGGCTGTGCACAGATCCGAGTTCAAATGCTGGCTTCGCTGCGGCCCCGGGCCTCCACCTCCCGCCTATGCCCGCCCCGTCACCATGGGAGCCCACAGATCCCTCACCCGCCAAAGCGGGGAATGTCGACTGCCTCCCGCAGAGTGTGACCCTTAGACACGGCAGGCCTTAGGCTCGCTTGTGCCTGGAGGATGGGCTCGGGCACACGGCCCTCTTCGCCACCCTTGGCGGAGTGCAGAGGGGCGTCCTGGCCGCTGCCTGCAGGGATCTTGCCACCGGGCTCAAGTCGGTGAAATGCGACACGCAACCAACCATTCAGTGATGATTCGGGTTGTTGCAGTAAACACACAAAGCCACACAAAGAAGCCCCGCTGCCGGGGAGCTCACGGTCAGGCCTGGGAGACAGGCGTCAGTAGGAATAACCATTTCTGAAACAACAATGCTGTTAGCAAATAAAGACCATTTGTTGAGCTGGGCTGGGAACTGTGAAGTGCTTTGCACGGATTTTATCATACTTCTCATAAAAACCCATGGAGTCTCCCCAGAGAGGTGTAGCCGCTTGCTCTCGGGGCTGCACAGCAGAGGCTCTGCTCTTGGGCTCTGTCCACAGGCTGCCAGTCTGCCCGGGCTGCCAGTCTACCGCCTCCCTAGCCCAACTCCAGGGCGCTCCCGAGCGCCCTCTGTGTGTCACGCCAGCCAGGGACTCTGAGCTGCCGCTTGAGCTGCCAGGGGCAGGAAACCTAACTCGAAATCGCCTAGATAATAAAGGAATTCAGGGCAGGACTGCTTCAGGCAAGGGTCGACCCAGCTCCCAGACACGCTTCGGTGCGCGGGACTGCCCGTGTGCCCTCCCTGCCTGCACTTTTTGGCTCTGCTCCCGCAGGGCCGCGGCGTTTTCCGCAAGTCTGCCCCTCCCGCCTCCAGGATGGTCGCCAGCCGATGCCCCCTTCGCGTCTGCGAGTGAACAAGGGTCCGAGTCGCTCAACAGCTGAGCCCAGGTCCCAGAATTTGGCCTGTGGTTAGCTAGACGTGGGGTACGTGCCCATTCCTGTACCCGTCATTGTGGCCAGCCAAGCTGTCCTGTGGGCAAACCACAGGGCCAGGAAACCTCGGGAGATGACAGGAAGAAGGAAGAGGACGGCAAACTGTGAATGAGCACCCACACCTCTGAGCAGAAAGGCATCGCACCCATTTAATGGGTGAGGAAACGGAGGCTCAGAGCCGCCGTGCCCCTGGACGGTGCTCTCTGATGGGGGAGGGAGCCTTTCCAGGAGAGGAGAGCCGACTCGCCACTGTGGGCGGCTTACACAGAAAATTCTGCGCACACACCCGTGCTTAACAAGGGTTTTGTTTTCCTAACACTTCCCACTTTCCTAAAACCCACAGTCGCACCTCACTCTAGCAACTGAAGAATGCAAATAGAAACAGCCAGACTCTCGTTTTTTGGCTCAACAAATTGGCAAAGGTGGGCAGAATAATGATCCTTGCTGCCGGGGTGCATGGAGGGAGGCAGGCTGTCTATCCCCGGCTGGTCTGAGTTTTCTGGGCAAGAGTGTACCTAGATTGTGCTCAGAGCCTCTAGCAGTCGGTAGCCTTTGACTGCCACCAGTTTTGCTTCCAGGAATCCATCCTGAAACGATGTGGACCATTCAGAAAAGAAACATGCGTTGTCCAGGGCTGTGTGGCCTGCAGCGGGGGAACCCTGGTAACGCTGTTCTCAGCTGTCTGCTGACTGCAATGTGCAAAAAAAAAAAAAAAAAGCAGCTGTCTTTGCTCTAAACCTGAGCTTAATTTCTGGTTCGATAGTCCATTCTGACCGGGGACAGAGCCCTAATCTCTGTGGCTCAGGCTCCCTATGCCCCCGCCTCTCTCCCTCCTTGGATTCTCTCCATCTCGTGTGCGTGTTCGTTCCTGATGCCTTCCGTCACCGCCTGCCGCCCGGGCTCCTCTGCCTGCCTGTGTGGGGGGACGTTCTCCTCTGGACGCGAGGACCTAGCAGACAGCAAGCTCAGACCCCCTGCGGGACCCTCAGGCAGACACCTCCTCTGCG
>SJYF01001022.1:616434-627380 GCA_006410515.1 Procapra przewalskii
CGTGGAGACTTCACTTGCAGGGATGAAAGGAGATTCATTCCAAACGGAATGCCTGAACAAACAGCCAGCGCCTGTGTGCCTCTCTGCCGCTCTGTCCTTTGCTGCAGACCCAGTTCCTCCAGCCCCGCCAGAGCCAGTCTGGGCTGGAGGAAGGCCAGCTCCTTGCCAGGAAGCCACACGAACAACCAACCCCATAGAGGTAGGAAGAAGCCTCTGTGTGCCCAGGACATGCTGGGTGCTGTGCATAAGCAGTCTTATTTGTGCCCATTTGTGGCTGGGGGGTTATTAACTCAATCCTGCATAAGAAAATGAAGCCTGGAGAGTTTGGGACACTTGCCTAAGGTGTCACGGCCCAGGAGCCAGGACTCTGACTTGGAAATGGTTCTCTTTGTACTATTTAGCTCTGGATGAACCCTTAAAGGGGGCTTCCCAGGTGGCACTGTCAATGCAGGAGAGTAAGGGACCTGGGTTCGATCCCTGGAATGGGAAGATCCTGGAGGAGGAAATGGCAACCCACTCCAGTATTCTTGCCTGGGGAATCTCACGGACAGAGGAGCCTGGCAGGCTATAGTCCATGGGGTCGCAGGAGTTGGACACGACTGAAGCAACTTAGCACATGAATCCTTAAAGGCAAGAGGTCCCAACAATGGCGTCTTATACACGAGGTCCCGAGTGGGGGCGTGGCCAGCCCAAGGTCACACGGCCAATTGAGTAGCGAGGAATTTTCGAGTAATGAAAGGAAGTGCAGGTCTTGAGGCTCTCAGAGAGTCAGCACCTCTGAGAAGCCCTCGACCCCTCCCGCGGGGTGGCTTCTGCCTGCCCACACGCCCGGCTCTTTCCTGCCTCTAAATGCCGTTGGCATTTCCTAGATTTAAGTCAGTTTCCTTCTTCCTCCTTTTCCACCCAGACCAGGGAAAGGCTGGGGCTGGGGGTAGCTGCACTGATGAGAGCTGAAACCTCAGTCCGCTGCAGTGAGTGCCCAGGTCACGCAGCCAGCCTGCTAGGAGGGGGCTGTGCTGAGTCTCCATTTCACGCACACGATTCCCTTCCAGAAAAGCCTCAGGCCTGTGGCTGGAGAATCGGCTGTAGGAGGGTGGCCTTCAGCCCTGTGGGCTCCCGCTGGGCTCCTGCAGCTTCCGGAGGATCTGCACCCCTGAGAATCAGGGATTGCGCAGAGCCTTCCAGGAGCCCAGGACGACAGCTTCCTCCTCTGGGTGCCTGCTCCCCACACATACCCACCACCACGAGAAGGACCAGAACCGACCCTAAACGCTTTCAGTGCTTTCCCCCGCCTACTGCTCGCGGGTAACACCTGGCCCTCCCCCGGCCTCCTGCGGGATGGCTTCTGCCCGTCCTCACGCCCCTGACGCTTTCTCTTGCTGTGCCCCTGACCACAAGCCTTTCCCCTCTCTCCCTAACACTCACCTCTAGGGCTCAGCAGAGGGCTGGGCTCCTCCCTGCCTACTAGCCTGGGCGAGCGCCCTCCCGGGGCTCCTGCAGCTCCTGGGCTCTCGAGTCCGTCCGCATCGCCAGAGCACGGGCTCCCTCCTGCAGATCTGTCTCGGAGACTGGGCCCTGAACCCTCGGGAGGGCAGGGCTGGCACTCACGTTCCTGGCTCCAGGGCCCGGCACGCGGTGGGTGCTCCATAAACGGCAGTGCAACTGAATGGAGCCTGCGAGCCACCGCCCCTCCCCGACGGGCAGCTGTCCCTGGGATGCAGGCACTGCTCAGAGTGTGTGTGTGTGTGTACGCAGGGGCTTTAGCTCTCAGCTGCTCCTTCGGAAAAGGGCCCCGGAGTCATGGCTCAGGCCTGAGGGTCCTGTGGGTGCCCCCCGAGCCCCACTGCAAGGAGTAGCCTGTGGGGCCAGACTGGGCTCAGGGCCTGGTCCCCCACGGCCTCCATTCATCACACCTCCCGGGTCCCCATCAATCCCGCTCCTAACGTGCCCAAGGATTGATCTTCCTTGGCCTGGCTGAGGGCTGGATCGATTTCTATCTTAAAGGCACCAGCCTCCCTTCAGAGCCATCAAATGAGCATTTTGTGGAGGTGGTTATTTAAAAAACAGCGCTTTCATGCTGTTCTTGACTCAGAAATACTGCGGGCTTACCTTCACTGACCCTGGTCGTGAGGCAAGGCCGCGTCCCCTGCGTGTGTGCACCCTCGCTCGCTCAGTCGTGTCTGGCTCTTTGGAACCCCATTGCAGACTGTAGCCTGCCAGGCTCCTCCGTCCATGGAATTTCCCAGGCAAGAATGCTGGAGTGGGTTTCCATGTCCTTCTCCAGGGGACCTTCCCAACCCAGGGATCAAACCCGCGTCTTCTGCGTGGGCAGGCGGATTCTTCAGCACCGCGACACGGGGCGGTCCCGCTGCTCCATCGCGACTGTCTCATTTGATCTCTCGATAACTGTTTGAGGCGGGTTATTATGATCCCTGACGGATGAAGATGAGGAGGCGCAGGCTGGTGGGGGAGCTTGCCCGGGGCGCAGGGCTGGGACTGGAGCCCCCTTCATCTACACGCACTGGGTTCCTATGCATAATGGGGACCTAACCCAGCTGGGGCGGCCCCCACCCTGGCAGCCTCCCGCCACACCCAAGGGTCGGGGTGTCCCTGAGAAGCCCTGCTGCCCCTGAGCCTGTGTCCCCGCTGCCTCAGCTCCAGGCCCCTCCCATCCTTCCCACAGCCTCCAGCCTGCTTGATTGCAATTAAGGACAGAACAACCGAATAGGGCTGGACTGGGGAATTAATAACCTTATCTCGCCCCAGCCGACTCTGGGGCTGCTGCACACCTCTGGCCGGGGGCAGGGGACACTTTCTTTGTCTATCTGCAGGCAGGGCTAAGATTTCCCTTCTTAGACTGGGATCTCACCTGCTGGTGGCTTCTGGTCCCTGTCCCCAGCTGTGGCTGCGGGTGCCTGACCACTGCCCGAGACTTCCCTGAAGCCCAGGGCTTCTCTGCAGAACTGTTCCCCTGCATGTCTGGGTTGAAGTCTCAGGGCTGGATGGGCTCCAGGGGCAACTGGGTGCGCTCCTCTGTCACCACGCCAGTGGAGACCGTGTCCCCCTGGAAGGGCTGACTCTCCATCCAGGCTTGTTGGGGTGGAGATTGTGAGTCTGTGCAAGGGCCGCTGGCAGGCTGCGAGCTCGTGCCTGCAGAGATGGGAGCCTGCGCCGGGCCTGGCACTGGACATAAGGAGCACATGAGAAGGTCGCCGCCCGGGACCCTCGTGGCTGCTGGCTCACTGTCCTCCCAGTTGTGAAGAAAGAGAAGGTCTTATTCACCAGTGGAACTGCCAGGGCTCTTGTCTTGCAGGTTGCAGAGAAGAGAAGCTGATGTTCCCCATCTGCACCCCCCCCCCAAGAAGTTTCTCCTGCCCAACTGACTTTGGCTGGTTCATTTGCCATGGAGGGGAGACCCTTGTCAGTCGTGACGAAAATCAAGAGATGCGAATGAAGCTGGAGGGAGAGAAACAGCTAAACCACGTGACATGGGTCCAACCCCAAGTGCTTTTCTGGGTGGCTCGGTGCATGGGTCTTGTGGAGCCCCGATTCTGCCCCTAGAAAGCCAGTGTCTTTCGATGAAGGAATCTGATTTTGCTGAGCCTCCTTCCCCTCTGGGAACTCTGAACTGTCGCAGCAGTAAGTGCCTCGTGGTCTGTCTAGTCAAAACTTGTAGTTTTCCCAGTAGTCGTGTACAAACGTGAGAGCTGGACCAGAAGGAAGACTAAGCACTAAAGAATTGAAGCTTTCCAACTGTGGGCCTGGGGAAGGCTCTGAGAGTCCCTGGACACCAAGCTTCCCAAAGGAAATCAACCCTGAGTGCTCACTGGCAGGACCGATGCTGAAGCTGAAGCTCCAATACTTGGGCCACCTGATGCGAAGAGCCCACTCACTGGAAGAGACCCTGATGCTGGGAAAGATTGAAGGCAGGAGAAGGGAGCGATGGAGAATGAGATGGTTAGATGGCCTCATCGACTCAATAGATATGGGTTTGAGCAAATGCCAGGAGATAGTGAGGGACAGGGAAGCCTGGCGTGTTCCAGTCCCTGGGGTCGCAGAGTCAGACACGACTTAGCCCCTGAACCCCATGGCAAGACACAAACGAATCCATCTGCGTAAATGCCTAGCGTGGGACCTGGCCCAAGGTTAGGGTTGTAAAAGTGTTTATGGTCACTATTTTATCTTCCTGTGAGACTCCTCTGAGAGGTCATCAGAAAACTGGGGGTCAGAGAAGGGAAGTCACTTGTCCAGGGTCACACAGCTGTAAAGGGAGAGCTAAGATTTAAACCTCAAAAGCCTCCCACCCCAGAGGAGACTGTCCATTTTTAGAGGGCCAGGGCCAGGGCTTGGCTCTCCCCTTTGTCCTTGACTCTTCACATGACCTTGGGCAAGTCATGTCACCTCTTTGAGCCTCAGTTGTTCCATCTTTAAGATGGTCGTATTACTTTTGCTGAATGAAGGCCGACAGCTGGATTGGATGGATTGGATTAGACTGGAAGCCTGGAAGGGGCCTCTGAAACAATCCAGGCTCATTCTGTCCTTTGAAAGATGTGGTCACTGAACCCTGGAGAAGAGGAGAGCTTCCAGGGTCACACAGCACTTAGGGTGCAGCCAGGCCCAGAAGTTTCCAGCCTCTAGGGACAGCACTCAGGGGGTGACCCCTGGGGCCCTCTCTCCTGCTGAAACCTCTGGCTCCCCCCCAATGGGCAGGGGGGTAACCCATCTCCAGGCTGCATGCTCTCTGCTTCTTGCCTATCCATCTTCTGCCTCTTCTGATGGGTCCAGCCAGGTACAGACCTTGTCCTACAGAGCTATGGTTCCAGAGTCTGAGGCTTCACCTTCCCTGTCCCCACGCAGAGCTAGAATGGGCATGCCCCAGAGACACCAACATTCTGATTGGAGCGTCGTTAAGAGCTGGCCTGAGGAGGAGTCTTGCAGTTTCACCAGGCAGCCACTCAACCCCCCCTCCATCCCGTTAGGAGCCCATCAACAACTTGGGGGACAAAGGAGGAAGCATTTTTTGGAACCTGCAGAATCCCCATTGCCCTCTCCTTCAAGTCTCTGGGGCTGGAGGAAAAAGCCAGGGAACAGGCCCTGTTTGACAAATGGGGTGGGAAGGAAGGGCCTCCCGCAGGACCCAGAGAGAAACAGCCTGGAAATAAACGGGCACTGCCAGACCGCCTACTCGGGGGGATTGGAATTCCGTCTCTGGAGATTGATGCTCCCTCCTGCTGTCTCCAACTCTTGATATTGGATTTCTGATACCCCAGAAAGTTAATGCCCCAGGAGCACTGATATTTAAGGGTCCCTGGAGCCACAGTCTCGGGGAATTGCGATTTCAGGAGTGTTAATCACCGAAGAAGGCAGTTAGTTACTCAGGACGTCCAGGATGACCATCCCAGGAAATCGATCCTCCCGGGGCGTTGATTCCTGGAGCTGCTGGTGCCCCAGAAACAATCCTTTCTTGTCCTCAGGCCCCTGGCCACCTGGCTTTCCCGGGAGATCCAGGCTTGATGGAGACTCTGTGAGGGATTTTTCTCCCCAGAGGAGTTTTGGAGAAACGCTTCTGGACTCCAAGCAGCGGTTCCCACCTTTCTGGCCCCAGGGACTGGTCTTGTGGAAGACAGTTTTTCCATGCGTTGTGGGGGGTAGTTTCGGGATGACTCAGCGCATTACGTTTACTGTGCACGTAATTTCTGTTACTGTTACCTCAGCTCCACTGCCGAGCGTCGGGCACTGATCCTGGAGGTTGAGACCCCTCTTCTGGAGCATGGCTCTCTCTCTTGCGTCACCTGGAGGGCTTCTCGAAGCACACACTGCTGGGCCCCCTTCAGAGCTGCAGATTGGGCAGGTCTGGGGGTGCAAGCGTTTACATTTCCAACAAGTTCCCAGATGACACTGATGTTGCTGGTCCCAGGGACCACACTGTGAAAGCTTCTGTTCTAGAACTCAGATACTAAGTTTTTAGCTCTTACATTCTGCATTTACGTTTAAAGTCACCCAGTCTTGTCCGACTTTTACAACCTTATGGATATACAGTCCGTGGGATTCTCCAGGCCAGAATACTGGAGTGTGTAGCCTATCCCTTCTCCAGGGGATCTTCCCAACCCAGGAATTGAACCAGGGTCTCCTGCATCGCAGGGGGATTCTTTACCAGCTGAGCCACCAGGGACGCCAAAAAGCCGACTTGTTGTTTATTTCTTCTTGTCGCTTAAGAGATAAAAGATGTCTGACACTTGCAGCCTATTTCCTCCATTTGGAGACCCCTAGCCTTCCTACCCAGGGAAGGCAATGGCACCCCACTCCAGTACTCTTGCCTGGAAATTCCCATGGACGGAGGAGCCTGGTGGGCTGCGGTCCATGGAGTCGCGAAAAGTCGGACACGACTGAGCGACTTCCCTTTCACTTTTCACTTTCATGCATTGGAGAAGGAAATAGCAACCCACTCCAGTGTTGTTGCCTGGAGAATCCCAGGGACAGGGATGGTGCCTTCTCTGGGGTCACACAGAGTTGGACATGACTGAAGTGACTTAGCAGCAGCAGCCTTCCTACCTGCTACCCTCTCATTCCCCCCTTTTCTTTTAGGAGGATTATGTTGCCTAGGGAAAGGATCGTTGTCCTTAAATCGGTGAGGCAACATATTCTCCTAACCCTCATATTGAGGGTTAACTCTGGCTGCATTTCATTTGTTTATTATTAAAAATTTCTTTTTGGTTGAAGTATAGCTTTTCTTGGAAGGAAGGTTATGACCAACCTAGACAGCATATTAAAAAGCAGAGACATTACTTTGTCAACAAAGGTCCAGATACTCAAGGCTATGGTTTTCCCAGGGCTCATGTATGGATGTGAGAGTTTGACTATAACGAAAGCTGAGCCCCGAAGAATTGATGCTTTTGAACTGTGCTGTTGGAGAAGACTCTTGAGAGTCCCTTGGACTGTAAGGAGATCCAACCCATTCATCCTAAAGGAGATCAGTCCTGGGTGTTCATTGGAAGGACTGACATTGAAGCTGAAACTCCAATCCTTTGGCCACCTGATGCGAAGAGCTGACTCACTGGAAAAGATCCTGATGCTGGGAAAGATTGAGGGCAGGAGGAGAAGGGGACGCCAGAGGGTGAGATGGCTGGACGGCATCACTGACTTGATGGACATGGGTTTTGGTGGACTCTGGGAGTTGGTGATGGACAGGGAGGCCTGGCGTGCTGCGGTTCATGGGGTCGCAAAGAGTTGGACACGACTGAGAGACTGAACTGAACTGAATAGCTTTATTAGGCTTCAAAGTACTTTAATTTTTTTTAAACTGAAGTATAGTTGATTTACAATGTTGTGTTACTTGCTGCTGCGCAGGAAAGCGACTCGGCTGCGCACGCATCTGCATACACTCTCTTTCATGCTCTTTCCCACCATTGTTTACCGTGAGGTGCTGAGCATAGCCTCCTGAGCTGCACCACAGGGCCTCGCCGCTCATCCAGGCTGTGCGCCACAGCTTGCCTCTGCTGACCCCTGCCTCCCCTCCAGCCACCTCCCAAGGCCCGATACTCAGCAAGCATAAGTCTGTCTGCAAGTCCGTTTCACGGACAGGTTCCTTCTAGGCTCATAGTTCAGGTTCCACGTAGAGTGATGCCATGTGGTGCTTGCCTTGGTCTTGCTTGGCTTGGCCTGGCGCTCTCTAGCTGCGTCCACGTTGCTGCAGCAGCGTTCTTTCACCCATTTTCGTGGCGGAGCAGGACTCCATCGTCAGGCACCACACCTTCATCTGTTCCTCCGTCCGCGGACATCGAGGCTGCCTTCGTGTCTTGGCTACTGTGAATAGAGCTGCTGTGAACATAGGGGTTCATGTATCTTTTTGATTCAGTTTTGTCTGGATATGTGTCTGGCTGCATTTTGGAATCAATCACTGGTGAAGATTTTAAACTGTGGTCCTACTCTGAGAAATTGATTTAATTTACCTTGGATGGAGCTAATAATTCACAAAGTTCTCTAGGTGATTCCAGAGTGTGGTCAGGCGCGGAGGCCCACTGGGCTCAGCAGGCTTGCTGGAGGGGGAGCGGTGAAGAACTGGCAGCTGCGTGCTGTTGGAGCTTCTGAGACGGGAGAGGCGAAGACGGGCACTGGGGCTTTGGGGGAGAACCGTGGGCTAAGCTCCCAGAAGGAGCACCCCAGAGTCAAGGCCCAGGCAGCCCAGGACCCTGTTCTTAGAGCTACTGAGATGGCTTCTCCTGGCTCTGGTGCGTGACGGGGGTCTGTTCGTTCACTCACCCACGTTCAGTAGACGCGTATTTGGCACCTACCGTGAGCACTGTTATAGACCCTGGGGTACACAGCTGTGAGCGAAACAGACGGACATCCCTGCCCTCATGAAGCTCAAGTCTGAGTTCGCAGCACTGATGCCACCAAAGGGGGTCCCGAGGCACCCTGGCATCTGAGCATACCTTTACTCATACTTGTGGCTGGCAAAATGATGGCACCCGGAGCCTGGGGCAGGCAGTGAGGTCAGGGCTGGTTACGGGCGATGGAGGAAGCGTTCAGAGCACCCTCGGGGTAGATTCTTCCAAACCTGGCAGAGAAGGGAGTGAACAGTCGTCTGGGTCCTATTTGCCGTTGGCAGACCTTGGTTCAGCTTCCAGGTGACAGACATCTTGACGCCGTCCAGTCCATGCCCCTGCTCCCAGGGGAGGTGGCGGCAGGTCTGCCCCTGGGGCGTGGCCCACGTGGGTGGGTCTGAAGCCCCTCTCTCTCACGTCTTTGGCCTCTTCTCTTCCTTCTTCAGTTCTGTCCCCCTCTCTTCTCTCTCTATCTCAATCTTCTGTTTTCGTCCGCTTCTTTCTGCTTCTCTCTCTCCATTTCCCCTTTGTTGGCCCATTTCCATCCTTCCAGGCACACTCAGACCCTGGCCACCCTGGGGCTTCTGGGAGCATCTCTTGTGATTGGATCCCTCTTCTCTGGCCACATCCATTTCCTCCTGATGCACATGTTCTAAGCCTGAAGCTCCACGAGTCCCCTGGGGAAGCCTGACTGGTTTCCTTTCCTCTGCCGACGGATGCAAATTTGCTCCCTGGCCGGGCATGCAGAGCAGACTCCAGCATCCTGCCTCTCTCCCTCCTCACGGACCTGGAGCAGCTGGGGGTTACTCAACGGTCAGAGTCCCCGTCGAGGGGCTTCCAACCTTGGTTGGGTCAGGAAGCCCAGCCCTCAGGATTAGTTAGGGAAGCGACCCTGATTCATTCTCTGAGACGTGAATTCAATGAACATTTATGGGCCGCTTGTGATGTTTCAGGTGCTGAGACAGAGTGAGAAATAAATCACAGTCTTTACCCTAAGGAGTCAAGTGAGTGATGTGGAAAATGCCATCCGTCGACCCTTCCATTCTTCACTTGTTCATTCATCCATCCGCTCACCCATTCAACAAATAGTGACCACCTTCTATGTCACAGACACATGGTGATACAGAGGAGATAGATAAATTAATGTGAGACATCTCTGCCGTCAAAATCACCCCCTAGTGGGGAAGACAGACGGTTCAGGGGCTCTGAGCTCTGAGCTCTGATCAGATCCCAGGTCTGGACAGCGGATCTCCGCCTCAGCCCGTCTGCTGGGGGCTGGGTGGCCTGGGCTGGGACCGTCACCGCAGGCCTGGCTCGGGAAAGGGCAGGGTTGGCCTGACGCTGGCCGAGGCCTCTGTGGTCCTGACGTGCTGCTAGGTCTGCCTGAGCTGGGTTAGGGGCTGCAGCCCAGAGCCTGCAGTGAAGCGTGCCCCTTAATACCTCGATGGCGTCAGGCATAAGAAAGAAAACCGTCTGCCACGGGGAAGTGGAGGAAATAATTTCCCAGTGAGGAAATTACTGAATATTTAGGGCCAGGAGCAGATCGTTTAGAGGGGGAAATGAATTTCTCCGGCTCCCTCTGGCCGAGATAAATCAGCCCAGATGCTCCCGTACTTTCATTTACCCCTGCGGAACGGGTCTGGATGGGTGTTTATGCGATGCGAAGGTAATCGTTCTTCCAGAAGTAACAATTGCTTTCAAAGCCATCACTTCCCTCCTGATGCTGGTGTGGCCGGCCCTATCGGTCAGCCCCGGCCTGTGTACGCTGCCGGGTCCTGGAGGCCAGGAAGCGTGGAAGTAGGGTGATGCCATCTTCCCTTCTCACGGTTGAGATCTTGTTTTTTGGTGGGGCACTGAGGAGGATCCAAGCCTTGGTCAGTAACAATGGGAGACCCAACAAAGTGATGGGGTTGGGCCAAGGGTCTGAGCCCCAAGGCAGGACTGGGGGAGCCGGACTTTGGTTAGACTTAAGGAAGGACTTCCCCTGTCAGGGGGTAGCTGTGGCATTGCTCTCCTTGGGTGATGGGTCAGAGCAGAGGAGACCCTCATCTATGGGGGACGGACACGGGGTTGGGCTGGGTGGCCTCTGAATCCCAAATGACACAGGATTCTGTAACACCCAGGTTACCCAGCCCATGAGTGTGGATAATCTTGCCTTGACACTGGGCACAGACTAATATTTTCTTCACAAAGTTATGTTCTTCTAGACCAGAGTTTGGTCAACTTTTTCTCTAATGGTCAAATAGTAAATGCTTTCCTCTTGGCGGGCCACACAATTCCTGTAAAAATTACTCAACTCTATGGTTGTAAGGCTAAAGGGGCTGTGTTGTTCAGTCGCTCAGTTCTGTCCGACTCTTTGCGACCCCATGAACCGCAGCACGCCAGGCCACCCTGTCCATCACCAACTCCCGGAGTTCACTCAGACTCACGTTCATCGAGTCGGTGATGCCATCCAGCCACCTCATCCTCTGTGATCCCCTTCTCCTCCCGCTTTCAATCTTTCCCAGCATCAGGGTCTTTTCCAAGGAGTCAGCCCTTTGCATCAGGTGGCCAAAAAGCCCGCAGACAATACGTGAATGAATAGGTGTGGCTGTGTTTCAATAAAACTTTATTTATAAAAAC
>SJYF01001022.1:643529-654854 GCA_006410515.1 Procapra przewalskii
CGCGTGGGCGTCGCCAGTGCGCGTGCGCAGCGTCCCCGCGTCCCCGCGGGCTGCAGCGGCCGGCGCGCCCCGCGTCCCTTAGGCGGTTTCGCTGCGCGGGATTCTGGTGAGACGCCTCGTGCGAGCGGCCCGTGTGGCGTTCCTCCGGGCCGGCTTCCGGGTAGCCCCCAGGCTGGGTTTCCAGCAAGTTCCGCGCGTGCCGCCCGAGGCCGCCGAGCTGGGGGCGGCGGGCGTTCTCAGGGGCCTGCGGCGTGGGGAGCGCCTCTGCGGCGCGCTCGGCCGGGGGGTGGCGGCTGTTGCCAGGGTCTCTCTGTTCGCCCTTGGGGGCTTTCCCTTCGTACTCTTCTCTGAAGTTCTCTCCTCTTTAGCTGCTGCTGAGTCGCCTCGGTCGTGTCCGACGCTGTGCGACCCCGCAGACGGCAGCCCAGCAGGCTCCCCCGTCCCTGGGAGTCTCCAGGCAGGAGCACGAGTGGGTTGCCATTTCCTTCTCCAGTGCATTCAAGTGAAAAGTGAAAGGGAAGTCGCTCAGTCATGTCCGACTCTTAGCGGCCTCATGGACTGCAGCCCACCAGGCTCCTCTCTCCACGGGATTTTCCAGGCAAGAATGCTGCTGGAGTGGGGTGCCACTGCCTTCTCCATCAACGAAGCCTTGTTAATGCAGTCTGCTATTACGGTTGACAGTTGTTTATATGGAACTTGGCTCTGTTCAAATTGCGGTGTGCTTTCTGCCTCCTGTTGGTTGGAAAGCGATATACATTGTACATATAGATCATAAGTTTGTTTATCCATTTCATGTTGATATTTCCAGGTTAGGGCTGTTATAAATAATTTGCCATACATATTGTCAAATGGACGAGATTTGCTGTGTGATATGTTTTCATATTTCTTGGACGGATACCTCTGATCAGTTCCATTGTGAAGGCCAGGCTTAATGGTCTTTAACTTTGTCTGGAGGGTGCTGAGGAATTATTGGGAGTTTTATGTTTTTTTTTTCTTTTTGTAGCAGCGATGGGATTCAGTGTAGGTCTTGGAAGGATTTCTTGGCCCCGTGTGAGTTGGGGGGGCACCAGCCTTCAGTTCCCTGAGATGAAGGTGGTAGCTTAGCTTAGTGGCTCTGGCACGTGCTCTATCATCTGTTTGTAAATCTGTGAAGTGGGAATGTTCACATGCATCTGTAGAATTGTTGGCAGGACTGAGTAGGATGATGCCCGCGTGGGTGTTGGCATAGGGTAGGTGTGCAGGGGGCGATGCAGCCAAAATGCTGGTTTTGCTGGGTGTTTAGGCCTGGGTATTCCAGCTTCTCCCTGGCACTGTCTCCCCTGTGTCCAGAGATAGAGCCTAGAGGGGTGGGTAACGGTCTCAGCACCCTGCCCAGAGGCACCTCTGGCCCCAGAGAAGGCCGGAGCTGCCCACTGCTGCTCAGCGCCTGGAACTTCCTGGCGCCTTCTTGTGGCTTTCCTCTGGGGAATGACCCACAGGGTGGCCTTGGGTTCTTGCCCAGCCCCTTGACAATCACCTCAGCTGGCACCCTGCCAGCCTGAGCCCTGAGCCACTGCACCCCAGCAAGTCAAACGGCCATGATTAGTCACATAAAATTTCCATCTGTTGAGGAATTTACAAGAGTTATTACTGGCTATAAAACCGATCGGAGGAGAAGGATGGCTCTGAGGGGTAAGTGCCTCTAATTGTGCGGTAGTGACTTTTAAATAAGGTTGCAGATGTCCTTATCGCAGTGATCCAGATCCCCGTGGTGGGCCGGGCTGGGGGGCTGGGCTGCACTGGCCTCCTTCACTGCTGAGGGAGGAAGAAGAGGGCCCTCTGCATTGGAACCGTGGGGGTCGTGGCGTTTCAGCATGATCCTGGATGCACACTGCAGGCGCTTAATAAATGTGCTTAATGCACGTTTCTGCTTTCTCTGCTTCCCTCCGTCGTCCTCTGAGGCCTGAGGCAGGCTCCTGGTCAGAGGCAGCAGTCTCTCGGGGCCAGGGTCCTGCCGTAATAGCCTGTGTGACCAGCAGTGCATAACACCCCGGGCTCCCAGAGCTTCATCTCTGAAACGGGGCGACTAATTACCAAGCATCCGTTCCAGAGGAACACCGAGGAGAAAGGTGTTGGAGAATGTGGGCCCAGCCTTGCTCTCCTACAATACACGGCTTTGTTCTGGTGCCTGGCTCATTTTATCCCCTCCGCATCTGGGGTTGGAGGTGACATCTTTCGTCTTGGATGGGAAGGTTTGAGGTGGCCAAGGGACTCCTCTGAGGTCGTGGGGATGCCAGTGTCTCCTGAAGTCCAGCCCCCTTCCTTCATCCTACCTGAGAGACTCAGAGCAAGACTGTACTGTGGGGGCAAACTTGAGTTCCTGGTGGCTGGGTTGAGCCGGAGAGATTGGGATTTTTTGCTGAAAAGGATTCAAACAGCACTGAGGGTGGAGATAACTTACCCAACCCGAGAGAGGGTGGTTCCCAGGGCCCAGACCCCCAGAGGCAGGGCTTGGGCCTGAGACCTGGAGACACACAGCCCCCGGCCTGCGAGGCTGGAGGTCTCTCCGTGGTCGCTGTCTGTTCCTCCCTGGCCTTCCCCTGCCCCGTCCGTCTCAGGCCCTTTAAAATTGGGGCACACGCCAGGGCTCACAGCCGGCCACGCTCTCTTTCATTAGCTGACACCCGGGGCCGGGAGCCGTCGGGATTCTGCCCTCCCTGGGCCCCGGCTCCCCTCCGGACAGCTGACTCTGGCACTGGGCCCCTTTCCCTGCCAGGCACTTTGAGGGGGACCCTTTAGTTGGAGTGTCTGGAGTCCCTGGGGATGGAGGGGCCGATGCTGATGTGAGGAGCCGAGCCCTGAGGTACGGCCTGTCCTCAGGGATGCCTTCTCCCTGGGTACCCCCTGCCCCTCCCTGCCAGGCCTTGGCGTGGGTGTCCTGCAGCTTGTTCCTTTGGGCTGCTGGCAGCTGTGGAGGGGAGAATCAGCCGCGCAGGGGCTTCTGGCTCAGTGGCAGCTCCACGATCTGCTGCGTGGACCAGGGACGCGGTCTCTATCTCTGTGACGGGAAAGGTCAGCGTGAGCGTGCGGGAGACACTCCAGGCAGGAGCAGGTCTCCGATCCCTTGGTTCCCCTTCCGAGCCGTGCGAGGGCGCCTCTGGGGAGGGGAGGCTTTTGGGGCTGGAGTGAGGGTCTAGGACTTTCCCTGGTGCCCCACTGGGGGATGAAAGGCCCTGCGATGGGGTGGGCCCCAGGGAAAGGCACTGGTGCCTGGGAGCTTTGAGTAACGGTGGGGTTTGGGTCTTTGAATGAACTTCCATTGTGCTGACCCCATGCAGAGGGGTCTCAGGGCGTCTGAAATAGTGGGGAGTGGAGACGGGTGGTGAACAAGCCAACCCAGGCCTGCAAGGTTACAGGTTGCAGCAGCGCTGAGACCACCAGAAGAGGGTGGCGAGGGTGAGGGGTGGGCGTGGACAGGGCGTCCTCCGGGGTCCCTCAGTCACACTGCATGTTCCTGCCCACGTGGCGCTCCCATCTCGACCTGCAGGAAGGTCGGGCTCGGCAGTGGGAGCCCCCGGCCTGGAATCTGGCTGCTCCGAGCCCCTCCCGGTGCCCCCTCCTCTTCTCCCTTCCCTGGGGCCTCTCGCCTGGAAGGAGAGTTTGGTGAGTCCCCTCTGGAAAGGATGGTTCAGAGGGCACAGTGAATCCCCCGCAGGCTTGGAGAGGCTTTTCTAAGGGGCTGGTTTCATCTTTTCATCCCAGTTTCTCAATAGCTGGAGGCCTTCTCTGGGGCTTCTGGGCTCATGCCCAGGCCTTGGGCACTGGAAGGCTTAGAGCAAAGTGTTCCTTTGTCTTATTCCTATTTTCCCTTCTGCCCGCCACCCCTGCCCCAAAGAACAAGGGGCTGGGGGCTTCCATCTGAGAGGTGTGGGGGGTGGTGGGCGTCCACTGGCAGGAAACCCGAGTTGAGGCAGAGCTCTGTGGTTGACCAGCGGATGGCCCAGTGAGTCTGAGCCGCGGCTTCCTGTTCGCCGAGTGGGAGCGTAAGCTCCCAGGGCCGTCAGCAGGGTTAATGAGACAGTGACTTCTCTCGTACTTTATATCACGATGACGGTGATTTTCAGTGACGCGTCCCAGATGCAGTAGCAAAGGACGGAAACAGAGCCTGGAGGCGTGGAGCTGGCCGAGGCTCTGGAAGCCGGCGGCAGAGCTGGCCGGGGTGCCAGGGCCCTCGATGTGCTCCCAGCGTCTGGCTGGCCATGCGCTCAAGTGGCCGGCCCTGGTGTGGGGCCCTTCTGTCCTCCCCAGGCCCCTCCGTCTCTCCCTGGGCGTCTGGTCCTGATCGGGTTTGTCGGTGTCGTGTCCAGCTCTGGGTTTCTCTTTCTCTCTCTCTCACTTGTCTGTTCATTTCTGGCTGTGCTAGCTGCCTGTCACCGTGCAGGCGTGTTTCTGGTTGTGACGAGCAGGGGCCGCTGGGCAGCTGCAGCGCCCGTCCTGCTCCCTGCAGGCGTCTCTCTCGCTGTGCAGCACGGCTCTAGGGCACAGGGTCGGTGGTTGGCGGCCACGGGCTTAGTTGCTCTGCGGCATAGGGCATCTTTCTGGATGAGGGATCGAACCTACATCTCCACCTGGCAGGTGGTTCTTTACCTCTGAGCCGCCATGGAAGCCGCCCTGGATTTCCCTTCTTGACCAAAGGAAAGAGTGAGTCCCCTTTCAGTAGGAGGCAGAGAAAGGATTAGTTTCTCAGTCGTGTCCGACTCTTTGTAACTCCCTGGACTGCAGCCCTCCAGTCTCCTCTGTCCGTGGGATTCTCCAAGCAGGAATACTGGAGTGGGTTGCCATGCCCTCCTGCAGGGGGTCTTCCCGACCTAGGGATCGACCGCGGGTCTCCTGCACTGCAGGCAGGCTCTTTACTGTCTGAGCCACTCATCCTGTTGAAAGTTTCCTGAGGGTGAAGGCTGGCCTGGGCAAGCAGGTGACCGCAACATGGTCCTGCCTACAGGATGCGTAGTTGGAGTTAGATACGATGGCACGCAGTATGGGGCATGGGAGCATGGAGAGTGTGCAACTTCCCCGGGGTGGGGAGCAGCAGGGAAGGCTTCCTGGAGGAGGTTACATCTGCGTGGACTCTAAACACGAACTTGCAGAAGGCAGGCAGATGAGAGGACCAGGAGAGCGACAGGCCAGGAGCCGACGGGAGGGCTGGGGGGACGACGGGCCAGGAGCGGATGGGAGGGCCGGGGGAACGCCGGGCCAGGAATGCTTCTGGGTGGGGATGACCCGTGCTTTGTTGCTGCTGGAGGGTCAGACGTGGGGCAGGGGATGGTGAGCATTGATGCAGCAGAGCCTTGACTGTCCAGCCATGGAGCGTGGGGCCCACGCCAAGGGCGATGGTGCCGGGCAGTCTGAAATGGGGACAGTGAGATCAGGCTTGGTCTTCATTGGCCTCTCTCTCTAGCCCGGTGGTCATTACCGTGTTTTTTTGTCCTTCGGGGGACTTTGGCTGTCAGAGCTTGGGGGCAGGGGTGCTGCAGACGTGTGCTGGGTAGAGGCTGGGGATGCTGATGCTGATAAGCCCGTCACACCATGCAGGGTGCCCTTCCCCACGGCAGAGACTCACCTGGCCCCAGGTGTCAGTGTTCCCTGGCCCGTGTGTGGCTTCAGGAATGAGGACCTGGGGCAAGGCCGGCGACTCCTGTGAAGTCAGCCTGAAGTTCGGGCGTTTTCTTCCCCTTCGTGTGTTGTTTCTTCCTGCCTCCCTGATCGGTGTGGCCAGGGACGTTACAGGATTTCTGCAGGCAGGCCTGTCTGGGTCTGGGTGCCCCTGGCCAGGGCCCGCTCGTGACCAGTGGCCCAGCCTCCTGAGGCGCCGTCTGTGGACCCTCCTGCTGCCGAGGCTCCTTCCAGCTGCCGCCTCGCCCCACCCAGGCGCTGCTGGCACTCCACCAGCCCACTTAGTGTGCGGCCTGAGCCTGGCCCGAGAGCGGTGCTAATGGCTGAATATCTCTTTAAAAAAGCCCTGCTTGTTTCCAGGCCCTCATCCTCTGACTCTGCCCGCCTGGCTCCCTGTGGGAGTTCTTGCAGAGACCCGTGTGTTAATGGGCCCACAGCGTCTCCGGCTGGCTCCCACTTAGCCTCCTGTGGAGAGGGCCTTGCTTCTGTGCCGCTCCAAGCCCCTGCCCGCGGCCCGAGCTGTGCTTGATTCCAGGCGCTGGGGGCTGGGTGGGCACAGATGTTAGAGGCTGCTGGGTGCCGTGAGCTGCGGGCACCGGGACTGCCAGGCCTGGTCCCATGGAGGGTGTGGTCTTTTATCTGTGACTTGCCATGCCAGTCCCCTCTCCATGAGGGAAACAGACGGAGGCCTTCGCCGCTGTGCTGGGGACAGGTCCACCCCGTGCCTAGCTTTCAAGGCCCTGCGACCTGCTTGCCTCCCTTGTCATCGCAGAATCCCTGGAGTGCTTCTGAGCTAGGTCCTCGGCGTCCTTGTGTGGCTCAGTGGTGAAGAATCTGATTGAAAAGCCGGAGACGTAGGAGACAGCAGTTCGATCGCTGGGTGAGGAAGACATCCTGGAGGAGGAAACGGCAACTCCAGCGTTCTTCCTGGAAAGTATCATGGATAGAGGAGCTTGGCGGCTGCAGTCCAGGGGGTCACAGAGTCGGACACTCACACACACGCACACACGCCAGCCTGATGTGATAATGGGCACACTGTTATTTCCCCCATTTTACCAGGGAGCTGTCACTTGGAGGGGTCACGTGCCCGGGGTCACACCTCTGCCGAGCGGTGGTCTGGGGCTGGACCCCGGTTGCTCCCGCCGAGCCTGCCGCCCTCAGCCAGCCTTCCAACTCCAGCAGGTCTCCCGTGTCTCCCTGCAGTTGGATGAGATGAGGAGCAGCTTCAGTCTGCGGAGTCGAAGGGCAGGACTGGCTTGTGAAGCGAGAATGATGATAATGGAGTCGCTTGGTCATGTCTGACTCTTTGCGACCCTGTTGACTTAGTCTGCCAGACTCTTCCAGCCATGGGATTTTCCAGGCAAGCGTACTGCAGTGGTTTGCCCCCGGAACTTTCTAGCAGTAGACCAGTCTGCCTGTGTGGTGGGCTTTCTCATGAGGCGGTGTGCCCCGATGCTGGGGGTAGCAAGCAGGGGGCCAGTGGCCGTTGTCCAGGTGGTCAGAGCGGACTGCTCTCAGGTGTGTGAGGGGCTGGACTAGAGGCTGTTTGAGATCAGAACCCTCTGAGCCTGGAGCTCTCTCAACCTTGGAGTCACGGCTCCCATCCTCAGGATGAGGAGCTGCGGCTCGGAAGCCGGCGTTTCTGTGCCCAGGTCGCCTGTCCTTCCCTCCCTTCCACTAGCCCTGGGGCCAGGCGCAGAGCCGGTCGCCCCTCGGGTCTCGTGTGCTGACTGCCCTCTGGGCCTTTGGAGGGGAGGAAGGAGGCTCTGATCTGGTCAGTGGTCTCTGTCCTCTGCGCTGAGCACTGCTGTGTACCAGGCCCTGGGGCCTCGGGGCCGGGGGGTGACGGGCAGACAGGCTTCCGTGTGGTCGTCTGGCCTCCGGGTCTTGCTCAGACCTGCAGAAGCTCTCCCGAGGGGCAGGGCCCCGGGCTCTGTGTTTGTCACAGCTGCTCAGGACCTTGATCCAGGGGTCAGGACACAGGTCTCGGGGGCAGCCGGGCGGTGGTTGGAGGGGGACGGGTGCCGTTGGGACCCAGTGCCAGAGGCGAGGTGGGGTGAGCTGGAGGCTCGCGGGAAGGGACCGTGGCCCAGGGCGCTGCTGGAGCCGCGCTGGGTGGCCTTCCGCCCGCGCTGGTCCCTGGGGCCAGGGCTTGTATCTCCTCCAGTTCACCGCCACGTCTTGCTGGCTGGCCTGGGTCTGGCACAGGGGAGGGGCTTACGCTTCATCAAGGGACAGCCCCCTCCTGGCCTCCAGACCACAGCCTCTCCTTGAACCCTGTGGACAAGACCCTGAGCGCAGTGCTTCGTGTCTGTACGCTCAGCACACCCTCGTCGTAACCCCAGGAAGGAAGCATATGCTCCAGGAAGCAGGCATGCTAATTGCACCCGTTCGACAGGCTAGGAACGCCCGGACCCCTCCACGCCTGGCTCCTCGCGACCCTTCAGGGCTCAGCCTCAGTGTTGCCTCGAGGGGCCGTCCTGAGCCCTGGGCCAGTGACACAGACTTCAGCCTGCTCGCTTTGTCTGCAGCGAGTGGAAATGCCCTGCCTCCACGGTCCTGGAAGCTGAGGCCTCTGAGCACAGCGTCCGCCTCGCGGCGATCGCAGGCGGGCAGGGCCCGCTGGCCGGATGTGACTCTGGGTCCTCTCCTGTCGCTTGGCCTGACGGGAGCTGTGAGCTCATTATGGCAGCGGTGTCATTTGCCCGGGACCCTGATGCGAGGCGAGGTTCCCCGTGTTTCTGCCCCAACTCCCAGGTGGTTAAATCTCACCCCAGGTTCTGGATCCGCCGAAGTTCATGCAGCCAGCCCTCCCGAGGAGGAATTGCTATGGTTCCCCTGCATAACCCTCAGCTCTTGCCTGATACTGTGACCGAAACGTAAGGAGCCGTGACGCTCCCTGCCCTGGTAATCGAGGCTTTGAAAGCTCAGCCGACGTCTCCACAGGGAGATGGGGGTCGTGGCGTGTGATGGCAGTGGCGCCGCCTTTGCTCGGGCGCTCTGGCCTTGTGGCTGCCGTGTGCGCAGTCGTGACTGAGGGGAGGGCGCGTGCCCCACTGCCCCGCCCTGCTGCGCTCACAGGGCTGGTCCCCGTGGGCGAGGCACTCGGCCCTGGTGCGTGGGGCGGAGAAGCTGTGCGTCTCCCTGAACTGCCCAGCGTGTCAGTGGCGGCGCCCGGCTCGCGCTGGGGCCTCCTGTCCCCACATCTGGAGCTCCCCTGCTGACCACCCCCTTCTTCCCGGAGGCCCCCTTAGCAAGGACCTCCTGAGGATTCCGCCACCCGGCCGACATCTGAAGAGCAGTCACATAAAAGCGAAAATCATAACCTTGGGCACTCAGGGCTCATCAGGCACCGTCCGTTTCGCAGTGTGTAGTGACACATTTCGTCTCCCCGGCGCGCCGTGGTGGCGGCTGTCACCATCCCCAGTTTACGGATGAGGAGCTGAAGCCAGAGACGGTGTTGTGACCCGGGGGAGGGCAGACGGAGGCGATGGGTCTGGAGCCCCGGCAGTCACTGGGGCAGGCCTCGATCATCCTGCCACGTGAAAACTGTTCACAAAGTCAGTTGTCCTGGATGCACTCTGGTTTTTCTTCAGGGACTCCATTTGTTCACTCAGCCCTTGTTTATGGGTACCGTCTGTGGCCCAAGCGTTGTCCTCGGTTTTAGGGATTCAGTCCTGAACAGAACAAGGTTGCTGCCCCCATGGAGCCTCTGTTCCAGTTGGGGGAGACAAACCATAAGCAGACGGATAATTCCATTTCAGAGTGGGAGAGCCGTGGAGAAAGATGAGTTAGGAAGGAGGGCCCCGTGATGGGAGAGGGGAGACGTTAGCTAGAGAGGCAGGGGTGGCTTAGAGACCCGAGGGAAGCCAGCAGTAAGCCTGGAGGCGGTGATGGGGAGGAGGCTTCCTGCCGAGGGAACAGCGTATGCAAAGGCCCTGTGGTCGGGCTGTGTGGCGCCAGCTCGAGGCCTCATGGGGGCGGGAGGAGGTGAGGCCAGAAAGATGAGCATGGGGGGTGCGGGTGGGGGCGTTCGCGCAGAGGAGAACGACCTGATGTGCGCTGCTGGGGAAGGCTGTGGGGCGACGCGCGGCAGAGGAGACGGGCAGAGGCGGGTGCCGTGTGTGGAGGAGTTGGGGAGGGTCCCGGCTGCCTGAGCCCGCTCTCCCCTCCCCTCCCTGCTGCCGCTGGCTCCGAGCGGCCGCCGCTCGTGTCAGGCCTCCCCGTGCTCAGGGGGCGGGTTGGCTGCCTGTCTGCCCAGGCCCCGGTGCTGCTCTCGTGCTGGGTGGCCTCGTCCTTCGGCCTCTCTGCATTGTAAACCCTGTGCCCCTTGGACACTGAAGATCCAGGCTTGTGTTTGTCCTACTGAGGTCCTCCAGTTTTACTTTTGACATTTGAAGAAATACCTGCTTTACGTGTAATCTGCTCAGTTACGTCTCATTGTTACCTTTTGTTTTTTTCAAGCAGAGGTGCCGCCCCACTTGGTTTCTCGGTGCACTTGGATTCTGTTTTGCTGACACAGGGGAAATTAAGCTGTGTTACTTAGGCCATTGAAATCCTGGCTTTTTCTCGAAAGCATGAGGGTTTTGGCCTTTGTGGCTACGCCGAAGTGGTGCCCATGAGCCTCTCTGATGGGTGTCTGTGGGCTCGGCTCTGGGAAGCATGTGGGAGCATGTATGTGATGGGGGTTCTAGCGAATCAGGGAGGGCTCTTTTCTGCAAACTTCAGCAGAATAAGGAATTGACCAGAAGCAAGTTTATGGGATCAGGTTGAACTGAAGGACTGGCTTTAAAAGGCCAGGCGCTCAGGTAACTCGAGGGAGGCAGTCTCTGGGCAGGACCTGTTCTGAGCCTCTGGGACCCACCAGGATGGGCACTGTGTGTGCGCGCAGTTGTGGTTGACACTTTCGGCCCCGTGGACTGTAGCCCGCCAGGCTCCTCTGTCCCTGGGATGCTCCAGGCACTGAGTGGGCTGCCATTTCCTATACCGGGGGTCTTCCCGACCCAGGGCTTGCACCCACATCTCTTGCGTCTCCTTCATTGGCAGGCAGGTTCTTTACCACTTGCACCACCAGAGTGGGCCGCCCCAGCTTTTCAGGACCGTGCAGGATGGAATTCCATGTCCTGGGATCTCGCTGAGGGGCTTTGGCTGTGTGACCAGGCCGGGCTTGGGGGCATCTGGAACTTTGCCATCATCAGTGGTCCTGCCAAGACTGGGTTTTGGAATGGAGGATCAGTCCTGGACGGGAATTTGGGGTGCTGGTGTCAGAAGAAGAGGGGCTGGGCCTGTGGGCACTATAGACACCTAATGTCCCCTCAGAGGATCTGAAAGATGAGTGAGCCGCGCCCTTCACGATGCTGAAGGCAGAGGGTGGCGCCTTACGGGACGTCAGAGAACAGGACCAGATTCCTCCGGGCGAGTGAAGGAGCAGGGGTCAGGGCGGGCAGAGGTCTGAGGGTCTCGGGGAGGCTGTGGAACCCTGGATCTGGGTGGTCTGCGTTGGAGGGGCGGGTGTGGGCAGCGGTGTTCTGAGCGAGGCTCGGCACGTGGGCTGAGTCACCGGCGAGGACGTGCCTGCTGGGTTTAGTGCAGGCGAGGCCCGCTGGTGAGTCACCGCTGCTGGGGAGCAGGGGGCGTGGCTGGAGCTACAGGTGGAGGTGGAACGGATCAGCA
>SJYF01001022.1:672468-698847 GCA_006410515.1 Procapra przewalskii
CTCCCAGCATCAGAGTCTTTTCCAATGAGTCAACTCTTCGCATGAGGTGGCTAAAGTACTGGAGTTTCAACTTGAGCATCAGTCCTTCCAAAGAAATCCCAGGGCTGATCTCCTTTAGGATGGACTGGTTGGATCTCCTTGCAGTCCAAGGGACTCTCAACAATCTTCTCCAACACCACAGTTCAGAAGCATCAATTCGTCGGCGCTCAGCTTTCTTCACAGTCCAACTCACATCCATACATGACCACTGGAAAAACCATAGCCTTGATTAGGCGATCCTTAGTCGACAAAGTAATGTCTTTGCTTTTGAATATGCTATCTAGGTTGGTCATAATTTTCCTTCCAAGGAGTAAGCGTCTCCTTTCATGGCTGCAGTCACCATCTGTAGTGATTTTGCAGCCCCAGAAATAAAAGTCTGACACTGTTTCCACTCTTTCTGCATCTGTTTCCCATGAAGTGATGGGACTGGATGCCATGATCTTCATTTTCTGAATGTTGAGCTTTAAGCCAACTTTTTCACTCTCTTTCACTTTCATCAAGAAGCTTTTTAGTTCCTCTTCACTTTCTGCCACAAGGGTGGTGTCATCTGCATATCTGAGATTATTGATATTTCTCCTGGCAGTCTTGATTCCAGCTTGTGCTTCTTCCAGCCGAGTGTTTCTCATGATGTACTCTGCATAGAAGTTAAATAAGCAGGGTGACAATACACAGGCTTGACATACTCCTTTTCCTATTTGGAACCTGTCTGTTGTTCCATGTCCAGTTCTGACTGTTGCTTCCTGACCTGCATACAGGTTTCTCAAGAGGCAGGTCAGGTGGTCTGGTATTCCCACCTCTTTCAGAATTTTCCACAGTTTATTGTGATCCACATAGTCAAAGGCTTTGGTATAGTCAATAAAGCAGAAGTAGATGTTTTTCTGGAACTCTCTTGCCTTTTCCATGATCTAGCGGGTGTTGGCAATTTGGTCTCTGGTTCCTCTGCCTTTTCTAAAACCAGCTTGAACATATGGAAGTTCATGGTTCACATATTGCTGAAGCCTGACTTGGAGAATTTTGAGTATTACTTTACTAGCGTGTGAGATGAGTGCGATTGTGCGGTAGTTTGACGATTTTTTGGCATTGCCTTTCTTTGGGATTGGAATGAAACCTGACCTTTTCCAGTCCTGTGGCCACTGCTGAGTTTTCCAAATTTGCTGGCATATTGAGTGCAGCACTTTCACAGCATCATCTTTCAGGATTTGAAACAGCTCCACTGGAATTCCATCACCTTCACTAGCTCTGTTCGTAGTGATGCTTTCCAAGGCCCACTTGACTTCACATTCCAGGATGTCTGACTCTAGGCCACTTAAAAGTGCTGTGAAAGTTTGGCAGTATTCCCCGTGCTGTCCCTCTCTATGCCTGTGTCTCGTTCGTCTTTCACCTGGTAGATGGTACCCCCTTCATTGTGCCCCTTGGCCTGCCCAGCCCCTTCTTACCCCTCTCTCCACGGGCACCCGCAGGTTGGCTCTGCGCGTCTGCCAGTCGGACTGGTCTGTTTTGTGTGGTGTCTGCTGGCTGAAGCACCTGCTGCCTACGCCTGTGTCCTGGGCTGGGCTGGCCAGGAGCAGAGGGAGAGGCGCCCCGTCCCCCTGGCCACTGGGGCTCCGAGTCCTCCGTGACTGCGGCCCCCTGCCGTGCCTGGAGCTGAGTCCTTGCGCCTTCGAGAGGTGGAGGGGTCCAAGCTATGTGGCCGTGGCATGAGGGGCGCTGCCTCCAGGCCGCCTCCGCATGGAAGCGTTTGTGCGTGCGTGCTCCGTTGCCTTGGTCGCATCCGACTCTTTGTGACGCCTTGAACTGCAGCCCACCAGACTCCTCTGTCCATGGGCTTTTCCCCGCGAGAGTTCTTCTCCAGGAGATCTTCCTGACCCAGGTGTCAGACCCAGGCCTTCTGTGTCTCCTGCACTGGCAGGTGGGTTCTTTACCACCATGCCGCTCGGGAAGCCCATGTCAGTGTTCATTTCCATTTTAAGGGAAAGAAGTTCTGTTTTCTGGGGATATGTGTTTCTTGGGTTCCACTAGCCTGGAATTCTGGAATGAGCAGTAGCTCTTAGCCTGAGCTGGTAAAAAGGAGAGTCTTAGCCAGTTGGCTGAAAGCCTTTGAACTGTCAATAACTTAGAACTTAAGGGTTTCTGGGGTGGGTCGTCTGTTGCCCTCTAGATCTAAACAGCCGTCCATCTGCCATCCTGACTTGCACTGTGAGAACTGGGCAGGTGGTTCGACCATTCCGGGCCTCCGTGGTTTGGTCTCCGATGTGGGAGGACGGCCTTTCCCTTCCGGGCCTCGTAGGTTGAGCCCTGTGTGTGAAGAAAAGGGCCGTATGCTTGGGCAATGGCTTATATCCACACGTTTCTCCCAGAGTTCAGAAACTGAACTTCGGTTCCTTTTTCCTCATTGTTTGGAAGATCCACAGGGTCAGAGCTGTGGTTTTCCAGTAGTCATGTGCAGATACCAGAGTTGGACCATTAGGAAGGCTGAATGAACTGTGGTGTTGGAGGAGACTCTTGAGAGTCCCTCGGACTGCAGGGAGATCCCACCAGTCCATCCTGAAGGAGGTCAGCCCTGAATATTCATTGGGAGGACTGATGCTGAAACTGAAGCTCCAGTACTTTGGCCCCCTGATGCATAGTGCCCACTCGTCGGAAAAGACCCTGATGCTGGAAAAGACCGAAGGCGGGAAGGAGAAGGGGACGACAGAGGGTGAGATGGCTGGCTGGCATCACCGACCCGATGGGCCTGAGTTTGAGCAGGCTCCAGGTGATAGTGAGGGACAGGGAGGCCTGGCGTTTTGCAGTCCATGGGGTCTCAGAGAGTCAGACACGACTGACAGATGAGTTCCAGCTGCTCCTCCAGAGCTGTCTGTGCATCAGCCCGTCGGCTCCTCAGGAGGTGAGGCCCTTGCTTCTCCCCATTTTACAGATGGAGGAGACTGAGGCCAGGGAGGCAGTGTGCTTGCTGAGAGTGAGGGCTGTGGCTTAGAAGAGACACAGGGTAGGGCGTGTGACCGTGGAACCTCTGCTCTGCCGCCTGTGAAATGGAAGCAGCCCCCGCGCTGGGCGGGTGTGCGGGCGGGTGTGCGGGCGGGTTTGGCGCCTCTTCAGCGTGCACGGGGAGCCGTCTTCACTGGAAAGGATTCGTGCTTCTGTGTGCTGCCGATTCTTTTTTTTTTTTTTTGAGGCGTAGCCTTTATTTTCTTAAGCGCTGCATTTGTTTATTTCTGGCTGTGCCGCGTCCTCCTTGCCGCTCAGGCGTCCCCTCGTTCCGGCTCGCGGGGCTGCCCCCTGGTTGCGGTGTGTGCTCTTCCTCCGGCGCCTTCTCTTGCACCCTCCAGCTCTGGGGCGCGTGGGCTCCGTAGCTGTGGCGTCGGGCTCCAGAGCCGGGCTCCGTGGTTGAGGCCCATGGGCTTCGTTGCTCCCCAAGCGCGTGGGGTCTCCGGATCAGGGGTCAGGCTCGGTCTCCTGCGCTGGCAGGCAGGTTGTCTACCGCTGAGCCGCCCGGGAGGCCCGCTGTGGACTCTGGCGGAGAGGGTTTGGATGGTCCCTCCCGCTCTATTTGATGGTAGGAGCGTGCGTCCGCTAGGATGCTGCACTGGCAGCTGAGACTCGTGAGGCTCACTTTCCTCTCAGCCTCGGTCTCCTTCCTGGTGCCCTGCGTCTTAGGTAGCGACCCTCCGCTCTGATGGGGGCGCTGCTCTTCATCCTGATGGCCGTCTCTTACAGATACTGGTTCACCGTCAGTTCACCCTTTTCTCTCTCAATTTGATGAGCGCGTTACTTCTCACTTGCCTCATCATAACAAATAACAAGGTTTGGAGGTGGGAAACAACACGTGTTTTTGCGTGGTTTCTGTGGGCCGGGAGCCCAGGCGGGGCTTAGCTGGGCCTTGTGCTTAGGGTCTGATGGCTGCCGTGGGCTGGGCTGGGCTGTGCTCTCCTTTGAAGGCTTGATCAGGGAAGAATCTTTTCAAAACTAGTTTGGGTTTTGGCAGAAATCAGTCCTCTGTGGTTGGATAACCAAGCGTGTAAGTTCTTCCTGGCTGCTGGCTGGGGCTGCCCTCCAGGCCTGTGGGCACCCTCAGGGCCCCGCGGCTCCCGCAGGCCTGGCCTCGTGGCCTCCCCACGGGCCGTTTACAGCCTGGCGCTTTGCTGCTTCCAGGCCAGCGAGGGCTGGGGGGCATCCCTCTCTCAGCCTGCTGAGACAGAGTGGTGTAATGAGACACAGTCGTAGGTGTGATATCACACCAGCTTTGTGATGGTCTGTTGGTTAGAAGCAGGCCTACCTGTCAGGGGAGTGGGTTACGCCATGGACTGGATCCCTGGGGTCGCTTTCAGGCATGTCTGCCACAGTCGGGTTGATAGGCTTATTAAAACTGTATGAAATAAGAGTAATTAGCTCAAAGCTCTTTCCTCGGGTGAAGAACATATAATCCCTTTTGGCTGTTAGATTTCGCTTTGCTTTGTAGCTCCAACCTGTGTTCTGGAGAGTTAAGGGGGCCAGATCAATAAGGTATTACTTCTTATTTGGAATCTTTTTGCTTTTCTTGTCTGAGTTGTCTGACCCAAGAGGAAGAGTGAAGAAAGTAGGGGATGAAAGTGAGCATGAAGTCAAGAGGAATCAAGCAAAGAGGGGAGCCAGCGTGGGATTCACTTGCAGATAGAAGTGAATTCTTTTCACAGGCAGTTTTATAGAAATGCATAAGTATGGCATTATACACTTTGGTGTCATTTCCCTTTCTTTGTTTATCCCCAATCTTTTGTTTATTCCCCTAACCAGTGACCTAGAAAAGGGATTGGCTTCCCGCTCCGGTGTTCTTGCCTGGAGAATCCCATGCACAGAGGAGCCTGGTGGGCTACAGCCCATGGGGTCACAAAGGGTCGGACACGACTGAGCAAGTGACGCTAACCAGTGACATAATCCTCCCTGATTCCCGCTCTGAAACCACACCAATGATCTCACGTAGACCCTTTCACATGTCCCCATCATCTCAAAATCATTCCTGGATCATCGGTCGTTCGCCGTACCTTGCGGAAATCCTTCTGTGCCGGTAGCCACGGTTCCAGTCCATTCTTTTTAGCCCCTGGGTCCTATTCCAGAGCCTGGATGTCCCGTGACCCCACTGGGTGTCCCCCCGTCGATTGTCGTGCATCTCCTGTCTGTTATCACAACAGGCAGCGTGAAGAGGATCACCCACCCACGTGCACACCCTTCCGTTTCACTTCTCTGGGGCCGGATTCCAGGAGTTGCATCACCAGGTCCCACGGTTTGCGCACTTTCAGTTTCCATAGCTGTTGCCAGCTTGATTTCCCCCGAGGCTGCAGCACTTTCACCCCAGTAACTGGACACTCATCTCTTCCCGATGTCCCGCCAGTAAGCCTTGTTCCTGGGCTTGTTAGTTTTGCCCAGGTTGAGAGGGAGGAAGTGACAGCTCGTCATTACTTTTAATTTGCATTTCCCCCTCGAGCAGGGGGCCTGAGCTGCTTCTCATCTGTCTGGCCATTTGGATGCAGTCGCCTGTGACTTGCCTGTGTGACTCTTGTGCTCATTTGCCCGAAGGTTCCTTCGCCCGTCTTGTCGGCTTGTCAGCTCTCTGTATAGCATAGGCACTCACCCTCCTCTGGCCTCTGCGGAGCCGTTCTTCTGCAGGAGATGCTGCAGTCTGCTAGCTCTGTTGACGGCTTCTCTTGCCATACAAAAGTTTAGACTTGTCATAGAGTTAGGAATTCTTGTCTTTTTTCCTAAAATAATTTTTTAACTTAAGATTTTTTGATGTGGGCCCTTCTAAAGTCTTTGTGGAATTTGTCACAGTATTATTTCAGTTCTCTGTTTTGGGGGGTGCAAGGCATGTGGGAAGTTAGCTCCCTGAACAGGGAGTGAACCTGTACCCTGCGTTGGCGGGTGACTTCGTAACCGCGGAACCAGCAGGGAAGTCCCAGGAGTGTCTGTCTGTCTGTCTGTGGTTCCTGGGTCTCCGTGGTCTTCTTTGGTTAAGAAGCCTTCCTTGCCTGCCCGTGTTTGCATTCTTTTCGCGTCACAGTGAAGTCTAAGAGACATTTGTCAAGAGTATGACCTGGGCCAGGGCGTGGGTCACACACTGCAGACTTGGGTTAAAGAAGAAGCGTCCCCACCATTAAGGAGCTCAGTGTTGTGCAGGGAATACAGACGGAACACAGGTGGGGGGTTTCAGGAGGGCTGTTCCCTCAGCTCAGGGCCTCCCAGTGAGGCCTTGGGGTGCAGAAGGCCCAGGGCCCTCAACCCTCAAAGCGGACCGGCGGGGCCTGGAGTGGCCAAGACCCCAGGAAGGTCGCTGCCCGCCGTGGGCCGCTGCGTCCATGGACCCCACACAAGTATCATTTTCTCTGTGCTGGATGTCTTGGGGTTGCCTCGGCTGATGCTTCGGGGATGGTTGCTGAGTTGGCCAGGTGACGAAGAGGGGGGGGTTGCAGGTCCTGGGGGGCCAGTGGGAGGGGTGGCAGGGCTTGTGCTCCCTGAGGGGCCCTGACCTGTGGGGAGAGGGGGGTGCAGGGGAGGCTAGGAAGCTGCAGAGGGGCGCCCAGGACCAGGCCTCAGTAGGCCAAGGGCAGAACAGGAGGAGACCCAGAGCTGATGCCCAGTGTCAGGGGCATGTGGGGGAGAGAGGGGCTGGCGCGCCTGCCCCCGTGGCTGCTGTCTGCTGCGCCCCTGTTGCAGGAGCAGGTGTCTGCCTGCTGGCCTCCTGGGCTGCCTTGGGCATCTGCGGGCTCCTGATCAGGGGTCGCCAGGTGGACCCTGGATGCCCAGGAGGGTGTGAAAGGAAGCATGGAGAGTGGGAGGCAGAATCAGAGGTTTAGGTCTGTGTATGTCCCCCCTCCCCCGCTGACGGTGTGTTTTTGTGTGTGTTTAATGATGTATAAAATTCAGGCCGTGCGGGCCCACAGTGACAGACACGCACGCGGGCGCAGTGCAGTCACGACTGTGGAGCGCACTGGCCTTTGTGGGGGGAGTGGCTGTGGCCGTCCGCAGCCGCCCCAGGAGGGAGAGGACCCCGACTCAGCCGGGAGGGCTGCTCACGTGGCTGGGGGGACCCCGAGAGTGGCTGCGGGGACCCCGAGAGTGGCTGCGGGAAGGAAACAGCTCCTCCCACGCCCCGGGAAGGCTGCCGCTTCTCATCTGCCACCTCCTCGGAACAGCCCCTTCCAACCCTGGTTACAGTTTATTTTAGCTTCTGTTTTCTTTTCCTTTAGAAAATCTTTTATAATTTGCTGTTGCTTGGTCTGTTTAATTTCTTGCCTGTGTCCCCACTAGACCGCCGGGAGGGATCCTGAGAGCGAGAGTCAGGGTTCGAGTCCTGGGGTCGGCTCGGGACAGCACCTGGCGCTCAGATGGCGCTCGCTGCTGTCTGCAGCAGTGGAGGCATGAGCTGAGGTGTGGGCGCAGACTCTGGGCGTCAGTGACGGAAGGGCGCGCGTGGCGTCCTGCCGTCCATGGCCTTGCGGGAAGTGGGCTGTGCTGAGTGAGCGCACAGCAGCAGCAAAGGCATTCTCCACGCCCGGGAAGGCCGACGCCACTGCCTCCGTTTTGCAGGGGAGAAACCTGGGTTCCGAGAGGGTGAGCAGGTTGCTCTAGGTCACACAGCTGTTTGGGGACGGCAGCAGGAGGAGGGGGTTTTGCTTTTCCTTTTTGAGTGTCTGACTCACTCCACTGGCTGTGAGCAGGCCAGTTCACGGAGTGGACAGGCTCAGAGGTGGGGAGTGACTGGCCAGGGGCCCGGGGCCAGGCAGCCGGGACATGGAAGAGCTGGGATTTAAACTCAGCTCTGCCTGGGGCCCGGGCATGCCCTCTTTCCATCCTCCAAAGCAGTTCCTTTTTGAAAAACTGACGTATAGTTGGCCTGGGGCTTCCTGAGTGATGCTGGTGGTACAGAGCCCGCTTGCCAGTGCAGGAGACGTGGAGTCGGGGCTCCGACCCCTGGGGCGGGAAGATCCCCTGGGGCGGGAAGATCCCCTGGGGCTGGGCATGGCAGCCCGCTCCAGCGTGCTTGCCTGGAGAACCCCAGGGACAGAGGAGCCTGGTGGGCTGCAGTCCACGGGGCTGCAGAGAGTCGGGCCTGACGGAAGCGACTTCGCGCGCACTGCACCGTCGCCTTACAGGGTTGCGCTAGCTTCAGGCGCACAGCAGAGCGATTCAGTCATACATGTGCGTGTTTCTGTCATTTTCAGATATGTGCTGGTGGTGGTTTAAGTGCTAAGTCACGTCCCGCTCTTTGTGACCTCACAGACTAGCCCGGCAGGCTCCTCTGTCCATGGGATTCTCCAGGCAAGAATACTGGAGTGGGTTGCCATTCTCTTCTCCAGGGGATCTTTCTGACCCAGGGATCGAACCTGGGTCTCCTGCATTGCAGGCAGATTCTTTACCAGCTGAGCCACCAGGGAGGCCCCCTTGCCTTATGGGTCATGGAAAATACTGGGGCTGGCCCCCTGTGCTGCACGGGAAGCCCTTGCTGGGCGTCTGCTACATGTATGTATATAGTAGCACACATGTGTTCATCCCAGATTCACTGCAGTGCCTTTATTCACGGTCACCTCGACTGTGGTGTCCCTGAGGTCCCTCGGGGGCACGTACGGGCACAGACTGAAAGGCAGGCCCCCTGGCAGACTCGTCCCCGTGGGCAGGCGACGAGGAGGCCAGCTGGAGCGGGCGCCCGGCGGAGGGCGCTGGTCTGCGGCTGACGTGCCTGCTGACGAGGAGGTGATGTTTTATGCATGGGGCCTGATTTTGCCCTGCAGTCTCTGGCTATATTTAACACCATTAATCATTATTGTTGGCTCCCAGGGGGAGGGATCTTTGATTACTGTCAGAAACACATCACACGAGGAAGAGAGGGAGGAAAAACAAGAGCTCGTCCCCAAGCTGGTTCTTCCGCACTGGAGACGGGAGGCGTGTCTGCGGCCCCCTTCTCACTGCCATCTGTGAGGTTCGTGACTCGTGGCTGCCTCAGGTTGGAACCCTGCCCCTCCGTGGCTGGGCTGCAGCCAGGCCCCATGCCTCGGGGCCCCACTTCTCTGCATCAGAGCGGCTCGGTCGACTGAGGACAGCTGCCTCAATCTGAGCTCAATAAAGGGCCAGCCACGCGCTTAGGAGGTGCCTGCTGTGGGCAAGTGTCCCTGCCCAGGGCCACCCGCCTGAGCCCTGTCACTCCAGCTCTCTCCTTCCTGGGAGATGCATTTTAACTCTTCCCAGTGAAAGGGAAAGCTGCTCAGTCATGCCCGACTCTGCGACCCCACAGACTACACAGTCCATGGGATTCTTCAGGCCAGAATAGTGAAGTGGGTGGCCTTTCCCTTCTCCAGGGCATCTTCCCAACCCAGGGATCAAACCCAGGTCTCCCGCAGTGCAGGCAGTTTCTTCGCCAGCTGAGCCACCGGGGAGGCCCAGCCCTCCCTAGAGGGTGTGACAGACTGGGAACGGGGCCAGCCCTCCCTAGAGGGTGTGACACTGGGAACGGGCCCAGCCCTCCCTAGAGGGTGTGACGCTGGGGACGGAGTCGGGCTCCATGGGCCTGTGACTGGTTTCATCAAATGTGGAAACACCCTCCATTTATAAGAGCTATTCGAAAGTGATGTGGTCCTGTGACTTTGCTTTCAGATATCTGGAAGCATCTTCTGGTTGCATCAGGCCCAGGAAAAAGCCTCATTAAAAAAAAAAAATTAGGCATTTTCAAAAAAGTCTGTTTTGACTGTGCTGGGTCTTCATTGCTGCTCTTGGGCTTCCGCTAGTTGCAGCGGACAGGGGCTCCTCCGTTGCTGTGCTGGCCTCTCTTGTGGTGGCTTCTCTGGTTGAGGGACACGGGCTTTAGGCGCGTGGGCTTTGGGAGTTGTGGCACGAGGGTTCAGGGGTTGGAGCTCGTGAGCACAGTAGTTGTGGGGGCGGGCTGAGCTGCTCCGTGGCGCGTGGGATCCTCCTGCGGGTCGGGGCGCGGGCTGAGCTGCTCTGCGGCGCGTGGGGTCCTCCTGCGGGTTTGGGCGCAGGCTGAGCTGCTCCGCAGCGCGTGGGGTCCTCCTGGGCCGGGGGTGGGGCCTGTGTCTCCTGCACGTGCAGGCGGGTTCTTAGCCCCTGGGCCACCAGGGGAGTCCAGCCCCCCGTGTCTCATCATCACATGTAACCCTACACGGAGGCCAGAGATTGGAGGACAGCATTTATTTTCTCTTACCTTCAGGCCTCAGATGGGTGGCTGGAAGTCCACTCATCCGTCTCCACCGAGCTCCTACTTGACCCGCCCTGTCCTTCCCGCAGGGCCCTGCTCGTCCCACTGCCGCCTTTATGTTGACGCGGGGGCAGTGGCTCCTGTCTCATCCTGCAGCTCACGGGGGCCTCTCTCTCGAGCAGTGTCCACACGCCTGCTCCTTTATCCACGTAGCCAGGTCACTGAGGAGTGTTCGTGCTCTGTGGGTAAAAATGCGTTTGAATTTTCCCGCCCGTAATGGAATTCCTTTGTGTTCTCTTGCTGGGCCTTAATGTCCTCAGGCAAGTTTCGCTCTTTTCTGGCCTTTCTAGTTACTGAATTCTAGTCCAGTGTGTCCCAGAGCTGTGGTCTGTGCCTCATCTAACGGGGTGTCACTCCCACCCCAGACTCCCCTGGCTTCCTGCGGGAGGTGGGGGCCGGGCAGGCTGCAGCGGGCGGGGCCCCGTCCTGCCCGGGGCGGGGGGCTCTGTGCGCTGCGGCGGGCCCTCCCTCTGACGGCCCCTCCTGACGCCTGCTCGGTGGCCTCCTCGCCTTGCCTGTCGCCTCTCCGCGGCCGGCACGCTGCTCTCTGTCAGGCTGCGCTCTGGACACAGCATGTGTCAGGGGAGTTGGTGTTTGGGGCTGCCTGTCCTGCCTCCCTGGCGAATCCTGGCAGGGGACAGGAAGGGGTGGTCTGGCCGCGGTTCCCAGCAGTTTCTCGTCCGCTGTCTTCTGACTCGGAGGGTGCCTGGTCCCCCACATCTCTCGTTTTGGTTTTGGCGTCGCCCCAGGCACCAGGAAAGGCCCCTCGTGTTCTCTTCTGGCTGCTTTCTCCCTGGTTCCTGAGATTGTTTCCGCTGGCAGCTGAGCAAATAGAAGCTCAGGGAGGCGCAGTCACTCGCCCAGGCCTCTCAGCAGCAGTGAGATTTGGGCCCAGGTGAGGCGAACCTCAAACCCCTAGGTTAACAGCCTGGATTATGGCACTTGTTTTCCTGGATTGGAATCTTGGCTCTGACGTTTCCCAGATGGGTGACCTTGGACAGAGTTACTTAACGCTGCCTTGATTTCTTTAGCCGTAAAATGTGGGTGGCAGTTCACAGTAATACCTTGGGTGGCTGGAAGGATTACACACTGTATACTGCAGGACTCATGGTTGCACCCCGCACTGGCCCCACGCCCAGCGCCACAGAGAAAGGCCCGCAGGCCTGGGAAACAGATATTGAGCAGCGGTCGCCGTATGTTGGCTGTGTTTCCCTTTTTGCTTTGTCTGCCAGGAAACTCAGACTGCTGCAAGTGCATGTACCGGCCTTCCTGATCTCATCTTGTTTTTTTCTACTTTTTTCTTTACGATGAATTTTTCTTCCCATCGTGTCTTATTTCCTACCGTATGAAGCAATACAGCATTTTCTAAATTCCTCTGTGAAGCTCTGGGTGCCATTGGAGGGGAAGTTGGGGGTAACGTAAAGATTCTAGTTCTTCCCCCTCGGAGAAAGTGTCTTTAAAAAGAGATCTGCTCTTGTCGGCGAGGGTGATCAGTGGCACTAGACGTTCCCTTTAGCCCTCTGAAGCCTGAAGCAGTAGACAGTCTGTTGATAAGGTCTGCAAAAGATGGCCTCATACATAGCTCCTTGTATCCATTTACGATTCATGCAGAAAAACCCCCAACAAGAGGCTTAAGCAACACAGAAGTGGGTTCACCCTTAAGTTCGGTGGTTCAGAGGTGGGTCTGTGCTGGCGTGGCGCCCGCTGCGTCGAGCTCCGTCTCCCTCTGTTCCTGCCCTGTACTCGTTTCCTTCTCCAAGACGCTCGTGTTCTGAGACATGGGGCTGCAGCTGGCAGAAGGGAGCAGGGACAGAGGAGGACACACCTTCTCCCCGTTAGGGACCCTTCCCCCATGTCGCGGATAGACACCTACCCCTATACTCCCGCTAACCGTTTCGGGACTATATCTAGCTTCAGCGAAGGCTGGGAGAGGAAGTCTTTATCCCAAGCAAACCTGGGCTTCTCCAAGCCTTTATCTTCTACCAAAAACAGCCTCAGCGCCTCGCAGGGTTCCCGGGAGGATTAAATAGGAGCGTGGTGAATGTGACAGGTGCTCGGCTCGCGCAAGTCTCCTTCTGGTTTTAGTTTTCCCTTCCCTCCATTACTTGGGACTAAGAGGGAAGCTGTGGCCACTCCAGGAAAGATTTAGGAGCAATAAAAACAGAACACTCTTTGAGAGGGAACAGGGCCCACACAAGAAAGCTGGGAGGACGGGTTCCCTTTGGCTCTGTTTTCAGTGAGGCTGTAAAACCCAAATGAAGAAGCAGGGTGTGGGGCTCATGTGGGTCACTCAGGGTTAGAAATGTGTAGAAGCGGGGTGTGGACCTGATGACCTTGGGATGGCCTTACCCACCTAGGATTCCCCCAGGTCGTAGGGCGGTGTGGGCTTGCACATTTGCACACACGACTGCTTTCCAACTAGGGATGAACTCGGGCGATTCCAAGACTGCGCACCGGGTGCGGTTTGGTGTGGCCCCTCCTGCCTGTTCCACCCTCCCTGTCAGGGCTCACCCCCGGGAGTCCCTCGGAGGCCTTTAAGAGCTGAGTTGGTGAGTGGGACCCAGCGGGCAGCTTACACTGTTCAGCGGAGTCTGCTGGGAGCGCAGCTCTTCCCTGGCATCTCACCGCGGTGGGGCGTTAAAGTCAGCGCTGGGCAGCAGGTCCTGGTGTAGCCCCGGCTGCCCTGGCCGCTAGGCATGCCAGACGTGCCGGTGTAATTCCCTGAGGGTAAAGGAGAAGAAGAGGGACGGGAGGTAGTTTTGGGGGCATTTGACTTGATAGGGTGTGAGAGTGTGTGTGTGTGTATGTGTGTACACAGCCTGGTGCAGGAGATTGGAGAACTTTCCAACGTGTGTGTGTGTGCGCGCGTGCGTGCGTGTGCGTGCACGTGCACAGCCTGGCGCAGGAAATTGGAGAACTTTCCAACCTCCAGGCTCACACAGATACCATGGCTCTGGTCTGGGATTCAGATCTCAGGCCCAGCTGGCTCCAGGCACTGACCGTGTGCTTTCGGAATAAAATGTGTTTGCAGTGAGACAGTGTGCTGCTTGATGTCCTCCTCTAACCCCTTCCAAGTGGGCCCCTCTCTGCGACATGATAGCGTGCTCTGGCCTCAGCCTGAACCAGTAGGAAGGCTTAGATGGCAGCTTGCTGGGCTCTTACCCTGTGGTCCTAGAGTCGGCTTGTTGACCGCCACGCTGGGACTTTCCAGGATGACAGAGTTGGAATATCTCCGGGTCTCCAGGGCGGGCAGGCCAGCCCCGAGGCCGAGGTGGAAGGCGGAGGCCCCCTGGCCGCTGGCGGGCGCTCCCTGCTTGGGCCTCTGCAGACTGCAGCCGCGGGGGCTCTCCCTGGTGGCCCAGTGCAGCGGCCCTCACTCTGGGCCCCACGCCCCCACCACAGGCTTCGAGCCTGGTTTGGGAGCCACGTGACTAGGAAACACTTGGTTCCTGGAGAAAGTGCAGGCCTCGCACCAGACCACGCTGGAGAGACAAATCCCTCCTGCCCGACGGGTGGTCCAGGGCCGGGCCCCCAGCATCCCAGAGCCTCGGTGTCTGCATCCTCACAGGCAGGATGGCACCCCTCGGGCTCCTGGGGAACTTGGGGTGACGGCTGATGAGCCCCACAGTGATAGGTGCTCCCTGCAGCGAGGTCGTCAGTCGTAGCGTCGAGTCCCGTCTCTCCTGTGAGGCTGTGGTTGCTTAGAGTTGGGCCTCACCCTTCCTGGAGCTGATATAGTACTGCATGGGCGTCTGCCAAGCCGTGTTCTGCAGACACGAGTGCCCCGGGAAGCAGGGTCTGTGGTGACACGTGTGAGAAATGCTGCCTTAAACAGGCTCTCAGGGCCCTCGGTGTGCCAGAGAGGCTGCCAGTTTCTCCAGGGGCACAGACCCAGGGTGCAGCATTCCTCAGACTCGCCGGACAGTCAGACCTTCTTCCTGCGCAGTACAGTGTAGAGCGTCCCTAAGAGAAGCTTCTGGAAACCTGTGGGCCTGGGAGTGGCTCTGGTGGTGTCCTCCACTTATTAGATGTTTGCAACCTCTGCAAACCTCAGTTTGCTCATCTGTGAAATGGGAAGAGGGATCCTCAGCTTTCTGGGTGCTCTAAGGATTAAGTGATGGGACAAACAAAGCTGTTCACAGTGCCAAGCATGTTGTGGGTCTCCAGCCAGGGCAGTCTTGTTCCCAGCACAAGGGGGTGTGGGGTGGGGAGCAAGGCATCTTGAGTTGGCTTCAGAGATGAGGTGGGGCCTGGATTAATGAAGACGCTGGAATGCCATGGGGTCTGAACGTGGAGAGGACGGAGGTGAGGGAGGAAGTTCCCCTCTCTCCACGGTGGTTTTTCAGAGCCCCGGGCAAGCTCACCGTCCTCGTCCTCTCCTGTCACTGTGTTGCTCTGGGGCACCTGGGCTCTCTCCGAGGAGCTCATAGAGGTAGCTCGAGTCCAGCTCTGGCTAGAATGCAGAGGTGAGGTGGCATCAGTTTGTAAGCTTGCGAAATCTGCGGGGCAGCTAAGCCACCTCACCAGCCCGCGCTCTGCCTTCCCTCTGGCCCCGGGCCAGGGGTGAGAGAGCTGCAGGATGCTGTCACTTCACTCTGCAAACCTTCGCCACCTTCACGGTGCCTGGAGCCGGGACACAGGACGGACGAGGTGGCCCAAGGAGCTGACAGCTTGCGGGGAGCTGGGCAGCGAAGGTGCAGTTAGGATGCGCAGTTGGGGTGGGGTCTGGGAGGGCAGAGGACCCTCTTGATGCTGCGACGCAGGGCCTGGTGGACAGCATCCTGGAAGGGGGGAGGCTCTCAGAGGAAGACTCACAGCCGACCTGTGCTGAGTACAGGGAAGGACATTTGAGAGACACAGACAGGGAATTTTTCCAGTGGTCATGTAGAGATGTGAGAGTTAGACCATAAAGAAGGCTGAATGCCGAAGAATTGATGCTTTGAACTGTGGTGTTGGGGAAGACTTTTGAGAGTGCCTTGGACTGCAAGGAGATTCAACCAGTGCATCCTAAAGGAAGGACTGATGCTGAAGTTCCAATCCTTTGGCCACCAGATGTGAAGAGCCACTCATTGGATAAGACCCTGATGCTGGGAAAGATTGAGGGCAGGAGAAGGGGGCAGCAGGGGATGAGAGGCTGAAACTCCACTCCTTCGGCTAAGCGTAAGTGTGTAGTTGCTCAGTCGTGTCCAACTCTCTGCGACCCCATGGACTGTAGCTCCTCTGCCCATGGGATTCTCCAGGCAAGAATACTGGAGTGGGTTGCCATTTCCTTCTCCAGGGGATCTTCCCAATCCAGAGATCAAACCCGGGTCTCCCACAGCGGGCAGATGCTTTAACCGCTGAGCTACCAGGGAAGCTGGACACAACTTAGCTCCTAGCAGCAACGTCATGAGAACAGTAGATTTGAAAGGCCCGCAGAGTTTTCTTGGGAGCCGTGGTTTCAAGGTTTGCCCGTCTGAGTCCTGCTCTAATTTCTACCAGGGAAATGGAGACGCATGGCTTTTCAAAAGCCTAAACCGATTAGGAAAGCTGCTCCTGCCGCCCCGGGGTGAACTGCCGTCCTCCCGCCTGCGGGGCCCCCGGCCGCCCTCTCTGCCGGCCTCCCATTCCCGGACTCCGGTCCTCTTCCTTCCTCATGGGACACACGTGCTTTTGCTTCTTGCCTTCTGTCCCGAGGCGCGTGTGTGTGGACGAGAGGCGTGTGGGCTCTGTGTCCATTTCCATCACGGCACTGCGCTGTTGCAGAGCTTGCTTCGTTTGACTGTTTCTGTCTGACACAGTCTCCCAGGTGCCGGGGCGGCGGACGTGGCCCCGCGGAGCGCGCTTTTCTCGGCGCGAGGCGCTCCGTGCACAGCGGGCCTCGTGGAGCGGGGCTGCAGGGGCGCCTTGTGCAGCCCGCGGAGGGGCTGAAGCGGGCGTGGACCCGGGAGGGAAAGGCGGCGTGCGCTTGGGGTCATCCGCTCCGCCGGCCCGCTCTGCAGGAGGTCCCGGCGGCGCGGGGAGCTGCCTATCCCTGCGTCCTCACCGGCACTTGGTGACTTGCTGGTTTTGCCAGCCTGATGTGTGCAGGCGTCGCTGTGCTTCGTGTGGGTGCCTCGGATGAGCGTGTGGCTGAACACCTCTGCGTGCTCGCTGGCTGCTCAGTGGCTGATCTGCCGGTCCCCTCAGTGAATCGACTCCTCATCCGGTTTGTCCGTTTCCCCATTTTGGGGACATTTTTCCTGTTGGTTTGTAAGACATCCTTCCTTGTCACTTTGCTGCTATCTTGTCCTGTTTTGATAGATTTCTGTTAAATGCATCTGTGCTTTCACCGACTAGAAGTCGATCATTTTTATGTTCTTCCGTCTCCCCCTCTCTCTCCTTTTGGCCTTAGGAAGTGTGTGTATGCGTGTATTTTTCTGTTCTGGTTTTAGAAGTCCTTCCCTACTCCAAGGCCAAAAAGATTCCCCCATGCTCTCTTCCTTAGCTTTCTTTATAGTTAGACTTTTAGAATTCAGGGCTGCAGTGCATCTGGGTTCTGCTCTGCTTTCTGTGCGGCAAGCACGTCACTGTTTCTCCTTACTAGATCGGTGCCCCCCCTGCCCCCAGCACCCACATTCCGTCCTCCCTCCTGCGGATTCGGGGGCCACCTTTGTCAGGCTTCGGTTTTCCACACCCAGAAGATTCTGTTTCTGGGCACTCTGTTCTGGTTTGTTGGTTCATCTGCTTTGTATGTGAGCATCACAGCTGTTTTTATCACTACACCTCTGGAATCTCTCTTAATCCCTGGGGGACCAGATGTTTTGCTCTTCCTTTTTAAGACTGAGCACGTAAAGGACATTTTCTTCTTCCAGATGAATTTTAGAAGTAATAGATCAAATTATTAAGAAAGCCTCACCGTCATTGTTACTGGAATTGCATTAAGGTTTTAAGATTACTTTGGGGAATTAACATGTTAATAATGTTAACCTGACATTTAGGTTTCCTGTTAATCTTTTGGGGGGGTTATTTAATAGTTTTAAACTTGCCCTGTTCAAGTCTTGGGCAGGTGGGTCCATTCCAGAATAGTTTATACGCACATTTGTGATTTATTTATCTTTGGCTTTGCCGGGGCTTTGTTGCTGTGGGGACCGCTCCAGCTGTGGCGTGCGGACCGCGCGTTGCGGACGCGTCTCTTGGTGCGGGGCGCGGGCTTCGGTGCTTGTGCTCCCGGGCTCTGGAGCGCCGGCTCAGCCGCTGTGGAGCACGGGCTTAGCTGCTCTGTGGCAGGTGGGATCTTCCTGGTCCAGGGATCGAACCTGTGTCTCCTGCGTTAGCAGGCGGATTCTTTACCACTGAGCCACCGGGGAAGCCCTAGTTTATATTTTTCATTGATGATATGAACAGTATCTCACCTTCTATTATGCTTCTGGTTGGCTATTGCCAGTGTTAAGGAATGCTGATGACTTTTAAGTTTCTTGTTCCAAACTATTCAGATTCTGTTAGATTTTTTTTTTTTGCAAATGCTAACATTTTTATCTGGAATGTGAACAGTGATATTTTTTCCATCTCTTCTTCCAGTTATCTTGTGTCTTACTTTGCCTGCCCTGCTGAAAATGCCAGGGCTTCCAGTGCAGTGTGGGATATAGTGACAGGGGCCTGGCTCCCTCGCCTTATTTCTGTTCTTAAAAGGAGTAAGGCTAAGATGCTCGGCCAAGGGTGGCATTTGCTTTAGGTTTTACTCTGTAGCGTTGATCTAGTTAAGGAACTTCTCTTCAATTTCTTGTTTGAGTTTGAAAAAATAAATAGATGTTAAATTTGATCAAATGCTTTTGTCAGTCTTGAGAAATAATTCCTGCGCTTCCATGCTAAATCCCACTCTGTCTAAAAGCACTTATAAAGGCCGTCTCTGTGCCAGACTGAGTTAGAGGTGCTTTATAAATATTAACTCAGTCCTCCTAACAACTATATGAGCTAGGCGCTGCTTATTACCCCTTTCTTAGGTGAGGCAAGGCAGGCACAGAGAGGCTGACTAGCCTGCTCAGTGCCCCACCGCCAGCCAGGCCCACTCTGGCACTCATAGACCCAGGGGAAGAGTGTAAGTGGGTGCTCATATGTCGAGCATAAATATTTTAAGTTCTGAAACAAGCTGACAAACTGTTAAATAGATTTCATCCTCCTGTCTGAGAAATAGACCTCAATCAAACCCTGCAAGATGCCAGTCTGCGAGATACCAAGATGACAGAATTTAATTATTTGTACACATTTCAATATTCTGTTGATAAATCTGAGATATATGGATGAGTCACAGAGTCATACATAATTCATAATGTATACATGTATTCCATAAAACTTAGTCTTCTTGCCTCCAGTTCAATAAAGTAAATTTTTTAGTGATTCAGACTTTCCTGTGGTTTGTGTTGCAGTGATACTAGTGACATAACATGTTAAAATATGGAGCAGAATTATGTTCAGAATATACAAAATTAGACTTGAATCAACTGTGTGATAAATGCCAAAAAAGAATTTCTTCACCTTTTGAAAGGTTTTTCATCTAAAATGTAAAATTATCTGCAGACCTTAGAAAGCAAAATATGTATCAATAAAAGTTTACATTCAAACTTACTTAAAGCTTGGATTTATTTACCCTTTGAAAATATAATTCTAGCATTCAATATCCGTTTAGTTGCCAGGATAAATAATTAGTAGCATGCTTTTACCCGAATCGCATCTGGAGCTAGGCTTCCCTTGGTTTATTGTACTTTGCTTCACTGTGCTTTGCAGGTGCTGTGGTTTTTTCACGCGTCTTTGGTGGCGTCGGGTCTTCCTTGGTGTGCATGGGCTTCTCTTGCGGAGTGTGCGCTCTAGGGCGCAGGCTTCCGTGGGTGTGGGTCACGGGTTTAGTTGCTGAGAGGCATGTGACTCTTCCTGGACCAGGGATCAAGGGTGTCCCAGCACTGGCAGGGGGCTGCTTAACCCTGGGCCACCGGGGAAGTCCTCATCGTGTGTGTGTGTGTGTGTGTGTGTGTGTGTGTGTGTGTGATGGGGTGACTGTGCCAGTCCCGCTCCGGCACCTGCCGACGCCCTTGGCCAGCAGCACCTGCTTACTCCGTGTCACTCCATGTCATTTTGGTAATGCTTGCAATATTTCAAACGTTTTTATCATTTTTATATTCATTATGGTGATCCGTCATCAGTGAGCTTTGGTGTTACAGTTGCAAAAAGATTATGACATACTGAAGTCTCTGGTGATGGCTAGCATTTTTTAGCCGTAAAGTATTTTTAATGAAGCTATATACATCGATTTTTTGAGGCATAATGCTGTGGCACGCTTAATAGACTGCAGTGGAGTGCACACGTATAAAAGCGTAACTTTTATATGCACTGGGAACCAAACGCTTGGGGGGCTGACTCCCTTTCTTCTGGTGCTCGCTTCCTCGGGGTGGCTTGGAGCAGAGCCCACAGTGCCTCTGCGGCCTGTGCGCGTGAGTTCTGTGACTGTCTCAGGGCTGCTTTTGTGTTATGTTCTTCTCTGCGCTGGGTGGGCAGTGCTGTGCACGGGCCTTCTCTAGTTGCTGCGAGCGGGGGCTGCTCTGTGGGTGTGGCGCACGGCGTCTCGCGTGGCGGCTCCTCTTGGTGCAGAGCGCGGGCTCTGGGGCACGCAGGCTTCAGTATTTGTGGGGCACAGCTTAGTTGTCTTGTGGCATGTGGAATCCTCCTGGACCAGGGGTCGAACCTGTGTCCCCTGCATTGGCAGGGGATTTTTTAGCATTTGGCCACCAGGAAAGTCCCAGTGTTTCAGAATGTTCCTGAGGTGCCACATGAGGCTGTAACGAAAACTGTGCTAATCTGGCAAAGTCATGAATCCCTTTTGCCTCCTGCAGATTAAAACTCAGCGTGACCAGGCTGTCGGGGCTCCCAGAAGCATCCTTGGCTCCGCGGGACGCTGCTGCGTGAGCCTTGGGGGAGGCTTGGCAGGCCCGCCCTTCTCCTGAACCGCGCCTGCCGCCCGGTTCTGCTGCGGCTCAGGGCCGGGTCCCTCTGGCTCAGCAGCGTGGTCCCCTGTTTCTGTGATGTTGAGCAGGAGATGCCGCAGAGCGTCTTCTGGGGCCAGAGTGTCAGTCACGGATGTGGGTGCTGACTTGGGGGTTTCGTTGTGCTGGGGCTGTGGTGGAGGGGGTGTGCGTGTGCCTGTTACAGGCGGGGTCCAGGGCAGGGACCCCGTCACCTGGGCCTCAGGGAGTGACTGCAGCGAGCACGGAGTGGAGGGGTTGGGGTCAGAGCCCAGCTGTCTGACTCTCCTCCGCCTGCTCACCGCAGCACCGCGCGCCTGTGCACCGGCTGTTCCGGTTGACTCACACTTGGCTAGCTGATCCTTACTTTGGAATTACCTGTCCATGAGTGAGATGGGCCTGTGATTTCCTGTATCGTATTATCTTTATTCCATTGTGACGTTCAGTCCTCACCAGCCGCATATAGTAAGTTTGGTAGCTTGCCTTTTTTTTGGATACTCCATAAGCTGGGTATAATCAGTGTTCAAGTTGGAGTTCTAGGTGCTTTACAGTCTGCATTGCTTTCTGCTGTGTAACAGAGTGACTCAGCTAAATCTGTGTTTATATGTGTATTCTTTTCCTTGTGGTTTCTCACCAGACGTTGAACACAGTTCCCTGTGCTGTGCAGTGGGGCCTCTTGTTTATCCAGTCTGTGCGTCCTGGTCTGCGTCTGCTGGCGCCGAGCTCCCATTCCTGCCCCTCACGCCCCTGGCCCTTGGCAACCACAGATCTGCTCTCTGTGTCTGGAAGTCTGCTTCTGATTTGTAGATGCGCTCATCTGTGCCGTATTCTGGGCTCCGCGTGGCTGTCTTTGTCTGAGTCTTTGCGTGGCTGTGTCGTCTTCTGATGCGTGGGTGTGCCACGTCGTCTTTGTGGGCACGATCAGTTTGGCAGCTCGCCCATACGGCCCTCTGAGGTCGAGGAGCCTCTGATCACCGTTTCAGCTCGTTGAATGGTTCGTTTGGCCCACTCTGTTTCTTTACCGCTGTTGCACTTTATTTTCTGGAAACTTCCGTTGTTTTCAGATCTGTGACTGAACCACGTGGGGGACCCAGAGAGAAGGCGCGGCGTCGACCTTTGTCCGTGTCCTATGGATGGTGCCTGGCCGTCTTCTCCTCGGGCCACTGTCTCCCCGCAGGGCGCCCAGCCGTCTCCGAGAGGCTTCTCCTTGGTGACAGTGTCCATGTCCACTCCCTTCCGTGGCCCCAGCAGGGCAGGACCCGGGAGAGGGCAGCCTGCCATGGTTCAGTGGCTGCTGCTGCATCCCGGTCCCGTCAGGATCGGGTCAGTCGCTTTCTAGGGGCCGCAGGGACAGGAAGAGATGCCATCTCGCCTCAGGGCCCTGCAGGAGCGAGCTCTTCAGAAAGTGAGAGGTGCCTGTGAGTGGTGAGGCTGCTAAGGCTGTGGGTGGGGGGAGGGCCGTGCATGAGGCGCCTGTTGTTCCAAAATTAAATCATTAAGCCCACCGAGAGACGATTTTAAAGACATGTGTAGAGAGAGAGATGAGCTTCCCAGGTGGTGCTAGAGGGAGGGAACTCGCCTGCCAACGCAGGAGATGTGGGTTTGATCCCTGGATCAGGAAGATTCCCCTGGAGGAGGGCCTGGCAACCCGCTCCAGGATTCTTGCCTAGAGAAGCCCGTGGACAGAGGGGTGCGGCAGGTTGCAGACCGTGGGTCGCAGAGCTGGACATGCCTGAAGCTGCTTTACCTCCCACACACACGGGGAGACACAGAGAGTGAGGACGGAGTGCACAGCGAGGGCTCTGAAACCCGCCGTCCTTGGGCTCACACGCGCCCCTGCCACTTCCTACCAGTGTGCCCCTGGGCGCCGAGCCTGGGTTTCTATTTGTAAGTTGCCAAGTTGGCTCCAGTGCTTGCTGCTTACAGAAGCTGTAAGCCCTGGGTGGAATGACGTGCGCACGGCATGAGGCGCCGTGTCCGTCAGGAGTCCAGCCTGCCCAGGCTGGCTTCAGACAGGCGACCGATGGACAGAACCGGGCGCCGCAGGGGCAGTGCCACCCAGAAGCCGCTGCTGCCACGGTGCCCCGCTTCTCCCTGACGCTCGGCGCTGCCCTTCTTCAGGGACCTGTGGCGTCCTCAGGCGCTGGCCATGGCCATTTCAGACCTGACGGGCACGTGGGGGCCGGGCGGGGCTCCTCAGCCAGATCACAAATGGTCAGAGCGCTGGGACGCGCCGCTGAGCCGAGAGCCGAGTGAGCCCCGTCCAAGCCTCGGTGGGGAAGAGGGGCGGGCAGGCCCGAAGCCGGAGCAGCTGCTGGTCAGGGAGGGGCACGGGCCCCGGGCAGGCCGCCGCTGGCTGCCCCTGCCTTGGCCTCATCTGCCGGCCTCATCTCCGCGGCCAGCGTGACCCTCCTCTCAGGAGCTGTCAGTGGCCGCGCCTCCGGGCAGAAGCTGGTTTCTGTGCTTTTTTGGCTTGGAGCCTCTGCACCCTTGCTCCCGGCCGCCCCCAGGCCCACACTCCGGTTACTTCCTTCAGCCTCTGCGTGACTCGCGCGTGGGGCCCTTGCCGCCCTCCTCCCCAGACCCTAGATGCTGCGTGCCGCCACCTTCCAGGTCAAACGCCGCCGCATCTTCTCAGAGATACCTTTTCCGATCAGCTTGTCTAAAGTAAGAACTTTCTTCTCACAGAATGCCTACTGCTGTCCCTTGCTGTGTTTTCCTTTATAGCCAATGTTTTAGAAAACAAACGTTTCCTAACATACACACACATGGATGCCAACAACAGCTCCGCTGCCTCCGTGATCGCGGCTGCACAGGCAGGCCTCAGGGGCGCCGGCAGCTGTGGCTTCAGGCCGTGGCGATAAAGCCAGTGTCGCAGCGAGGCGAGCCACACAAATGCTTTGGTTTCCCAGTGCGTGTAAAGGTTATGGTTACGTTCTGCTCTAGTGAGGACTTTCTTGGGGCTCAAACGGTAAAGAATCTGCCTGCAGTGCAGGAGACCTGGATTCAGTCCCTGGGTTGGAAAGATCCTCTGGAGAAGGAATCGGCACCTCACGCCAGTATTCTTGCCTGGAGAATCCCAGGGACAGAGGAGCCTGGCAGGGTACAGCTCATGGGATCACAGAGTTGGACATGACTGAGTGACTGACTTAAACTTTTAAATTGCATGCTGTAGTAGATCAGGTGTACAATGATGCTGTCTAAAAAGCCAGTGTACATAGCTTAATTAAACTATTCTATTTGAAAAAATGCTAGGCCTTCAGTGAGTCGTCATCTTTTTAAAAAATTAGCTGATCTATTTAGGTGTGCCGGGTCTTAGCTGCAGCGTGTAGGATCTCGTTCCTGACCAGAGACGCTGGGCCCCAGCAGTGCGAGCGTGGAGTCTTATTAGCCACGGGACCACCAGGCAAGTTCTGGGAGCCATAATCTCTTTGCAATAATAACATTAGGGATCACAGACCACCATAACACATACAGTAATAATGAAAACATTTGAAGTGTTACAATAATGATCAATGTGTGACACGGAGACAGGAAGTGAGCAAATGCCATTGGCAAAATTGTACCCATAGACTTGTTCGAAACAGGATTGCCACAGACCTTCAGTTGGTAAAAATGTGGCATCTGCAACATGCAGCAGAGCCCTGCTCAGATCTGTGGACCCTGCACAAGCCTGGCACGCAGTAGGTGCTCAGTAAATGCTGGCCACGGCAGCAGCTCTAACCCCAGCACGTCCCCGTGACAGTCGGGACAGCTTCTTTTCTCTCTCGTCTGCCTGCTCTTGTCCTAGGGCCAGGGCAGGAGGGCCCAGGAAGCGGATGTCCCCCGACCCACTGGTCTGGGCTCTGTGGCCGGGCCATCGGTGTGTCCAGTCTGGTCCTTGGGGGTGGCTGGTTAAAGTCATCGCTCCCCCGGCTGCTTCCTTTTCCTCCTCACCCTAAGCTGCCAGGATCTTATTAGCCCTGTTTACACGGCCGGGATGTCGAGCGATTAATTTTTAATGGCTTGGTTTATTGCATGTTTGAACGGTTTATTGAGTAATTCCCACATTTAAGTGATTAATTCCCCAGAGTTCAGAACGACTGGTTAGTTTTACATTAATCAGGGTTTCTGAATGCCAACAGACAATCAATCAATCCTTCCTGCTAGGGAGAGTAATGTTAAAATACCTCAAGGCACAATGAGGTTAAGAAAAGGAGTAATTAAAACCCTGTCTTCCCCTCGTGCAAATTTGGCATCTCTTTCTGTCTCCGTGTACTGTGCCCTCTGCCCGCAGCCCTTGCCACAGTGCAGGCTCAGCTGGCAACGCCTCTGCAACGCAGAAGACCCGGATTTGATCCCTGGGTCGGGAAGATCCCCTGGAGAAAGAAATGGCAACCCACTCCCGTACTCTTGCCTGGAAAATCCTATGGATGGAGGAGCCTGGTAGGCTACAGCCCATGGGGTTGCAAAGAGTCAGACACGACTGGGCGACTTCACTTTCACTTTGGACCCACATGCTCCTTGGAAGGATCAGCACCACCTTTTAAAAATTTGTGTATTTTTGCCTGCACTGGGTCTTCATTGCCGCATGTGGGCTTTCTCGAGTTGCGGTGGGCAGGCTCCTCACTGCAGTGGCTTCTCCGGTTGCGGGGTGCAGGCTCTAGGCATGCCGGCTTCAGTGCTTGGGGTGTGGGGCCTCAGTTGCCCTGTGGCACGTGGAGTCTTCCAGACCATGGAGCAAACCCCTGTCCCTGGCACTGGCAGGCGAGTTCTTAACCACTGGACCACCGGGGAGCTCTCTCCACTTCACCCGTGTCCTTAGGCTTCTTGTAATGAGTTTCACCCCTCTGCCTCTGGCAGGTGGGGCCTGCCAGCACCTCGCCCCCAGGGAGGCGACTTGGGAGCCCATGCTCTCGGCCTGTTGTGTAGGGACCCTGGCTTCTGTGCTCCAGCTTGGTTCCAGGTTTGCAGGGAAGCTGGGCCATGTCTGGTCTTGAGATAAAATGTCTGCTTCATCTGGTAGGCAGACAAAGCCCGAGGGAGCCTTAGATGGGGTCCGCCCATGGGGGCCCAGGGGCGGGTGCTGGGGTGGGGCTCTGCCTTTGGACGCTGCCACGTAGCCCCGATGGCCTGGCCAGCTTTGAGCAGGAAAGGGCTGTCAGCTGCTCTGGCGTCTGAGTTTCCTGTGGCTGCTGCTATAACAAGAGACCGCACACTTCATGCTTGAAATCGCACAGATGCAGCCCCTTACTGTTTGGAGGTCTGAGCACAGAATGGGCCTCCCTGGGCTGAAGTCAGGGCTGTGTCCTTCGGGGGCTCTGGAGAAGGGTCTCTTTCTTCGCCTCTTTGGGTTTCTGGAGGCTGGCTGCGCTCCTGGGCTTGCGGCCCCTCCTCTGTCTTCAGGCCGAGCAGGGCTGTTGCGTCTTCACACCCTTCTCTGTCTCCGTCTTCTTCCCTCTAAAGGGTCGTTGTGGTTCCCCTGGAGAACCCAGGCAGCTCTCCCTGACCCACGGCCAGGCGATTGGGGCCCTCGTTGTCCTTTGCCCCATCCCCCAGCACGTTCTTGGTGGGGTGGGGTGTGGACGACTTTGTGCTGTGCTGAGCACAGCAGCAGTGCGGTGAGAGGCCAGGTGGCTGCCTGGCGAGAGGCATGGACTCGGGAGCCAGAGACTGGGCTCAGACTCCCATCCGGCTCCTAGTCCAGACCCTAAGCCTCCGCTGAAGCTGTGGGAGACAGGTGGGTTTCCTGTGGCGCTGTTTCCTTAGGCATAAAGCAGGCCAGCGATAGTGCCTCCTTCACGGATGGGCTGTGCTCTGAAATGAGGACGGAAGTGCCTGCAGGGTGCCTGGGTTCTGGGAAGCACACTCCACGTTCTCCAGCAGCAGAGGGTCCTGGAGACGGATTCTGGGCACATGAATGGATGGACACTGGGATGATGGCATCCACCCCGTGGCACTGACCCTCCCCCGATCTCCCTAAGCTGTAGAAGAGTCCCTGAGATTGGATCTGAGGTGGCTGATACTTCTCCTGCAATCTTGATTCCAGCTTATGCTTCTTCCAGCCCAGCGTTTCTCATGATGTACTCTGCACATAACTTAAATAAGCAGGGTGACAATATACAGCCTTGATGTACTCCTTTTCCTATTTGG
>SJYF01001022.1:699608-710370 GCA_006410515.1 Procapra przewalskii
ATTTCTCACTTCCACTGTATAATCATAAGGGATTTGATTTAGGTCATACCTGAATGCTCTAGCGGTTTTCCCTACTTTCTTCAGTTTAAGTCTGAATTTGGCAATAAGGAGTTCGTGATCTGAGCCACAGTCAGCTCCTGGTCTTGTTTTTGCTGACTGTATAGAGCTTCTCCATCTTTGGCTGCAAAGAATATTATCAATCTGATTTCGGTGTTGACCATCTGGTGATGTCCTTGTGTAGAGTCTTTTCTTGTGTTGTTGAAGAGGGTGTTTGCTATGACCAGTGCATTTTCTTGGCAAAACTCTATTAGTCTTTGCCCTGCTTCATTCCCCATTCCAAGGCCAAATGTGCCTATTACTCCAGATGATTCTTGACTTCCTTCTTTTGCATTCCAGTCCCCTGTAGTGAAAAGGACATCTTTTGGGGGTGTGAGTTCTAAAAGGTCTGCCTTATGGCAGAAAGTGAAGAGGAGCTAAAAAGCCTCTTGATGAAGGTGAAAGAGGAGAGTGAAAAAGTTGGCTTAAAGCTCAACATTCAGAAAACAAAGATCATGGCATCTGGTCCCATTAATAGATGGGGAAACAGTGGAAACAGTGTCAGACTTTCATTTTGGGGGCTCCAAAATCACTGCAGATGGTGACTGCAGCCATGAAATTAAGAGACGCTTACTCCTTGGAAGGAAAGTTATGACCAACCTAGATAGCATATTGAAAAGCAGAGACATTACTTTGCCAACAAAGTAATCCGTCTTGTGAAGGCTATGGTTTTTCCAGTGGTCATGTATGGATGTGAGAGTTGGACTGTGAAGAAAGCTGAGCTCTGAAGAATTGATGCTTTTGAACTGTGGTGTTGGAGAAGACACTTGAGAGTCCCTTGGACTGCAAGGAGATCCAACCAGTCCATTCTGAAGGAAATCAGCCCTGGATTTTCTTTGGAAGGAACGATGCTAAAGCTGAAACTCCAGTACTTTGGCCACCTCATGCGAAGAGTTGACTCATTGGAAAAGACTCTGATGCTGGGAGGGCTTGGGGGCAGGAGGAGAAGGGGACGACATAGGATGAGATGGCTGGATGGCATCACCGACTTGATGGACATGTGAGTCTGAGTGAACTCCGGGAGTTGGTGATGGACCGGGAGGCCTGCCGCGTTGCGATTCATGGGGCCGCAAAGAGTTGGACACAACTGAGCAACTGAACTGAACTGAGATTGGATCAGCCCAAAAACTCATTTGGTTTTTTATGGAGGATGTTATGGAAAGACTTGAACAAATTTTTTGGCGAACCCAATGGATAAAAGCGCCAAGTGGAGAACTCCTTGCAAAATGTTAGTAACCACAGAGCAGTTCACGGGGCCCCAGATGGAGCCCTGCTGGACAGACCCTCAAGGGCCCTGTGTGCACAGGCGGTGCAGACCCTGGGGAGGGGAGAGGCGATGGCGGGGAGGGGAGAGGAGACACCGGGCAGACAGTTAACGGGAGCAGGCGCGGTCGGGGCGCCGCAGGCTTAGTAAAAGTCAGCGGGTTCCGGTCTCCACCCCGTTTCCTTCAGACGGTATTGCTGATCCTTAAACATCCCCGAAAGGGAGGTTTTCTCATCTGAAAACCAAGGTTGGGAGAGTGGGCTAGCCTAAGGTCAGCGGCTAATCACTGTGGTGGTCAACGGCCGGGCCTCTGGAAACCCAGGCGTGGGTTTGACTCTTGATTGCCCTGAGGCCAGGGTGTCCTGGAGCCGATTGCGTCGCTTCTCTGAACTTTAATTGCCGTGTCCATAACCCAGAGAGAGTGCTGGAGCACTGCGCCCACGTCCTGGGGCTGTGCAGGTTGAGTGGGGTGGTCCGTGGGAAGCAGCGCGCAGTGAGTGCTGAGCGGTGTTGTGAGGTCCGTGGAGGCCTGAGCCGCCAGGGGGAACCTGTCTGGTGTGAAGTTGCCTTTGGGAGTGGAGGTTTGGTTGAGGTCTCAAAGACCGCTGAGGTGGGGTGGGAGAGAGCAGCAGACAGGAGAGGCGCGGAGGGGCCTGCTTTTCAGAGCAGCGTCTGCTGCCGCCCAGCTCTAGCCTCAGGCGTGTGGAGAGGAGAGGAGGCGGGGAGGGCAGCCGGGGCCAGGGCCGCGGTCCTCTGCGGCTGAGGGTGAGGTCCGACTTCATCTCGTTGCCTGTGTGTGGTCCTGCCTGGATGCCTGGTTGTGACCGACTCTTTGCAACCGCATGGACTAGCCCGCCACGCTCCTCTGTCCGTGGGATTTCCCAGGCAAGCATGCCTGGGTTGCCATTTCCTCCTCCAGGGGATCTTCCCGACCCCGGGACGGAGCCCACAGCTCTTGCGTCTCCTGCATGGCAGCACCTGGGAAGCCTCCTTTTGGCCGTGGGAGCTGTTAAGGGGTTTCGAGCAGGCAGGGAACCGGAAGCCTGCAGAAGGAGCTGTTCTCTGAGGGACACGGGTGCCGAGTCCGTATGGAACAGTGGCGCTGCCGGAGAGTTGGTGTATTCTAAGAAGTCGATGCCTTCAGCCCAGACGGATTTAACAAAAGCACGCCGGCGATGTGATGGGGACATGGCAGCAAAGGACCACGCCTCGCCCACCTTGGAATCTAGAGCCCTGTTTCTTGAGAGGGAGATGGCTGGACAGAAAAGTGAGTGAGCGCTAGCTGGGGCAAGTGCTGTGCAAGTGAGGAAAGTAGCTAATGTGAGGTTGGTTGGGACAGAGTGAGTGGCCCAGGGAAGCCTTCTCGGAGGGGCGACCCTTGAGCTGAGACTGGAAGGGTGGTTTCCTGAAGAGCAGGGACAGGTGTTCACACAGAAAGGGATGCACAGGACCCCACGGGAGGAAGGGGCAGGCTGTGGTCTCGGGACAGAAGGACAGGAGAGGTCAGCGGGGCTGGAGAGCCGCGCCCTGGGGGAGGAGGTGCCAGGCGGCATGGGGAAGCAGGCACGCGCTTACTGGTGCAGAGTCTCGAGTTCATCTGGTTCTGCTTTCTCCCTCCCATGGATCATTCCGATCAGCATATTATTTCTCATCTTAAAAAACCCAGGCCTCCTGGGGTCCCAAGCCTCTTCACATCTGTTGTATTGCTTTGCTTCCTTTCATAGGAGAACTCATCAAAATCGTCTCCTGGCTGTCTCCAGTGTAAACTAGTTTCCCTCCTCTCATCCTTCCATTTCCTCAAAGCTTTTAACTTTAAGAACCTGTTCATTCCTAGAGGGGTAAGAATAGCTCAGTGCACCTCAACATGCACCCTTCACCCGTAGTCAGTAGTTATTTTTTGACCACATTTGCTTTGAGGCTTTTTCTATATATATATGCTTTTTTCCCCTTATCTATTTGAAAGTAAATTGCATGACATTCTACCTGTAAATACCTCTTCACAGATCTTCTTAAAATCAAGGATATTCTCTTTCAAAACCACAATATAGTGATCAAGGGCAGGAAATTTAACATTGAAAATATAACCCATATTCACATTTTACCCGTAGTTCCCGAAATGTGCTTTTTAAAAATTTATGTGCAGTGAGAGTCGCTCTTTGTGATGTGTAGCTCTGAATTCTGACAAATCCATACAGGTGTGTGCCCGCCGCTGCCGTCAGGATGCAGTCTAGTCCCAGCCTGCACCGTGCCGCGTGCCCCTCGTGGCCTGCGCGCCCCCGCCCCCAGCCCTGGCGCCGCCCACCCGCCCTCTGTCCTCGGAGCTTTCCCACGATGCCAGCTCAGGGGCAGGGGCAGCGGCAGCAGATAGGTCCGGCCCCCTTCACTCAGGCGCTGGTTTCGGAGGTCTGTCACGGCGTTGTTTCGGCAGTCAGGCTCCTTGCACCTCTGAGCCGAACACCACGGAACGAGTGTGCCACGGTTTGTTTATCCATTCACCAGTTGAAGAGCTGGTGAACAAGCGGTTGTTCCAGGTCTTAGTGGCTTGCATTGGTATAAAGTGATTTTTACATTGGCATAAAGGCTTGAATGCGAGCCTAAGCTCTTACTGCTCTTCAGAGAATTGCTGGGCTGAGAGGTGCATGTTTACCTTTGAGAGAAGCGTCCGAGCTCTCTGCCTAACCGTACCTTTGTGTACTCCTGGCAGCGGCATGTGAGTGCCCGTCTCTAACCTTGCAGCAGTTGCACTGTGCTTGAATTTTAGCTTAGCCTTTCTTGTATGTGCAGGGCCATCTCACTGTGGTTGTAATGAGCATCTCCATCGTGCTATTCAGCATCTTTTTGAGCGCCCACCACCTAGAAAGCCTCTCTGACGGCATGTTCACATCTTTGGCCCAGTTTTAAGACATTCATTTCCTGTCATCTTTCTATTTCTGAATTGGCATACACTTGACTTATATATAACGTTATATTAATTTCAGGTGTACAGCATAATGATTCAGTGTTTGTATACATTGCAAAATGATCGCCACAGTAACTCTGGTTACCGTCTGTCACCACACAAAGTCACAAAACATTTTCTTTTGCGATGAGCACTTTTAAGATTTATTCTTAGCAACTTTCAGATACGCAGTACAGCACGGCTGGCCGCCCTCACTGTGCTGGGCGTTAAATCCCGGTGGCTCGCTCACGTGACAGCCTCTTCACCCCCTGTGCACATTTTGCCCTCCCCTCTGGCAGCCCCCAGTCTGTGCTGTGTGTGTGAGTTTTGTTCACTTTTTTTTATATTTCACATGTAAGTGGAATCATGCAGTATGTCTTTCTCTGTCTCACTTCACTTAGCGTAATGCCCTCAAGGTCGGTCTGTATCATCACAAATGGCAAACCTTCATCCTTTTTTACAGTTGAGTTCTGTTCCATTGCACATGCATGCATGCGCACACACACCTTTCTCTGCTCATTTGTCCACACTTCTCCCCACCTGCTTCTTTCAAAGTAGCCCCAAGGCCTCTGGAGGTGAGGTGAGCCGTAGCCTGCCGCTCCGGCTGCGGCTCCAGGACAGGTAACCGGGCCTTTGCACAGGAAGCCGGGAAGTGTGTTCCAGCCTGAGGTCTGTGCGGTGCCCTGCGGGTGGCATCCTGCCAAGAAATGCCTTTGGTGGTGTCAGGTCCATGAGGCCTGGAAATGCGAGCCCCCCTTGGGCCCCAGGGCCAGGCACCCAGGGGATGTCCCTGGTGGGGGCTGAGTGTGCCCACCAGTTTCAGCAGGGCCACGGGGGATTGTGAGGCTGGGCACGCCTGCCAGCTGCAGCGGGGGGAGGGGGCAGCATGGAGGCGGGGCCTGCCCCCCTGGAGCTCGCGGGGTGGAGAGGGCGTCCACCTAGGCGGCTCTGCCTCCCGGGGAGAGCCCCACGCGCCCCGTCCCCGCCGCAGACGCTGCACGGCTGACCGGTCAGGCGCTCGTGTGTGCTGGCGTGCTCCCTGCATTTGCCCGGGGTCCTGAGGCAAGTGAGGCTGCCTGCGAGCCCTTTCAGAGTGGATTCTCTGGCTGCACAGTTACCCTGTCCGTCCTGCTTCCAGCATCTCCCTCCCTGTCCTGGAACACAGCGGGGACTCTCCTTTATTCTGGGGGACCTCTTCCGGGTTCACAGTTGGGCCCCTGCTCCAGCTGGCACTGTTTCCGTGCCTCTGCACAGGGCCCCTCCTCACCCCACGAGTCTCCGGCAGCCCTCTCAGCCCAGCGAAGCCTGACATCCTTTTGCATACGTGTATGTCTCAGGCTTAGCATGACCCCCAAAATAAAAGGAAAAAGTGTTGAAGAGTGGTGTCTCCACTCCACCTGGGCTGTGCGTTCGGGCATCTGTCTGCGGGGCAGGTCCCAGGGTCGGGGTGCCCACAGTGGGGAACAGACCCCTCTCTCCTTGGAGAGAAGCACCGTGCTTATGAGGCCCCCGCGGTGGCCTCTGGGCTGGGGATGGGGTTTGGGTGAGACAGTGTCTCTGCCTCTTGCATTCTTTGTTGCTGAGGAGCAGTTGAGCTAGTTTGCAGAGGGGGTCGTGCTGCACGCGGCTGCAGGCTAGGTGTGCGCCGTGGCAGAGCGTGAGCCTAGGGTCTTCCTGCGCTACCCTCTGGAGCCACCTCCACCGCTTTTCTGGTTATTGATCTTTCGATAGCTCTTTATATTCGGGACACAAGTCCTGTGCCAGAAATTTGACTTGCAAATACAGTTGGCCCTTGAACAGCACGGAGGTCAGGGACGCGGACCCCTGCACACCGGAGCTCTGAGTGGAGCTTCGCTGCTGGTCCTCTGCGTCCGCCTTCCTGCATCTTTGGATTCAACCGTGGGCAGCATAGTATTGTCGTGCGTGTTTATTGAAAAACCCTGCATGTGAGTGGACCTGTGCGGGTCAGAGTTTCTGTATCATTCAAGGGTAAACCGTGTTTTCTACCATCCTCTGGCTTGTCTTTTGAGTTTTCATTAATAGTGTTTTTCAGAAAGCAGGCGCTTTTAATTCTGATGAAGTCTAGGGCGCAGATGTTCCCTTTTATGAGATCTGCTTTTGATGCAGTGTCTGAGGACACTTAGATGTTCTTAGATGAAGTCATAGAGATTTTCTCTTTTGTTTTCTCCTGTAAGTCTTACAGGTTTTTTTTTTGTTGTTGTTTTATAATTATGGTCTACAAAATTCATTCTGAGTTAATGTTTGTATTAGAGGTGGAGAAGGGGTTGAGGGTTTTTTTTTAAACCTCTCAGAGGGATTCGTTTTTTTCCAGCATCGTTTGCTGAATAGACCCCCTTTCATCACTGAAATGTCCTTGCATCTTTGTCACAGTCAATGGGCTGTATTTGTCCGAGTCTGTTCCTGGGTGGTGTTTTTCACTGATCTGAGTGCCCATCCTTTCACTAATACTGCACTTTTTGATTATTATAGGTTTATAGTAGGTCTTGGAATCACGTCGTATAAGTCTTCCAACTTTGTTCTTCTTTTTCAGGATGATTTTGACTGTTGTAGTTTCTTTGTCTTCCTATATAAATTTTAGAATCATCTTGTTGATATCTAAAACAGAAATCCTACTGGGATTGTGAGTGAGCGAGTGAAAGTCGCTAAGTTGTGTCCGTCTCTTGGCGACCCCATGGACCGCAGCCTGCCAGGCTGCCCTGTGCCTGGAATTCTCCGGGCCAGAATACTGGAGTGGGCAGCTGTTCCCTTCTCCAGGAGGTCTCCCCAGCCCAGGGACTGAACCCATGTCTCCTGCCCTGCGGGTGCATTCTTTACCGCCTCAGCCCCGGGGAAGCTTGATTTTGAGTGGGATTAAATCTAAAGATCAGTTTGGGGAGAATCAACATCCTAAGGATACTGACTCTTCTAATCCATGAACACAGCGTATCTGTTTAGTTATTTCGGTTTTCTTTGATTTCTTTGATCTCTGTTTGCAGTTGTTAGCATATTGTATTCAGTATAACATGTTTTGTTAGATTTATGCCAAAGTATTTTATAGTTTTTGAAGTTATTATAAAAAATTTTTGATTTCCAGCTGTTTATTGATGTATTATAAAATACAGTTGATTTTTAAAATATTGAACTTATGTCCTGGGAGTTGTCCAAGCCCAGTCATTACTACTAGGATATTTTTTTGTAAGTTCTTTGGGATTTTCTCTATAGACAATTGTGTCTTCTGCAAACAGGAACAGTTTATTATTCTTTTCTGGTTTATATGCTCTTTATTTTGTAATTTCCTTGCCTTGTGGCACTCCTGGCTAGAACTTCCGGTTAACTGAGTGGTGAGAGTTGGCCTCCTCGTCTTACTCCTGATCGTAGGAGGAAAACTTAAGTCTATTATTTGTAGGGTTTTTTTTTTTTGAGATGCCTTTTTTTAGGTTAAGTAGATCCTCTTGTATCCCCTAGTAATTGAGAGTTTTTAATTATAATTTTATGTTGAATTTTCTCCAAATTTTTTTTTTTGCATCCACTGAGATGGTCATGTAGTTTCTTTCTTTCTTCTGTCAGTAGGTTGAATTGTTTTAATTTAAAGACCTTAAACCAGCTTTACATTTCTGGGAAAAGCCCCATTTAGTTGATGAGTATTGGGAATATCCTCTGGAGAAGGAAATCGCAGCCCACTGCAGTATTCCTGCCTAGGAAATCCCCGGACAGAGGAGCCTGGCAGCACAGCCCACGGGGTCGCAGAGGGTCGGACATGGACACAACTTAGCGGCCAAATAACAAAAATTAACAGATTATTCTTTTTAGATGTCACTGAGTTGCTGATGTTTTATTCAGAATTTTGTTCTCAGAGACTTTGGTTTGTGGGGTTTTTTTTGCAGTATCTTTGATTTGGTCATCAAGGTCACACTGCCCTCATGAGATATGGTACCTCATCTTCGGCTTTCTGGAAGATGTTGTATACAATCAGAATCATTTTTTTCCCTTAAATTTTTAGTAGCATTTAGCCGTGAAGCTGTTTGGTCTAGAGTTCTCTTCACTGGGAGGTTTTAAACTCCCAGTCTCTTTAAAAATCCAGTCTCTTTCATAGTCATAGTGCTGTTCAGGTTATATATTCCTTCTTGAGTGAACTTGAATAGATTATGTCTTTGAAGAAATTTCTTCCTTTCACCTATGTTGTCAAATTGATAGTCACAAAATTGTTCATGGCCATTTCTTGTCATTTTCATCTGTGTCGTGTCAAAGCGATGTCACCTTGTTCCTGACAGCAGTCCTTTGTGTCTTACCTCTTTTTTTTCTCAATCTGACTAGAGGTTTATCAATTTATTAATCATTTCAAAGAACCAGCTTATGGTTTTATTGACTTTTCTGTATTGGTTTCCTGTTGATTTTGTTCTTCATTTCCATCCACTGCTTGCTTTGAATTTAATGCATTCTTCTTTTTCCAGCTTCTAAAAGTGGAAGCTTACTTGAAACATGTTTTTCTTTTTCAAATATAAACATTTAATGCTATAAATGGTGCTGGAGAAGACTCTTGAGAGTCCTGTGGATGGCAGGGAGATCAAAACAGTCAATCCTAAAGGAAACTAGTCCTGAATGTTCATTGGAAGGACTGATGTTAAGCTGAAACTCCAATACTTTGGCCGCCTGATGCGAAGATCCGATTCATTGGAAAAGACCCTGATGCTGGGAAAGGTTGAAGGCGGGAGGAGAAGGGGACGACAGAGGATGAGGTGGATGATGGCATCACCGACTCTTTGGACATGAGTTTGAGCAGGCTCCGGGAGATGGTGAAGGACAGGGGGGCCTGGCGTGCTGCCTCCACGGGGTCGTAGAGAGTCGGCCACGACCGGGTGGCTGAACAGCAGTGCTGTGAACCCCCTGACGATGCTGTAGCTGCACCTCCCAGTTTTTTAGATTCTACTTCAGTTTTCAATATTTTCTCATTTTTTCTTTGGCCCAGGTTCCATTTTAGCTTATTTCACATACTTGGAGATTTTCCAGATGTCCTTCTGATTTGACTTCTTCTAATCCCTCTGTGGTCAGAGGACATGCTTTATATGCCTCAAGTCAGCGCTGGGAGAGGAATGAGGACGCAGACACGCAGCAGCCGCGCCCGCCCGGGGCTGCGTCTCCCAGCGGGACTCCCCCTGGCTCCGCGTTGCGCTCCCTCTCGCTGTTCAGAGCCTCCGGGGAGCTGCGTTTCGTGTGTTGTCAAACTTGCTCGTGATCGTTCACGGTAGAGGGGGCTGTGGTGCACTCACGGCTCCTTGATCGGCACTAGAAGTGTCGCTGGCGCACTTGGTGGGGGCTCATTTCTCAGGGATGCAGGCTCAGAGCCGTCTGTGGCCACGCTCTCCAGTGCTCCACACTCCCTTGCGCTGCTTCCTGTTGGGTGGAGCGCTGGTGTTTCTGCGGAGCAGGCTCTGTCCTGCAGAATCTCTCGCCCACGCCTCAGACTTTTCTCTCCCCTTTCCCGTGCAGCTCTCTTGCCTGGTGGCTTCCGTGTGGTGCCGGGATCCAGCCCCGGTGGATCCAGGGTGATTCGAAGGTGGGGACGGAGTCGGTGTCCTCCTTGGAAAAATACATATTTAGTTACAGATAGAGATTAGAAGCGGACAGTGTACTAGGAAAATTAGTGGAGAAAAAGAGGCTGAATAACTGGTTTCCGTGGAATACTAATCACCACCTAGTAGGCCACAGGCGTCTTTCCGTTCTCCCAAGGGAGAGGAGGCACTCAGGCCTCCCCGGTCCGATCTTAGAAGCCCAGGCAGAGTTAGTAGGCTTGGTGCGTACCCCCATACCAGATGGGAATTCAGCCAGGAAAACGGGGAGCAAGAGAGAAACGACACCGGGGAATCAGCTTTCCAGAAACTCATCCCATTTCTTTATCCTTCAGGTTTGTTTTTATACCTTTTGTTACACACAGGGATGAATACAGAGTCACGTGGGGGTCAGCAGACCTGACCTTGCCCAATCAGGTGCTTCATATAAAATTATACAAAGGTCTTATGAGTTTTTACATCATCTTCTGACCATGAGGTCTGCTGACATTTTATGGCCCTTTCTGATACCGGTCAGTTAACAAGAAAACTTATTTTTCCAGGGGTGATTTTTTCTTGAATCAGGCGCCACCCTCCAAATAAAGTTGCATTCCTATAGGGTGAGGGTGTAATGAGTTACAACTAGGAAAGGAATTTACTTAACCCAAGGTTAACATGATTAATCTTAAAGGTTAATGCTTATTTCTCCTATATGCTAGTTATATTCATTATAAGGGCAGGGAATATGGAGATTTAGCAGCAAACATCAGCCCAACAAGTGAAAACCCTCCACCAATGTTTCCCTTACAATCTATTTAGTCTTAAGATAGTGATAAAGTTACATTTTTGCATAGCAAGGACACAGTGATTTATAACAAAGTACAGTGATCTATAACAAAAGAGAAAATTCATTAACTC
>SJYF01001022.1:719456-730486 GCA_006410515.1 Procapra przewalskii
GTGGGTGAGGGCCCGGTGCACCCCTCTCTGACGGCCGCGTCCTCCCTGCTCCTTCCAGACGTCCCGGTGCTCCGCAGAAGTGGTGTTCCTGAGTCTAACGTTCATTCTGTCAGCGCTGGGGAACCTACCACGTGCCTGGTGTTCTGCTGGGCACTGTGGGCTTCGCGGCGAAAAGACGCATGAGGTTTCTGGTTCCAGGAGGCTGGCGTCTCCTGTGGGGGCACACCTGACGGGTACAGGCAGGCCTGGGGTGCTGAGGGCTTGCTTCCAGCTCGCTCTGAGCAAGCGAATGTCGCGGGACCGCCCTCTGAGTGTTTTGGTTTCCCACTGCTTATAAAAGGCTTCCCCTGGTGGCTCAGATGGTGAAGAGTCTACCAGCAGTGTAGGAGACCCGAGTTCAATCCCTGGGTCGGGAAGGTCCCCTGGAGAAGGTCTCGGCAACCCACGCCCGCATGCTTGCCTGGGCTGCAGTCTGTGAGGCTGCAGAGTCGGAGGCGGCTGAGCGACTCGGCAGCAGCAGCAGTGCGTGCGCAAGTCGTGTTCACACTGCGGGCTGCTCGGGGCAGTGCCGTTGCATCCACAGTGTAAGAATGCTTTGCTGCTGGGGCTTCCCTAGTGGTCCAGTGGCTAGAGTCCACCTTACAATGCAGGGGATGTGGGTTCGATCCCTGGTCAGGAAAGCAAGAGCTCGCGTTCCTCGAGGCTGCTAAGCCTGCACGCCACAGCTAGCGAGCCCACGTGGCACGCCCTCTGAACCCGCACGCCGCAGCGGAAGGTCCTGCCCGACACAGGAAGGCGCCACGTTCCGCAGCTGAGAACTGACACAGCCAAGAAACCCCACTTTATTGCTAATACACGCTCTTACCTGAGCCCGCAACATACTGTACTAGTAACATCAAAGATCACTGTTACAAATACGATGATAATAGTGATGAGAAAGCCTGGAAGGCTGAGAATCGCCAGACTGTGGCCCAAAGTGAGCGAACACTGTTGGGGAAAGGGCCGCCCTAGACTTGCTCAAGGCAGCGTTGAGCAAACCTTCAGTTTGTTTAAAAAAATAAAAAAGCAGTTACTTGTGAAGCATTGCGAAGTGAAGCGCAGGAAAATGAGGTATATCTGTTGGGAAATCTATTTCAGGAGCTGATGAATGAGGCAGATTACATATTACGAGGTCACGTGATCCGGAGTGTGGCAGGATGCCTGTTGTCAGTGGGGTGCACTGAGCTGGAGGCTTCTGGGGACTGGGGGTGACTGTGCCCCCTCCCTCCTCAGCACGTCGTGGGATCACGCTGCCAGGCGTCCTTGTAGTTAGGGCTGTGTGACCGCACATAGGTGCTGGCCAGTCCGGTGTGTGCCTGGTGCTTGAAGTCGCGCTCGGAGCCCTCGGGATGCATGGCTCTGATGGGGGAGGGGAAGAGCTGCAGGGGACAGAGGCTGAATGAGTGGATGAGAGTCTCCACCCCCAGCCCACCAGCCCGCACGGCACCGCGGCTCGAGGAGGAGCCCGCTCTTTTCAGCCACGGAGATCTGGGGATGGTTACAGCGGCTTTTCGCTTATTCCAATAATACAGAGAAAGGAGTCCTAGCTTACTGTTTAAGACTGAAGGCAGGAGGAGAAGGGGATGACAGAGGACGAGATGGTTGGATGGCATCACCGACTCACTGACGTGAGCTGGAGCAAGCTCCGGGAGATGGTGAAGGGCAGGGAAGCCTGGCGTGCTGCAGTCCGTGGGGTCGCCAAGAGTTGGACGCATCTGAGCGACTGAAAGCAGCAGCAGAAAACAATATCCCCCTTGTGAGCAGCGGAGGTGGGCTCAGACCAGGCCTGGCTCCTAGCCGCTCTGTTGCATGGCTGCTTCTGGAGGGAGACTTTGGTTCTCTGACGCTTCGTTCCCATCTGCCTCTTAACATTAGGGACCCAAAGGTGTAGTGGGTGGAGGACTCACAGCCAGGGAGCCCTGATGTTCCAGGAATTTGTTGTTCAGTCGCTCAGTCATGTTCAACTCTTGGTGACCCCACGGACTGCAGTGCATCAGGCCTCCCTGTCCTTCACCATCTCCAGGAGCTTGCTCAAACTTAGGTCCATCGAGTCAGTGATGCCGGCCAACCATCTCATCCTCTGTCGTCCCCTTCTCCCACCTTCAGTCTTTCCCAGCATCGGGGCCTTTTCCAGTGAGTTCAGTGAATTAGGCTGCCAGAGTATTGGAGCTTCGGCTTCAGCATTAGTCCTTCCAGTGGGTATTCAGGGTTGATTTCCTTTAGGATTGACTGGTTTGATCTCTTTGCTGTCCAAGGGACTCTCCAAGAGTTCCAGGAATCGGAGGAGGAATTTGGAGACCAGAGTCAAACTCTGCTCATCTGTGACACGTGACCCGCCTTCTCTCACCCACGTCCTTAGCCCTGGGCCTTAGCCACCAGTGGCCCCCAGCGGCAGGAGCGGGCCTCAGATGCCCTGTGGGCAGAGGCAGACCTGAGTGACAGGCTGGCCCTGCTGGTGATGGAGCCGTCCTGGGCCTCTGCATCTTCTCTGAGTCGAGCAGGGGAACAGGAGGAGTGAAGTGTCCTCCCCTCCAAGGTTTGGGGTTGAGGATGAACAAGGGCGAGAAGTCACACTGAATACGAGAAAGTGCACTGAAATATATCACTTTTGTGAGTGGATATCTCCCTCTCTCATTAATCAGGAGTGTTACGGCAACAGCGGCCACTGCGCCTTGTCAGGCATTGTGGCGAGCGCTTTACAAAGGGGATGCATCCAGTCCTTGCGCACGTGCTGAGAATGGAATAAGTGATGCTTGACCCCACTGACCTTCAGAGAGACAAGCACCTGCTCAAGTTCACACTCATGCTCAAGCTAGTAATGAATTAATTGCCAGTTGGGAACGGCTTCAGCATTCCCGAAGGAAAACCAGCCTAGAAGTGGCTGAAACATGTTGGAGTGGAGTGGAGTGGAGTCGCTCAGTCGCATCCAACTCTCGCAACCCCATGGACTGTGGCCTGCCAGGCTCTGAGGAGCCTCTCAGTCCACGGAATTTTCCAAGCAAGAGTACTGGAGGGGGGTGCCATTTCCTTCTTCAGGGGATCTTCCCAACCCAGGGATTAAAACCGGGCCTCCTGCAGTGCGGGCAGACGCTTTACCATCTGAGCCGCTAGGGAAGCCTAAAAACATACTGGGACTCTCGTGTGCGTGTGGTCTCAGGCAGAGAGCAGGCAGTCCCGTGGAACAGTGGTGCATTTATATAGTCAGGGACTCTCCCACTTAGAGTCTGTTGCCTTGTGATCACAAAATAGCTGCAGCAGCTCCTGGTATCACACCCACAGTTCCTACAGGAAACGGTAGGTTGAAGAGAGTGTGCCATTTGTCTCTACAGGAAAGTGTCCTCCAGCCGATATCACCAATGTCAGCATGTGCCCCTCGGCAGAAGAGGGGTTTGAAGCTGTGTTGATCCATACTGGGGCCCACGTCGTTACCCACAGTTTCAGACTACCTTCCCAATTTTCTGGGCTTTGTTGGAGATGAAGATGTGTGATTTTTCCAGGCTTGAGTGAAAGCTGCTTTTGAATTGAAATCAAGGTGTTGACATAGCAAGCAATAATCTTTGTGCTCCAAACCGGTTTATTTCTGTACTCTTGGCAGAAGGGGGAAAACACAGACATGAGTATGAGAGAAAAGAGGTTGCTGGAGAAGAGCTGGGCAAGGGGTATTTTTTATTCTTTGTGTAGCTCTGGGCAACTGTCATCAGAACTCTTTTTCTTATTTTATTCTGAATGTGACATTTAACCTTTCTGTTCAAGCATCAAATCTGGCTGCCTGGGGTATAATTACGAACTTTTCTTTGCTTTCTCTCCCCTCCCCCCACCCCGAAAGCTTTTAAAACTCCCTTGCTGGGTACCATCTCTCTCCTCCGACTCTCCAATTAAATTAAAAATAGCACCTCCGTGGGGCTGTGCAGGGCCATCAACCTAACATGGAGCTTCTGGCAGGCCAGGCCTGGTAGGGCAGTGAATGGTGCCCAGGAGATGTCTGCCGGCTTGGGCATGCTCTGGCAGCTGCTCAGAGCTGGGGAAGCTTATCCTTCTCGGGGGATGTGGGGCCGCCTGCCAGGGCAGCCAGGTGCAGGGAAGCGGGAGGCAGGGTCTTGGCAACTGGGGAAGGGGCTGGGTGGGGCTGGCAGAGGGGACAAAGGGAAGGGCCCCCAGGGGGGCCGTTCACAGCTGTGAGGGTTCAGTCCTGCCAGCTTGTATTGCCAACTTCTGTTGGGGCTTGGCACCCTTGTACTTGGGTTTGGGTGGGATTTGGATGCCCAAGTTTCCTGAGATAACCCCCATAGAAGCTTCAGGTTCTGTCGGTACAGAAAACAGTGTTAATGCTGAGTACCTCCCTGGTGGCTCAGATGGTGAAGAATCTGCCTACAGTGCAGGAGACGCGAGTTCAATCCTTGGGTGGGGAGGATCCCCTGGAGAGGGGAAATGGCAACCCAGTCCAGCATTCTTGCCTGGAGAATCCCATGCACACAGGAGCCTGGCGGGCTGCAGTCCATAGGGTTTCAAAGAGTCAGACAGGACTGAAGTGACTTGGCACGTATGCACACAGCTTCCTGGCCCGAGAAGAGACGTCCAGTGTCTCTCCCACCTCTGGGTCCTCTTTCCCTAGAGAGGCAGATGGCGAAACGGGTAAGGGGCCAGACTTTGACGCTGGGCTGTCTGGATTAATGTCGATGCTGTGTGGCTTTCTAGCTCTGTTGCCTTGAAGGAAGTTACTTAACCTCCTGTGCCTCAGTTTTCCCATCTGAAAAATTGACCCTTTATCTACCTCAGCGTGGTTTTGCTGATTACCAGATGGTTTTGATGAGTTAACATATGTAAGACACTTAGACAGTGCCAGACACAAAGAGTTAGCTATTACTATATATGTCTTCACCAACCCAGATTGAACAAGTCCTTAGGCAAAAAGACCCTGTCTTTCCTGTTCATTTTCACTTGGTCGCATGCAGGTAGGAGATACAAAGCATAAAAAAAGGCTACTTTACTTTCCAGGGGAAGGCACTGAAGGGCAACTGAGTGCTGGGCCAGACTCACAGTCCACACCCAAAGGTGTCACAGGGACGGAGAGAAGCTGGCTATGGGCAGTGGCGGGAAGTGGCGCTTGATGACTTTCGCCAGAGGAGTAGGGGTTAGCACAGGCTCTCTCCCCTGTTTGGAATGCCCGTCCCTGCTACCAACAGCCTAGCTGCTTCTGACCTAGGGAAAACGCTGGCTTAAAACTCAACTTTGAAGAAATGGAGATCATGGCATCCGATCCCATCACTTCATGGCAGTAGATGGGGAAAATGTGGAAACGGTGTCAGATTTTTTGAGCTCCACCATCCATGTGGATGGTGACTGCAGCCATGAAACTGAAAGATGCTTGCTCCTTGGAAGAAAAGCTATGACAGCCCTGTATCAAAAACCAGCGACACCTCTTTGCTGATAAGCTCCATCTAGTCCAAGCTATGGTTTTTCCAGTAGTCATGTGTGGATGTGAGAGATGGACCATAAAGAAGGCTGAGCACTGAAGAACTGATACCTTCGAACTGTGGTGTTGGAGAAGACTCTTGAGAATCCCTTGGACTGCGAGGAGATCAAACCAGTCAATCCTTAAGAAAATCCACCCTGAATATTCACTGGAAGGACTGATGCTGAAGCTGAAATGCCAATACTTTGGTCACTTGATGAGAAGAACTGACTCATTGGAAAAGACCCTGATGCTGGGAAGGATTGAAGGCAGGAGGAGAAGGGGACGACAGAGGATGAGACGGTTGGATGGCATCAGCGACTCGATGGCCATGAGCTTGAGCAAGCTCCGGGAGATGGTGAAGGACAGGGAGGCCTGGTGTGCTGCAGTTTATGGGGTGGCAAAGAGTCGGCCATGACTGAGCGACTCAACAATGAACAGCACCGATAAAGTGTGGGATTAAACCGGTGGAGTATTTAGAATGGCTGGAGAATGAGCGCAGTAGGGAGTGGGCCGAAATGAAGGTGGAGGTCCGTAGGGCCAGCTCTTGAAGGATGTTGAGTGCTACACCAAGGAGCGAAGACTTCATCCTGAGGGTGATGGGGAGGCCTGTCTGAAATGGAAGCGAGTCATGACATCTCCTTAGGAGCCGGAGCTCTGGGAAGAGCCTGGAGAATGGCCCAGAGAGGGACCTGAGCAGAGCAACACTGTAGGTGACGGAAACGTACATTCCATTAGACTCGAAGATAAGCTGTTTTTGTTTGTCCAGGATGCTTTAGAGTGGGACTTTGGTATTGACAGTATCTGGGCTTGTGGGTTTACGGGGCCAGAAAGCATCTTTCTGTCGTCTGGCTGAGGTCTAGTTGTCAATTATAGAGCAACTTATCCTGGATGATGACTGGAGAGGCAGCCCCCAGCCTGGGGCCTGGGAAGAGTCAACTCCAAGGCGAGCAAAGGAGGTGAATTCAGGTTGAGAACAAGATGTGCCCTGTACCAACTGAGACACCAGGGCTTGGCTCCAGGGACTTTTTCAGCACTGCGAATGCTGGACAGCTCCCTGGCCTCTCACTTCCCGCCTCATCATGGGCTTCTCTTTGGAGAATCAATCCCTGCTGAGAAGGAAGGAACCATGGCTGTCTTTTCCTTAGAGCTCTGGTCGGAGTCAGGCAGACCTGGGCTTGCGTCTCTGTTCCCCACTTGGCTGCTGTGCCCCTGGGACAGAGGCCAGCCCCGCTTAGGTTCTGTGGCCTCCACTGTAGGGAGGGGATGACGGTACCCACCTCACCAGGCTGATGGGGGCTTGAAGTTACTTATTCACTCAGTGAATATTTATTAGCCATGTGCATCGTGCTGAGCCCTTTTCTAGGCTCTGTTAGATTGAAGAATGTTTCTGAAGTGGCTTAGCACAGTGCTTGGCACATAGTAGGTGCTCATTAAGGGTTAATTTCCTGCCCGAGTTATTCATCTGTAACAAAAAGCCAGGATTGGTGACTCTGAGAGCAGCCAACCAGTCACAGGCACCGCAAAGCGCACCCCAGCAGCTCATTGCTGCAGGCAAATTCTTTCCTCATCCTGTCCTTTTGATGAACTTTTCCAGTAAGGTGTTACGGTCTTGATAGACAACCACTCTCGGGTCTCTCTGGAGTTTTAAAGTGGCCCTAAAATCAGAGTGTGAGAGGTGGGTCCAAACTCTTTTTAAATAAGGTAGAATTCATTCGAATCCTTTGCCTAAATTCAGGCCACTTCTGACCCACCAGTTCTGTGGCCAACCCCTCGACTTTTCAGCTCCCTCTGGGAAGAAAACCATGCTTATCACAAGAACGCTGGTGGGGCTGAAGATACAAATTCACTCAGTTCACTCACTGAAGCCCTGCTGGGCGCCTGGTGCTGCCCAGGACAGAGAGGACAGACCTGGCCCCCACCGCCTGGGATTCGATAAGGGGTGGGCAGGGTAGCCAGGACCATCTCCTCTGTAACCTGACTGGGAGTCACCGCTTGGCCAGCAAACCAGGCTCCTGGAGGGGGTGGAGTAGCCCAGCAGCGCCCTTCCTGCTGGAGACATTCGGCTGGGGGAAGGAGTTGGCTGTAATCCGTGTTTAATTTCTCTGGGGCCTCCATTATAAATTCCATAACTCCACCAGTCAAAACATGACTAATTCCTGGGACTGCAGCCCCCACCGGGGAGTAGAAAGCCCTGTGCTGTTTTGCTGCCTTTTATCACCACTAATAAAGGCTTGGCAGTCAGAATTTAGCGGCTGTGGGTGGTTTTCTTATGCATGTGAGTTTCTCCCCCTCCCCTCCGCACAGTATTGCTCTGGAATAAATGCTTGCTTGCTGGGCTGGTTTTCTACCAGCTTTGTAATATTCCCAGCCTGAAAAGCTGTGGGTCTGGGGGAAGTTTGCAAAGGAGGGGCCACAGTGCTTAGGGTTAATTGGGTCTTTGATGATTCTGACAAGGGTAGTTCGCTGTGTGATTTACAGAGGAAAGAATGGGTTTGTTGAAGGTAAACAGAACAGAATTTCAGGTGTGATGTTTTCCCTGCTGGTGCGCTCCCCACCCAGCCAGCCTAGCAGCACCTGTGAGAGTGGGCTGTGCAGGCAGTAACGCTTCGTGCCCCCGACTGCTGCCCTGGGCAGGCAGCGTCACCTTCCTGAGCTCCAAGCTCCTTAGGTGTAAAATGCTGCCGGCAAGCCATCGACCCCGTCTGTGCTGTGAGGCTTATGTGAGTATGGACCCAGTGAAGTGCCTGGCCCGTCGGAAGAAAGCCAGGTAAGCACAGTTGGAGGAAAAAATCCCCCACGGTCATGCCATTTTATCTAACACCTTAGTCATTATATATTCATTAAAAATGTTCCCCAAGGGCCTTACTAAGGTATTTGTTGTGTTTGCAATAAGCAACCAACTTGGCTTTCATCTCGAAATACAGAGCCTGTTTCCAACCTGCTCGCCCCCCTACCTGGAGTTAAGGTGGTCTCACTGTAGGTAGGAAATGGTTGATGGGTGGAGCTTTGCTGGGGGGAGTCAGGGGCACATGGATGGAGGGGGTGTGTGTGTTGAGAGCTGGCCCTGCCTCAGAGGAGAAGGGTGAGACGGCGGTGGTGGTTCAGTCACGCAGCCATGTCCTGCTCTGCGGCCCCATGGACCGCAGCATGCCAGGCCTCCCTGTCCATCACCAAGTCCTGGAGTTTGCAGAAACTCATGTCCATTGAGTTGGTGATGCCATCCAACCATCTCATCCTCTGTCGCCACCTTCTGCTCACAACTTCCATCTTTCCCAGCGTCAGGGTCTTTTCCAATGAGTCAGCTCTTTGCATCAGGTGGCCAAAGTATTGGAGCTTCAGCTTAAGCATCAGTCCTTCCAATGAATATTCAGGACTGATTTCCTTTAGGATGGACTGGTTGGATCTCCTTGCAGTTCAAGGGACTCTCAAGAGTCTTTTCCAGGGGCCAGGGGCTAATGATGATGTGACAGTGAGACGTGGGCCTGGGTGGTGAGCTTTGGGAGAGGCCTTCCGGGGACTGAGAGCCAGTCGGCGAGGAGCTGTGAGGGCCGAGAGAGCAGTTGGAGCTGAGTTCAGGCTCTGCTGCTGGCATTTTCTAGCAGCACTGAAACCGCACCCCAGCTTGGATGGAGCTCGATCCCAGCCAAAGCTCAGACGGGGACTTGAGCCCCCAGCCCCTGCCTCAGGCAGGGCCTCGAGCCCACTGTCCTTTGATTGCGGCTGCTTACCTGGTGCCAGAACTTACCAGAGCTCAGGTTCTTTTGTTTCACTACAGAAAGAGTTCAGCATGGGGCCAAGAGGTGAAGAGCGAGTTTACCAGCATAGGAAGTTTGTGAGAGATTCGAGTGGGCAGGCAAGGGAGTGCAGCCCCGAGAACAAGGAGGGCTACATTTTCATAATCAAAGAAAAAGTGAGGCGGGGGAAGACCACCCTCTTCCTCAGCCTGAGGCAGACATCAAGTCTCAGATTAGTTCCTCCTTTGCCCCTACAGGGTCAAACTGGAGCCATCATGGTGCTGTTTAAGTCATGTCTGTTAGCAAAAGGGCGGGAACGCCTGGTAAAATGCGGTGGTTAATCTCAGGTCTCAGCGTCGAGGGCCCCTTGCCTGGTTTCCCCCACCTCACCTGCATTTCTGTCTCGACTACATACAGAAGGCCACTTTCAAGGACTGTCAGCTCCCTGACCTTGTAACAAGATCCAGGCCCCACGCCTGCTGTGTCTTGCTTTAACTGGTCAGGCTTTGTGGCGTGAGTGAGCCTGGACCTTGGATGCAACTGGTCTCCTTCAAGGCGGTCTGGACTGTTGCTGGGTGACCGGCTTCTTCAGTCTCCCAAACTCCCTGAACATACCCACGCTCTCTCATCCCCTAGTGGGACTCCTGAACTATTTAATTATCCCGTTCTATCCCTCTCAGTGTGACCTTAGGCTGATTCTCAGTATCTCTGCGTTTCACCCCCCTTATCTGTGAAATGGGGATTGTAATATTACCTGCCTTGTAGCGGATAGAGTTGTGTGAGCTCCTGCAAGCAAAGTGCTTAGCACAGCGCCTGGCACAGGAACGCGCAGTGAATATCGGTTGCTCTTATTGTTGTGATTGTGATGGTGGTGAATGACTACCTCTCTTTGCAGCTGGTCTAATGGGGGGAGTCACTGGCATGAATAGCCACTGCTGTGGTTCTGGGGTTATAGGCCATGCCAGGGGCAGCGAGTTCACTTTCCAGGTATAGTGGGAGCCCCTGGGAAGTCTCACTCCCCCAGGCTTTTCCCAGAGCACCTTAGACCAGCCACAGCAGAGCTGGTCTTGCACTCGCCCTGAGGTGATTAATAGTTTAAACGTGAAAAGCCTCTTTTCTTCTAGCTTCTGGGGGATTAGGGTGAAGAAGGAGAATGTCAGCGTCAGCCACGGGCAGTTCTAAGCAAAACTATTGGCCTGGAGGCCAAGACCTTGAAATCCAGATGCACCTTGGATGAGCCTGAGTAGCGATAAGTAATCTTCCTGTTGTCTCTGCTTCCGAAACACGCCCAGAAACAGCCACGTCTCACCCGAAAATGCACCCAGAAACAGCCACGTCTCACCCGAAACACACCCAGAAACAGCCACGTCTCACCCGAAAATGCACCCAGAAACAGCCACGTCTCACCCGAAAATGCACCCAGAAACAGTCATGCCTCACCCGAAAACACCCAGAAAGAGTCACGCCTCACCCGAAAACACACCCAGAAATAGCCACGCCTCATCCGAAACACACCCAGAAACAGCCACGTCTCACCCGAAAACACACCCGGAAACAGCCACGCCTCACCCACTCTGTAGCTACCATGCAGGCCTTCCTCTTTCCCCTGGGTTCCAGCGTGGGACCCCCGCCTGCCGGAGCATTTCCAGCTTTGCCCCCATACGGGTAGTTCTCTCTGCTTGCGGTGGCCAAGGCCTGTTAAACGCAATGTCACATCGTGCTCTGCTTGGAAAGGCCTCCATGCTGAAAGCTGGCCGTCGGCTTTCTTAGATAAAAGCCTGAGTACCTGCTGTCTCTGTGAC
>SJYF01001022.1:744951-766871 GCA_006410515.1 Procapra przewalskii
TTCCCCTCCCTGCTGAAAGTGAAGGTGTCAGTTGCTCAGTCGTGTTGGACCCAGTGATCCCACTGGCCTTAGCCTGCCAGGCTCCTCTGTCCAGGGGATTCTCTGGGCAAGAATAGTGGAGTGGGTTGCCATTTCCTTCTCCAGGGCATCTTCCCAACCTAGGGATCGAACCCCGGTCTCCTGCATTGCAGGCAGATTCTTTACTGTCTGAGCCACTAGGGAAGGCCCCTCCCTGGTGGAATCCAACAAATCTCTATGCCCCTCCAGGCAGAAGCCCAGAAGTTAACCTCAGTTCTCCAAAGGCAGCAGCCTGCACGAGCTGTGTTTGCAAAGCGCTTTTGGAATCTCTGGCTGATTTCAGAAATCTCAAGTGAGCTTTGCGGGGCAGAGCTGTAAGCTTCAGTGTTACAAGCGATGTTTACCTAAGAGCCCCGTCCTCCCCCTCACTCAGGCACTATCCGGAGGCCCCACTGCAGAGCCTGCCCACCCCTGAAGCCACTCCAGGCCTCCGGGAGGCTAGGTATGGGGTATGTGTGTGTGTGTGGGGGGTGCACGCCTAGGAGGCCAGTGGGAGATAACTGTCTTTTCCCAGGGAGGGTGCCCACTGGATCTCAGAGCAGGATGGGCATTTGTCTAGGTCATTCTACTGCAGAATGATGGAGGCCGGCTTAGCCTTTCCAACAGCCTGGGAAGGGTGGCAGGGGGATGAAGGCAGAGTCTACCCCACCTCAGTCACAGAGATTGCCCCCTGGGAGCTGGGCCGCTGGGTGCAGAGGTGCGCCCTTCCCTTTCTCCCCTCCCACTTCCCGCAGAGGGGACATGGACCTGCTCTGTGCCGTGGTCTCTTCGATCCACCCAGTGAATCTACAAGGCAGACATTAGCTTATAAAATCATTTCCATGCTGCAGATGAAGAAATCGAGGCTCGTCAGAGTGGTATGCTCAAGTCCCACTGTAAATCAGTGACAGAGATGGGAGTTTTAAAAACTGCCGTTGCTTTGTTTTTTAAACATGTCCTCATTAAGACAGTTTAAACAGACGCTAACGTATGTGGAATATGATTAGACTGCCTTGCTTTGCTTTCTCTTTCTGTCGCTCACGTTGGCTTCCTGTCTGGGGCCTCAGTGATGCTCGCAGACCTGTAAATACATACAAATGTACCCACACGCACGGAGAGACACTGGGAGAAATGCGGAATGCAGCCTTCTGTCCCATAACTGTTCCTGTAATGCGTTTTTCCTTAATGGTATCCTTTTGCTTGAAAATGTATTCTGGACACCTCAGGTCAACGCGATGGATATAGGCTACGACTTTTATAGTTTTCGAGTGGCTGACAGCGTGATCTCCAGTGTTCAATCTGTCCTTTGAATGCTCCTCCCTGCTGTTTTAAGGTTTCTGCTCTTACAGTCCTGTGATAGCTACCCTGCAAGGGATGCCCATCGTTAATGGTGCTTTAATGTCTGGGGATCGATTCTAGAAGCAGACTGCAGGTCAAGGGTTATAAACGTTTTATGTTTTCATAGATATCAGAGGCAGGATTTGAATTCGAGAATGTCTGACTCCAGGGTACAAGACGGTGGAACGACCCCTGGGTGCCATCCTGACAGTCAAGCCTCTTGCCTCACCTGCGTGGAGTATCTGCCTGGGGCACAGGCAGGCTGGCCTCCCAGCCTGGGAGGAGCCTCTGGCCATCTGACCAGGGCTTGGTCCATCCTCTGCGGCAGCCCGTGAGGGGAAGGGTGAACGGGCTGTCATTTCCCCTCTGCAGCCGGGACTCCCAGACTGCCAAGTGGTGGGGGCAGGACCAAGGCAGGGACGGAGGTTTGGGGGCTGAGTGGAGGGGAGACTCGCCAAACACCATGCAGCTGGTCAGTTAAGCCTGGGAATGGAACTCGAAGTGGGGGTTTGAAGCAGGGTCAGTGGGGCAGCAAGGACTCCCCTCTGCTCCCTCGGGTTGGAGCCGTGTGCAGGCGAGCCTCTGACCCTCTGCCCGTGGCCTGCTCCAGGCGTGGGCTCTGGGCCACCTTCCGGGGTAGGACCTGGCGGGAGCATGGGCTGTGTTGCTCCGACCAAGGGGGTGGATTCCCTTCCGCTCCAGCTGGTGGAGGCTGGGCATGGCCGTGGATGGCACCTGTTTGTGAGACGACGGATGTGCTGCTTGTCTTGAAGAGAGAAGCCCCAGGAGGGGGCCTCAGGGAAGAGACAGCGCGGAGGCCAGATGCCGGGAGGGGGAGTAACTGACAGGTGGGGGCGGCAGCAGGCAGCCCGAGCAGGGCCGGGTGGGGAGGGAGAGCTGGGGCTCCAGTCTGGTGAGGGGGCACAGCTCCCCTCTGCAAGGAGCTGGTCTGATGGGGAGGTGCAGCTTCCCAGTCTGAGAGGAGAGGCACAGCTTCCACCCTCAAGGAGCTCCTGGTCTGGTGAGGTCAGTGATCCTGGCCCATGGAGACCCCCCAGCCTCATGGAGATGATGGAATAATGGTAGAAAACGTTGACAGTTTTCTGTCACTGAGAAGCCCGCTTCAAACACGGAAAGAGGCCCCTCCATCAAGAAGTGACATGGGCGACGTGGCCTGGTGGGTAGAGCCCAGGCTTCGGAATCTGGTTGGAATCCCTACCCAACCTCCCACAAGTTGTGCGACCTTGAATACATTACCTTGCCTCTCAGCCTATTTTCTCACCACATATGGGGAGATTACTGAGTTAATACTCAGGTAGCCCCAAGTACAATGATTGGCTGTAAGTGCCCAAATCATGGTAGCGACTCCAGTCTTATTTGGGTAGGTTTAAATCATGGAGGGCTTCCTGCAGGAGGAGAAGCCCGAGGCTAGACTTTGATGACTTGGGCTTCTTTCTAGGTTCTTTCTGAGATCCCGGAGGATCTCAGCCTTTTTGGGCCTCACTGCTTCTCCCAGCACCTCTCCTGGGTGGCTGAGCCAAGCGGTTCAGGAGTGCTGATTTCTTCAAAGCAAGAGGACACGTTTAAATGGAAAGGTGTGGTGAAGGTAATTAAAGGAGATGGAAGATGCCCACGGAGGGGCCAGCTTATATGGAGAGGCCACTGGGTTTGGGAGCCGCCTGTGCCCCCGTCGGGAACACTCTATGCGTTGCCACCTCGGCCGTTTCTGTTCACCTGACGTGGTCGCAGTCAGTGCAGACAGATTGGAAACTGGAGTCAGGCCAGGCTGCCAGAAGCTGGAGTGTTAGAAAGCAGTGCAGACAGGTGATGGGGCAGCAGGCAGGAACTGCGGAGGGCAGGAGAGGTGTGGAAGCTCTGAGAGTCTCGGGAGGTGGCCTGGGAGCCGAGCAGGCTGCTGGGAGCCCCTTCTTTGTAGGTGGCTAGCCAGCATAAGGGCTGGATGCTGCCTGGCACACCTGCCTCGGTGGGTCTCTCTGGCCGTGACCTCCAGGCTGCCTTACCCAAAGGACTCATGACTCGGGGTCTTTTCGTCTGTTTAAACTCCAGTCCAGTTCAGTTCGGTCGCCCAGTCGTATCCCGCTCTCTGTGACCCCATGGACTGCAGCACGCCAGGCCTCCCTGTCCATTACCAACTTCTGGAGCTCACTCAAACTCATGTCCACCACGTCGGTGATGCCATCCAGCCATCTCATCCTCTGTCGTCCCCTTCTCCTCCCGCCTTCACTCCTCAGGAGGCAGGTAAGTTGGTCTGGTATTCCCATCTCTTGAAGCATTTTCCAGTCTGTTGTGATCCACACAGTCAAAGGCTTTGGCGTAGTCAATAAAGCAGAAGTAGATGTTTTTCTGGAACTCGCTTGCTTTTTCGATGATCTCACAGAAATTCCAGGCCCCACCGCGTGTGGCTTGGGTCCCAAGGTGGAGCTGATGAGCAGTTATTGTGACGGGCTGAGCCAGATGGACGCCAGTGGGAAGGGAGCGGGCCGGGACCCAGCGTCCAGTGTAGCAGGAGATCAGGCTTTAGTGAGCAGGGCTGGGACGCGGGGGGCCACCGCGCGTCCTGTTCCTCGCGTTTTCATCCGTTGAGCAGCTCCTCTGCCTTGGACGCTGTGCCACTTGTGTGCTTTATCACCCACGCTGTGAGTGAGGGTGATTGTTATTGCCACTTTGCAGACAAGAAAACAGGTTCGGAGAGGTTAAGTCACTTTCCTCAGCTACACAGCGATTGGGCCAGCGTTCAGGTGTAAGCCTGGAAAATTCCAAAGGCAGTGTTCCAAGCAGGCTGGTCCTAGAGAGCTCCTGGACAGGCGGGGGTCAAGCCCTCCTGGGAGCATTGCCTATGGGTGGAAAGCCATGGAAGTGGAATTGGGAAGCTGGGGTCCTCTCCTCGGGTGGGGCTTGTCTGGACCTTCACCCCTTTTGCAGAACTGACATAGGTCTCCATGAGGGGCTCTTCTGGCTTAGAGGCATGGTTATTCGGGCCCCAAGGAAGTGCCCTTTCTGGGCAGAGTCGTTCGGGTCTCCAGACCGTGGCCCCGTGCCTTGGAGCACTCCGCACGTTTCCCGCCCTGAACGTCACAAGGGGGGAACCGGGATGCTCGTGATGCTAACCCACCTTCCAGGGATCGAACCCGCTCAGGGTCAGTCTTCGCCTTGAACTTGCCGCCCAGGTCTCTCGTGGCCCTACTTTAGGCTCTTCCCTTTACCTGCACAGCTCTTGGTCTTGGCTGTGGGTGTCCTCTCCCCCACCCCCCACCCCGGAACGTTTCTCTGGCCCAGCGTGGTGCCAGATCCATGCTTGAGCCCCCCAGCTCCGAGTGCCTCCAGAGATGTCCGGTCCCTGCCCGGAGGGCCCATCTGCCTGATGTCCTGAGCTCCATGTTGCCCAGAGCAGAGACTGGAAGGGTTAAGGCAAGCCTGGTGCCTGGGAGGAGAGAGAAAAAACACCCCCGAGGCTCTTCCGTTGCAACCCCTGCTCTCCGGGACAGGGCTGCTCTCAGACAAATGGGCCAAAGGAAGGTGTGTAATGGCAGCATCATTTCAAAGTGATTATCTGGGATAACAGTAATTATGTCCAAGAACAGAGAAGGTCAAACGGGCTGGCCCCACCGCTCGACTCCAGGGAACCTCTTGCCAAGAAAAGGCTGTGTGAGCAGGGCTGCAGGCAGGCGCGGGAAGTGGGAGGAGGATGGGGGCAGGGCAGGACCCCCTCGACCAGGGTCTCAGGGGGGCTGCCCGGGCTGAGCCTCCGAGACAGCGTGGCTGCTGTCTCTTGTGTCAGCCCGTCTCCGGTTGGTCCTCGGTGCCTGTCTGGGTGCAGCTGTTTCCCTGGGGACTTCAAAAGGTGCCTCTGAAATGGGCCTTTCCTGGCGCCCGCGGCTGGGGGGGCCTCCCTCTCTTGGCCCTCATGCCTGCTCTCCCTTCCTTCTCTGTCTACATCGCGATGCTGTTCGCACGCTCTTGCAGCTGCTCATCCGTCCCGTCACTCACTGTCTCTCAACCCAAAGGCCTGGAAAGCCCTTCCATGCTGCTCCCCACCATCACCCGCTGGCTCATTCAGCTCCCCGTCTGGGTTCCCTTTTCAATCGCCCACCTGCCCACATGTTCAATATTCCACTGGCTCGGGTCCACTCTTAGCCCTTTCACGTGCTCTTGTTAATACCCGTCTGGCAGCTGTTCAGCCTGCCCATCCACACGCCTGCCTTTCACTAACCACCCTTCCACCTGCCTACCCGTTCTTCCGTCACCCATCTCTCATCTCGTCCCTCCCTCCCCTTCTTTCTTTTCCCCATCCGTTCATTCATTCCTTCCCATACCCGTCCACTGCCCATCCTTCCTTCCACCATCTGCTGTTTACAGTCTGCCCTTCTGGCCCCCACCTTCCCATGCTTCACGTTCAGCCTCACACCTGGCCACCTGGCCACTTATCCTTCCTCACCACATCTCTGTAGTCAATGTTTTCCCATCCCCGTGAATCCACTCATCTCCTGTGCGAACCCCTAGCTATTCAGCGTTCTCTGCTGATCCCCGTTATTTCTTGCCTCTTTGAGCTCATGCTAGTCTCCATCATGCCACTGGCAGCCTCCTCCTCAGCTCTGATTGCTGAAATCATGCTCACTCTCCAAGGTTTATTCTAGGGTAACTATTTCAGGCAAGTGCAGCAAGTGCAGCCAAAGAGAGTGCTGTAATTTTGGCTTTTCACTGACTGCTTGACCTTGGGAAGGATACTCAACCTCCCCAAGCCTCCATCGCCTGGTAGGTTAAGGCAGTTGATGATACCTACCGTGCAAAGTAGTTAAATAAGAGTAGCTTTAAGGTGCCCAGCACATACCTGGGCTTTGTCGGTGGCTCATCAGTAAGAGAATCCACCAGTAAGGCAGGAGACACAGGAGACGCAGGTCGGATCCCTGGGTCAGGAAGGTCCCCTGGAGAAGGAAATGGCCACCCGCTCCAGCATACTTGCTGCAAAAATCCCACGGATGGAGGAGCCTGGTAGGCTATGGCCTATGGAGTCACAGGGTGTCGGAAGCCATGGAAGCGACTGAGTGTGCATGCATGTATCTGGCACCTGAGACTCCGCAGATGTTCAGCTCCACCGAGGAGGAAGTGCCAGACGGATCCGAGACCCTCCTGGACTCTCAGGGCGCACAGCTGAAGTGGCCGGCTGGCACAGGCATGCTTCCCAAGCCTGACTTCTTTACTTTTGCTCTCTAGTTTGCATCGTCTCCACTTGAATTATTGACACACCCAGCAGACGCCCTGAAACAGCGGTGATGAGTGTGCGGTGTGGACCCGAGGCTACGGCCTAATCAACTTCATCTCAGCAGGCCCATGAGGAAGCCGTGGGCATCAGGCCGATTGCTCGTGAGAGACAGGAGGGCCTGCTCTGACATGGGTAGCAGTGACTACAGGGGGCTGGGCATTGATATTTCCCAAGGGAGTTGGATATCTCTGGGAAAGTTCTTTACCTGGATCCTGTGGTCATGGAGGCCCCCCTGTCGAGATGAGCAAGGCAGCTGGACCCCAAAAAGGAAACTGCATCGAATTTTCTACCTCCCACAGGGAGGCTCAAAAATTCCGAAGTTGGTGCTGTTTCCTGCAGTGAAATGTCCTTTTTGAGTGAGGATGGCTTTCTCTTAGTCATCCTGGTGTGTAGTGGAGAATCGTATAGCCATCCTTTGGTTTGTGACCACATCCAAGGCTGTAATATGCTGATAACTGTGTGAAAACAATCTCTCCAGGACACTGATAAAAGCAGGAACAGGTTTGTAGCGGTTGCCAGTTTCCATGGTGTAAACTCTCCCACTATACCTGATTGCAAGCTACCAGCTTCACAGAGAGGTGAAAGCTTTGAAGGTGGAGTTGGAAGAGACGAGCAGGAAGATGTCGGCAGAAAGCAGTTTCATCACACAAATACAATGGGCTTAGAGACCTTCTGAGCAGAGATAGTGAAATACAGTCAATTGTGACGTGGTTAACTTGGAGAATGTGTTATCTTTGCTTTTCATGCAGTTTATTTCATGGTAAGTTTGTAGAGTTTAATTTTTAAATGACTATGTTAAGACAAATGGCTCACAAAATTCCTGAAAACTGGACGACTGGCTCTCATGAGCTCTGCTGATTTTAGTTCAAGTGAATTTGCTTTCCCCCCGAAGATGAGAGCATCGTGCAAAAGTCTGAGCTGGAGAAATGGAGAAACCACCTTGGCTTTGGACTTCTGCTGCGTTAGTGTCCAGAATGCGTCATCCTCGGGGCTGGCCCGGCCCCGTGCTCATGAAGAATAGGTGGGAAACTGATGTTCCCGCATCACTTGGTTAAGAGGCAAACGGTGGATGGACTTTGACCTCCATAACGCCTGGGTTATAGTTCAGGCTTTACCATTTGGTAGCAGTGTAACTTTGGGCAAGTTACTCAACCTCTCTGAGCCCTTTGAGTAAATTAGACAATTTATTAATTCAACAAATATTTATTGAGTACCTACTATGTGCCAAGTACTAGAACCAGAGCAGTCAATAGCTAATAAAAGCCTGTCTGTATACATAGCTCACACTCTTAATGAAGGATCCTGTTGTCTGCCAAATAGTAGATATGTTGCCTGTTATTTATATATGATTGATACTGCTTAGATTTGTGATATGGACATTATCATTTCCTCCACCTGCAGAAGTTTGATGAAGTGACAGTGCGTTGGATTCTGGTCTTTTTTGACGACAAAGGCACAGTGCCACCAAAGCACGGTGCTCCTCCACGGGGATTTGACATCCGCGGCTTTTCTAAGAGTTTATCTTATTGGAGCATAGTCGCTTACAGTGTTACATAGTCACATAGTTGCCTACAATATTACATATTCACATAGTCACATAGCTGCTTACAATGTTACATAGTTACATAGGTACTTAACAATGTTGCACCAGTTTCTACTGTACAGCAAAGTGATTCAGTTGTATATACTGTGTGTGTGTGTGTGTGTGTGTATACACGCACACATTCTTTTGTATTCTTTTCCATTATGGTTTAGCACAGGATATTGAATATATTTCCCCGTGCTAAATAAGGAGGAGGACCTTTCCGTATGTAACATGTAATATGTAACATATGTAATATGTCTTTCCTTTCCATATGTAACCGTTTATATCTGCTGACCCCAAACTCCCCACCCATCCCCTCCCTACCACCCTCCCTCTTGGCAGCCACAAGTCTGCTTTCAACATCGGTGGGTCTATTTCTGTCTCACTGATAAATTCACTTGTGCCATATTTTACGTTTCCACATATGTGATATCATACAGTATTTGACATCTGTAGCTTTTAAAAATAGAAGTCGACTGCCCACTCTGGTGTGTTACGTCTTGCCTTGACTTCACATCATCTGTTTGTTAATCATCCATCCAGCCTTGTATCCATTCAAGAGGTGTGCACCTCCAGTTCCAATATTTCCTTTTATGAAAAAGTCACTTAATTAATGCACATTTTGGGTTGGTGGCTCAGAAGGTAAAGAATCCCCCTGCAAAGCAGGGGGATTGATCTGAGTTCTGTCCCTGGGTTGGGAAGATTCCCTAGAGAAGGGAATGGCAACCCACTTCAGTGTTATGGCCTGGAGAATTCCATGGACAGAGGAGCCTGGCGGGCTACAGTCCATGGGGCTGCAAAGAGTTGGATGCGGCTAAAGTGACTTAGCGCCCGTGCGTCTGCCCTTTCCCTCTGTCCCAGGACAGGTGGAGTTGTTTATCTGATGGGTGAATTTGCCTCAGGTGGTCTCTCCCCTCCCCTCTTTTTCCTGCGTGAGTTGCGGGAGCAGGCATAATTCCTTAATCCTCTGAGACTTTCACCGTCCAGCATGGCGGCCTCCACCACGTGAGGCGGTTAGCATTCGACAGGTCGCTGGTCCAAGCCGGGAAGTGCTGATAGTGTAAGACGCACTCTGGAATGTGAACACTCGGTATGAAAACAGAATGTAACACATCTCATGAATATTTTCTGTTGTTGCTTATGTATTAAAGTGATCACAGTTTGGAGCTATTGGGTTAAACGAAAAGTCTTAAAACGAATATGTTCTTTTTGTTTTTATCACGGCTACTAAACATTTAGGCTTGTGTTCTGTCTCTGTTGGACAACGCTAGTTCAGATGTGGGCTTTGTTCCTGCAGCGGGGCTCGGAGGTGGGCGGCTTGTCCTCACCGAGTTGTTTGTGCTGAGGTGGGTCGGTCTGCTTAATTCTGGGGTTCATTGAGCGGCCCTTTTGACTCTCTCAGAAAGCTGTATTCTGCTTTCCAAATTAGCCTTTCGCGGCACCAGTGGTGACGCGCTGGCCTCCCCCTGCTGCTCCTTTGTCTTACTTTCCAGTCTCAGGACTTGACTGGAGAAGAGGGAAACTATTTCTGGGTCTCGTTAAGGACCCCCTGCCATTCATCCAAACAGCACGTACCGACCACTTACCGTGTGCGTGCCCGGTGCTGGGAACCACGCGCGAAGCAGTCAAGCCATTCAGCACCCTGCCTGGCCTCCAAACTGGCCTGAGACTTTTGGACAATGATGATCACGTGGGAAAAATTCACACGTATACCCAGATCTTAAGTTTTGCTAATGATTTCAGGGAGCTGCTGGGATTTCTGGAACGGCATCCGTGGGCCGCTATGGGTCCTAGAACTCCAAGTTGAAATCTCTTTCTTTAGAGCAGGGCTTGTCAGCCTCAGCGCTGTTGGCATTTGGGATTGGATAACTCTTTTTGAATTTTTGTTTTTGTTTATTTATTCATTTGGCTGCACCAGGGCTTAGTTGAGGCACGCAGGATCTGTTGTTGCGGCGTATGGGATGACCCCCTGACAGGGGGTCAAACCCACGCCCCTGCACTGGAGTGTGGAGTTCCGGGCACTGGACCACCAGGCAAGTCCCGAATGGGTGATTCCGTGTTGCAGAGCTCTCCAGGACCGTGTAGGGTGTTTAGAGGCGCCCCTAATCTCACTCGGTGCCAGGAGCATGCCCCGACAAGTTAACGAAAACCAAACAATGTCACCAGACATTGCCAGATGCCCCTGAGGGGTCAAACAAGCCCAGCTGGTGCCCCTGAGTTGGACGGAGCTGCCGCCGCCTAGCATCAGATGCCGGCATCGTGGGGCTGCTGAGCTTCTAAAGGGGTGTGGGCCGCGTGTTCTCAGCCTGGCCCCCACCGCCCACCCCCAGTGCTTTGTCTGGTCTCCCCAGGTCCCACCCGGTGCTGGGTAAACAGCAGTTTGGTTGAATGGAGACAGAAGGAAAGGCTAGAGGCCCTTTTATGTTCCCCTCTCATGATACACAATGCTCCCTAGGACCCAGGCCTAAATCTCCTCTCAGGACCTAGGGACATGCCATCTCTAATTGTTTGTAACTCAGACAGGCTGAACCGTCTTCCTCACCTCCCAGCTAGAAGTCACTGCTTCTGAACAAGTGAGATGAGCACATCCCTGAACAGCCTCCAGCCAGATGTGCCTGGACCTCCCCTGGCCTCTGCCTGCCTCTCCCGCCTCCGGCAGCTGTGAATTCCACAGACACAGGGGCAGTGAGCAGACGCCCGCCGGGGGGCCCGCAGAGCCCTCCCCTGGCCCTGTGAGGGGCACTGCAGTGCAGACCTGGGGTTGGGGATTTTCACGGTCTCCAGAGAGCTGGCCTCCCTGGGCTCCAGGGAGCCCGACTGACTCCAGAGCTGGGTGAGAACTGGCTGTCTGTTGAATGAATGTAACAGAAATCAAGCAACAAAGAGAACAAGGTCACGCAGAGCTGACCCAGTTCTCAGATCCCCGTGCTGACACCTGCATCTTGTGCGTGATCGCCAGGAAGTGCCCCCCCACCCCGAACCTCTCTCTCCTTTGGAAATGGGAATGTGGGTTGAGTGTCTCTAAGACCCTTCCGCACTGATGTTGGAGGGTTATTTCTAGTCCTTGTGGCTGGCATGGGCTCTTGCTCTGCTTTGTCCAGGCGAATTTACTTTCCATTGTCTGCCGAACGGAGCAAAAATGATTCCACATCAGCTCTTCCACTGTGTTTTGAGGTGTTCAGCCCCCAGCCTGCTTCTGCCTTCTGCGCCCTCTCAGCTTTGATTTCTAGGCCCAGCAGCTGTCCACCCAGTTGGAGTGACCTTATTTGATCCACCCTCAGTTTCCCCATCTGCACAAAGGACCTAATAAATAGTTCCTAGTAGGACGATGGTGGTAGTATTTCCTCTCTGTGGGGGAAAGAGACTGGCGAGCTGTCTCGCCTTAGGTTACAGAGCAGCAGATGGTGGAGCTGGGATTAAGCCCAGGGAAGCTGAGGCCCAGAGCCCAGGCTCCAACCCACCTGGGGATGTGGGCTTCCAAGCCAGAGAATATTCTTTCCAAACCCCCTGGGAGAAACTTACTGCGAGACTTGCAGAAGGCACACAGCATGCGGGCGCAGGCGGGTCCGCAGATGGGACTATGTGAAGGGCTCACCTGTTACCCAGAAGCCTGAGGGTCTGCACGTGTGAACCTGCATTCACCTCAAAAATGTTTGTGGAGCACTGAGGCTGTCTGGCACCCTATGGGAACAAGGCCTCTGCCTCCGCGGTGCGGGAACTCTGACCGTGGGAGGCACGTGAGGAGAGAGAGCGAGGCGCAGCGGGGGGCGAAGAGCAGAGCAAAGCAGAGCGAGAGAGGAGCAGGGCGGCGGCTTCAAGTGGGAGTCTGCTGCGTGCTGCCGCGTCGCCCGGGCGTGTCCGACTCTGCGGCCCCGCGGAGGAGACCCACCAGGCTCCTCTGTCCGTGGGGTGCTCCAGGCAAGAAGGCTGGAGGGGGTTGCTGTGCCCTCCCTCCGCCAGGGGATCTTCCCGCCCCAGGGATCGAACATGAGTCTCTTATGCCTCCTGCACTGGTGGGGTTCACCAGGGAAGCCCACCAATATCTCAGCGAAAATCTGGAGGAGGTGAGGGGCTGGCTGTGTGTCAGTGCACAGGCCCTGTGGCGGGCCTCTGCTCCCCTTGTCGAGGGAAGCGGCGGGAGAGGAGTGGGGCTGGAGCGGAAGGAGCAAGTGTTGCCGAGGCCAGAGAGGCTGAGGGAAGCGACGGGGTGAGACCGTACAGGGCCGCGCGGGGCAGAACAGGGACCTGGGCCTCGACTCCGAGTGAGACGGGAGCCACCGAGGGTTCTCAGTAGCGGGAACTTGGATGTGTGAGAGTCGGGATGGCTCATCCAGGGGCCCCGCCTCGGATGGAAGGGGCTCTAGGACCCTTCGTGTGGCCTCCGGCCTGGAGGTCCAGCCTGGAAGTAGCCGCCTCTCCAGGAAGCCCCGGAAGCATCTGAAACGCCGCACTCGAGGCCAGTGGGCGCCTGCTTCGCTCGGCTGCCCGGCCTCGGGACTGAGCCCCCTCCCTTGGCACACCGCGGCCCTGGGCTTTCACCTCGTGCTCTGTCCCCTGGGGCAATTATTCATTATTTCCTGCTCGACAGTGTTTCTGAGGCAGCTCTTAAGAAAGATGCTACACTGAGTTAAGTGGGGCGGCATCGTCATTCTCCCTGGGTCCCACTGAAATACTGGCGTGGCAGCACGTCACTGTCCAAGGCTGCTGCTGTCCGCTTCGAGGGCGAGGCAGGAAAGCAATGCTCAGCTGTGCTGAGCTCTGCGTAGCTTGGAATGAGGCAGCTCGAGCAGCCGCGGCCCTGAGTGGAGTCACAGGATGGGGGAACTGGGACCTGACGCAGTCCTCGGGCCTGGGCCTTCGGCTCTGCTGCCCCGCCTTCTCCTCCAGAAGGGGAGGCCCTGCAGGAAGGTGGTCTGGCTCATGTCTCCCCTGGTGCTGGTCCAGGATGCGGAATGAGAGGTTGTGCCAGAAGGCAGCTCTGGAGTCAGGCTGGCTTGGTTTAAACCCCAGCCCGACCTCTTGGTAACTGGGTCTCCTTGGACCAGGCCCTGAGGGTTCAGTCTGGGACCCAGATGTTGTTGGTGGTCAGCCGCTCAGTCGTGTCTCACTCTGCGACCCCGTGGACTGCAGCACGCCAGGCCTCCCCGTCCATCACCACTCCTGGAGTTCACTCAAACGCGTGCCCATTGAGGCGGTGATGCCATCCAGCCATCTCATCCTCTGTTGTCCCCTTCTCCTCCTGCTTTCAGTCTTTCCCAGCATCAGGGTCTTTTCAAATGGGTCAGTTCTTCGCATCAGATAGCCAAACTCAGCTTCAGCATCCGTCCTTCCAATGAATATTCAGGACTGATTGCCTTTAGGATGGACTGGTTCGATCTCCTTGCAGTCCAAGGGCCTCTCAAGAGTCTTCTCCAGCACCACATTTGAAAAGCATCACTTCTTTGGCACTCAGCTTTCTTTATAGTCTAACTCTCACATCCATACATGACCACCAGAAAACGAGTAGCCTTGACTAGACCGACCTTTGTAGGCAAACTAATGTCTCTGCTTTTTAATACAGTCTCTAGGTTGGTCATAGCTTTTCTTCCAAGGAGCAAATGTCTTTTAATTTCATGGTTCCAGTCACCATCTACAGTGATTTTGGAGACCAAGAAAATAAAGTCGGTCACTGTTTCCGTTGTTTCCCCATCTATTTGCCATGAAGTGATGGGACTGGATGCCATGATCTTAGTTTTTTGAATTTGAGTTTTCAGCCAGCTTTTTCACACTCCTCTTTCACGTTCATCAAGAGGCTCTTTAGTTTCCCTTCGCTTTCTGCCATAAGGGTGGTGTCATCTGTGTATCTAAAGCTATTGATATTTCTCCCGCAATCTTGATTCCAGCTTGTGTTTCATCCAGTCCGGTGTTTTGCATGACGTGCTCTGCATAGAAGTTCAATACGCAGGGTGACAGGAAGCAGATGACTAAGTCCCAAGGACTAGATCAGCCAACTTAGACACGTCTTCACATGGATCGCCACGTGGCAATCTGTATTAGTTAGCTCTGGCTGAATAGCTAGTGAGCCCAACATTTAGCAGCTAGAGCAACAGACAGTTACCTTTCGTGTGGTCTCTGAGGGTGGGATGTCTGTGGCGGCCGCAGCTCAGCCGGACGGGCCAGCGGTGTGCTCTGCCTCCGGGACGCCAGCGGGGTCTGTAGCCGTCTGAAGGCTTGCCTGAGACTGAAGGACCTGCTTCCACAGTGGCGCCCTCAAGTGCAAGCCGTGAGGCCTCCTTTGTCGTGACATGGACCTCGCCAAGGGCTCATGGCGCGGCCGTGGAGCACAGAGGACCAAGAGCGCCACCAAGGTGGAAGCCGCGAGCCTCCCCCGGCGGTGGCGTTAACACATCTGCACAGCAGCCACCACAGTCCAGCTGAGAACATTGCTGGCTTCCCCTGTGGCCAGACGGCAAAGAGTCCGCCTGCGGCGCCGGAGACCTGGGTTTGACCCTGGGGTCAGGAAGATGCCCTGGAGAAGTGAATGACTACCTGCTCCAGTATTCTCGCCTGGAGAACTCCATGGACTGAGGAGCCTGGCGGGCTACAGGCCACGGGGTCAGAAAGAGTGAGGCATGGCTGGGTGCCTTTCCCTTTTCATCATCCCTGCAAGGTTCCTTGTGCCCCTTCAGGCAACCCCTGCCCCCCCACTCTCAGCCCTGCTGCTGCTGCTGCTGCAGAGTCACTCCAGTCGTGTCCGACTCTGGGCGACCCCATAGACGGCAGCCCCCAGGCTCCCCCGTCCCTGGGATTCTCCAGGCAAGAGCACTGGAGTGGGTTGCCATTTCCTTCTCTAATGCATGAAAGTGAAAAGTGAAAGCGAAGTTGCTCAGTCGTGTCTAACTCTTAGTGACCCCATGGACTGCAGCCCTCCAGGCTCCTCCATCCATGGGATTCTCCAGGCAAGAGGACTGGAGTGGGGTGCCATCGCCTTCTCCAACTCTCAGCCCTAGGAAGCCACTGTTCTGCCTTCTATCTGCATGCTAGTCATTTCATATAAACGGAGTCATGGAATATAGTGTTTTCTGCCCAGATTCTTTCCTCTAGTGAAATGTTTTTATTGTTATTTTTACCACCAATTTGTCGGAAAACTATCTTGTGGGGGATTCATGTGACAGAACGTAAGGTGAGCGTCTTCCTACACTTCCATCCTAAGGGTCTCACAGGGTGTGTGGTCTATCACATGTAAACTTCAGTGTGAAGATAAATGCTGCCTGATGACTTATTTTAAACCAAAGAGCGCTATGGTTTTTACTCATTTCTTTTGTTGTTATTGAAGTTTAGTTGATTTACAATGTTGTGTTAGTTTTAGGTGTATAACAAAATGATTCCTCTGTGTGCGAGTGTGTGTGTGTGCACGAGTGTGTGTGTGCATGAGTGTGTGTGTGTGTGCGAGTGTGTGTGTGTGTGAGTGTGTGTGTGTGACTGTGTGAGTGAGTGCGAGCATGCATGCACACGCTTGGTCACTCAGTCCTGTCTGCCTCGTGACCCCTTGCACTGTAGCCCGCCAGGCTCCTCTGTCTGTGGGAGTTCTCTGGGCAAGAACACTGGCGTGGGCTGTCATTTCCTCCTGCAGGAAATGAACAGACTAGATAGTCACAAAGTTTCTGAGAGTCATCCTTGCTGCGTGCTCGGGAGTTCACTCCTTTCTCGCCCAGGAGCATCCCGTTGTGTGGACGTCCCACCTTCCGCTCATCCACTCACCTGCTGATGGCCGTTTGGATTGTTTTCACTGTCTGCCTATGATGACTAATTAGCATACGTGTCTTTGTGTGGACATAGGTTTTTATTTCTCCTTGTGAGTGGGAACTGCGGGGTGCTGACACGTTCACGTTCGTCTTTTCACAGAAGCTGCCAAGCTCTCCCCGCGGTGGCTGCACTGCCTCAGTCCCCGCCGGGGACAGGCCGGGCCTGGTGCCTCTGTGTCACATCCACACTCGGCTTGCTCTGTCTTCTTGACGAGCGTCATTCTAGTGGGTGTGTAGCAGCGTCTCGTTGCGTTTCATTTGCATTTCCCGGATGATTAATCGTGTTGAACATCTTCTCATGGGCTTGTTAGCGATTCATTTATCTTCTTTGATGAAATGTCTATTCTTATCTCTTGCCTACTGGGCTTTCTATCTTATCGGTAAGTTATGAAATTCTTTCTGTGCTCTGAATGCAAGTCCATTCTCAGATGTGTGACTTACAGATGCTGTCTCCCGGTCTGTGGTTTGTCTTCTTAAGCTCTAGGTGGTCTCTTCTGAAGCGTGGGAGTTTTTAACTGTGGTGACATCCACCGTAACACGTTCTTTTCTTTTATTGATCCTGCTGTTTGGGGATGATCTGTTATGTGACATTTTACTGTCATATTAAGAACTCTGTCCAACTCAAAGTTGCGAAGATTTTCTCCTGTATTTTCTTCTAAAAGTTTTATAGTTTTAGTTCTTACATTTAGCTCCATGACACATTCTGAATTAACTTTGGGATGGTGTAAGGTCAATGTCTAAATTGATTTCGTTGAAAAGGTGATCATTTCTCCATTGGAGAAATGATAGAATCTTTGTTGGAAGTCAGCTCACTGTGAATGGGAAGACTCGTTCCTTGACTTCAGTTGCGCTCCGTTGCTCTCTGTGTTTATCTCTGTGCCAGTACCATGCGGTCCTGTCTACTCTGTCTAGTGAGCGCTGACATCTTGCAGTGTAAATCCTTCAGCTTTGTGTTTTTAGAATGGTTTTGGCTGTTCTAGCTCCTTTGCACGCCCATATAAATTTGAGGATCAGCTTGTCTCTTTCTACAGAAGGTATGCTAGGATCTAGGCAGCATCTTTATTAACCTCCTCTTGGAAGGGCCACGTCATCACTGTGCCGTGGTCTCTCAGCCTTGGCGTGGTGTGGGGCGGGACCCGCACCCCAGAGGCGAGGCCGCTGGGGCGGGACCCGCACCCCAGAGGCGAGGCCGCTGGGGCGGGACCCGCACCCCAGAGGCGAGGCCGCTGGGGCGGGACCAGCACCCCAGAGGCGTGGTGTGGGGCGGGACCCGCACCCCAGAGGTGAGGCCGCTGGGGACTGTCAGCGGCCTGACTACTGCCTAGTGGGTGTGGGCGCTCGTGCTCGCAGGAGGCCGTGGCGGCTTGCTTTGGGGGAAGGGCTTTGCCACTGACGCCCCAGGCCACCCATCAACTCCCTCAAGTTCTTCTCCATCCTCCTGACGACATGAATGTAGGAGTCGAGGTCCAGGGTTCCGGGTGGCAGTACACCAGAACTGGGAGGTGACAGGAAGCCAGGCTGTCATGTAAGCTCAAGTTTGCCTGGTGGGTATCTGGTACTTGGACATTTGAAAGGGCTCTTTGTCCTCTCCCGTCATGCTGGGAATCCCTTTGAGCAATTACGCAGCATCTCTAAAGACTGTCAGGCGAAGGCTTGGTTTCAGCACTGGTGGTAAATTGTGTCAGTGAGTTGGGGTTGCCACAAGTAACTTGCTGCGGACACATAATCAGGTGCCAGCTATTGCCCCTTTAGGGCCGCATAACAAATCACCCCCAAACTCAGGCACAGTGCACCTCTACGCACCTATGCTCAAGTTCGCAAGGCTGTGCTTCAGCTGATGAGGCAGTGGGTCCGATGTCTATTTCTGCCTGCAGGTCAGGGGGGCTGGGTTCCAGGCTGCGGGCTGGGCCCAGGTCTGTTCCGCGTGCTCCAACCAGAGCCGGGCTGAAGGGCAGCAGCTGTCAGGGCGCAAGGAGGGAGCAAAACGTGCAGTGAGCGCCTCTGAGGCTTCATCCTGGAATCACCACACACGCCTCCCGACCACAGGCACCGGCCGAGCCGAGCCACGTGACCACGGCTGAATGCACGGGGAAAGGCGCACACTCCACTCTCTCCAGTGGGTGTTTCTGCAGAAGCATGACTGTGAGTGAGGAAGGGCAGTCTTAATAGGGGGTGGGCGTGAAGGGTTGTGCATGTACAACCCATCACAGGTACCAAAGCGTGAGAATGATTTGCCTGCAAAAGGAAAAGCTAGACTGGATGCCAGCCCATCCACAGGGGAGCGTGCTCAGCCGTCAGTCACACTGATGGCTTTCTGGGGGGACAGAGCCGAGTGCATCTGATGGACTCAGGATTCATCTGGGACCCCCTGCCATCCCCCAGGAGCTGCAGGTCGTGGCTGTGCATCACACGTGTGAGCCCTGTGTGCTCTGGGCCCCAGTGTGGGAAAAAGGGGCAGGACCACCGTCCCCGCTGCCGCTGTCGTCATCAGGCCGCCTGCCCTGGCCGACCCTGTGCTAGGTGACGAGCTCAATCAATCCTCACAGAACTCTGAGAGATGGGCTAGGCAGTATTTCCATTTCACAGACCAGGAGACCAAATCTCAGAGGGATGAAGACCCTTCTCATCCCCCAGTAGGGCCTGTGACACAGACGGCGTGACTGAGAATGCGGGAGGTGCGCACCAGGGCAAGGGTACCGGGCCTTCCTCTGGGCAGCGGGTTTGAGCTCCAGCCTGAAGACAGACTTAGTGACTGTGCAGCTGTCTGTCTGGCGATAGGATGGATGTCCTCCTCCTGAACGGGGGAGTGAGCTTCCCCCCTTTGGGGGGTATTGACCCAGAAGCTAGATGGTCACCCTTCTGGGATGCCAGAGGGAAATTTAGAGGAGCTGGAGGCTGAACCTGTTCATACAGCAAAGTCCTTCCAACGCTGAGCTTTCAAGGTCATTAGGTCAGTTAAGGCCATAGCCGCAGCTCAAAGCCAGGTCTCCCGATTCCCAGATTTTGTAACTGTGGACTGTCACTTTGCGAAGGTTGCCCTTGGAAGCCAGGCCGTCAACCTCCCCGTTTTACAGGGATGAGGAGTATCCGCGGAGCAGAGAGGGGGCTGCAGGAGGGCCTCTCCAGACTTAATGACAGGCCGGCCTTGAGGGCAGGGGCCGAGCGACTGCAGCCTCTGCTGGCCGGGCCAGGAGGGAGGGAACAGGATAGCTGAGTGACGGGCACACTCAGCCACCGCTCTTCTGGTTCAGAAATGCAGATGCCCCGCAGGCCCACATTTTTACACGGCACAGATCACTCTTTTTCTCCCTTCCCTCTAAGACTTGTCTGGGATTGTTTGTATTACAAAAACCGGAGGGAATTGAGCCATTGCTTGAACAGTCTTGCTAAATCTGGCCTCTGGGATGCAGCCTGCCTCAGCAATGAGGACCCCGCCCACCCCTGCCACCCTGCCTTCCGCTGGCGGGGATGGATGGCAGCAGGGCAAGGCTGGGCCAACAGGGGTACCCTGCAGGGCTCACTGCCCTTACACAGATGGGAAGGCAGAGGCAGGAGTCTTCCAGTCCCAGCTCTCTTCTGTGTTAGGGAACCAAGGGCAGATCTCCAGTCTCCAACAGCTGGCAGCTCCTCACATTCTCTGAGCCCCATGACCTCTATTTCTATGCCGTCAGCAAGGCCCTCAGCGATCCCCCAGGGATCACGGGCCATCCCGTGTGCGCTGAGGCAGCCCACTTACGGTGTGCAAAGTCACTTTACTCGCAACGAGGGGCCTTAGCTTTATTGTACAGAAAAGGAAACTGAGGCTTAGGGAGTGGGAGGGCCGTGTGGACGATACGAGGCTGCTATTAAACATGAAAGTGAAACTCGCTCAGTCGTGTCCAACTCTTTGCAACCCCATGAACTATATATATAGCCCATGGGATTCTCCAGGCCAGAATACTGGAGTGGCTGACTTTTCCTTTCTCCAGGGCATCTTCCCAACCCAGGGATTGAAGCCAGGGCTCCCACATTGCAGGCGGATTCTTCACCAGCTGAGCCGTCAGGGAAGCCCAAGAACACTCGGCCAGGAAGCCCGTCCCTTCTCCAGCTGATCTTCACGACCTGGGAATCGAACCGGCGTCTCCTGCGTTGCGGGCGGATTCTTCACCAGCTGAGCCGTCAGGGAAGCCCTATTTATTAAAAAGTAGTTGCATATTGGCTATTTTGCATGGTTCAGCTTAACAGCTTTCCCTGGGTCATATAACAGCCCTTTGTCTAGTGACCGCAAAACCATCTACTGTGTTTTAGCTTGACCCTCTTATTGGTGATTTCCTTTCGTCGGAGTCATTGGCTCCTGTTTGGATGAGGAGTGTGACTATATATGGGGCTTGCCTGGTAGCTCAGCTGGTAAACAATCTGCCTGCAAAGAGACCCTGGTTCGCTTCCTGGGTTGGGACGATCTCCTGGAGAAGGGATAGGCTACCCACTCCAGTATTCTCAGGCTTCTCTGGTGGCTCAGACAGGCCTGTATTTCCATAGGTCTTACACTTCACTGCAGTTACCTGGGCTCAGCTAACATATATCCTTGGGCTCTTCCGTACCCTCAAGGCATAAGGCTTACTTCAGCTACCCCCTTGTGCAGCTGTGTTGGTTACCTGTTGCTGTGTAACAGATGACCCCAGACTTAGTGACGTACAGCAGCAGATGCCCGGTATCTCAGTCTCTGTGGAGCAGGAAGTCAGAAAGAGCTTGGCTGGGTGTTTCTGGCTCGAGGTCTCTCGTGAAGTTGCCCTCAAGATGCTGGACAGGGCTGTGGTCAGCTGGCAGCTGGACCTGGGCTGGGGGATCTGTCTCTCAGAAGGTTCACTGGCACGGCTGTCGGCAGGAAGCCCCAGGTTCTCGCCAGTGGCTCTCTTCATGGCGCTGCTCGTGTTTGCTTACAGCGTGGCACACGGCTTTGCCCAGAGCAAGTGTTCCAAGCGAGAGGAAGGCGGAAACCACAGTGCCTGTGATAGCCTCCCCTTGGAAGTCATTTCCTCCATATTCTGTATGTTGGAAGCAAGTCATTAAGTGCAGCCTGCAGAGGGAAGAATATTAGATTCTGTAAAGGCAGGAATGTTACAAAATGTGTGGTACTTTCAGACCAGCATGCCCGGCCCCGGTCTAGATGCTGCCAGCACACAAGGGTGGCAGAAAGTTCCTGGGGTTGTTTCGGAGCTTTGTCCCTAAGCTGACCACCTCGAACATTTCTCTTTGAGCAACTGTTCCTTCACTGGAAACATGAGTCTGCTGACCCTTTTCTCCTGTGGGGGCTCCCAGATGAGCATGGGCAGTCTCTGGTTCCTGCTCTCCAGGCGGACAAACCCAGTTCTCTCCTGGGAGGATTGCGTTACTAACTGACTCTGCAGGGGATGGGCTAGGCCACAGAGCTTGGCTAATGGGAAGCTGTAGGGTATTGTGGGACGGTTACTGGACTGGGAAAAGGAGCGACTGGTTTCCTTCTGATCTGCACAAGTGGACTTCAGGACTCTGCTCCATATCAAGACTTGCTTGGCATTCACAGCAGAAAACCCAGCCCAAAGTGGCTTAAGTAGAAATAGGAAATGTAATAGCTTATATAAATAAAGAATGTCAGGCTTCAGGAGCCACTTGAGGGAAGCTTGATGATATGGAGGTGGAGGTGGCTAGCTGGTCACCTAAGGTTCAGGCTGCTTCTGTCTTAGTGGAGACTGGTTGCCAAGAAGCAGATATTGGTCAGGAACTACATTTCCCAGATCCCTTTGCATTCAGGTGTGGTCATGTGACTGGTCCTCACCAATGGAATAGAGTGGAACTGGTAGGATCACTTCCAGTCCAAGGAGCTTAAGAAGCAGATATGCATCCTCTACTGCAATGC